>VXAD01010104.1:1089560-1391515 GCA_013399195.1 Dicrurus megarhynchus
GGGCGCGGGCAGGGGCGCGGCGGCGGCGGGCGCCCTCTGCCGGGCTCGGTCCGGGGCCGGCGCGGCGGGGCCCCCCCGGGACGATGCTGTCTGCCGGGTTTCCTGCTTCCCGCCGTCCTTTCGCCGGCAGAGCCGCTCGCCTGGTACTAATACACTTTTATTTTAATTCGAGCTTATTAATATAATAATTTCTGCGGCGTGTATCAGATTTATTTCCGTGAGTAGCTCTTGGTAGCGTAATTGGAAAATATTCCCTGAGACCTCATGTTCACGCTGGAAAAGGTGAAATAAAGCGAGCTTGAGTAGCCAATCTGAATTGCTCTTTTGCGAAGGGTAAATTTTGTGGAACTTTGAAAATGCTCCTTTTCTTATTTTTTAATTTCCGTCAAAGAAAAGGTGAATTAACTCGTCTTTCCTATAAACTTAGCAGCACTTTTTTAACCAAAGTACTTTAAATATGTTCTGACATCTACACAGCTTCAGAGAACTTTTGTTTCTGTTTCCACAGAAAGAACCAGCATGCGAAGTGAAAGGAAACCTGAAACTGCTCTTCTGACAAGAAAGTATTGGCTTTCTGCCTCTTTCACATGTTTTCCTTTTGCATCATAATGGAAGGAGCAGGATTTTTTGAATCATTGAGGCCAAATTTGGGCATCACTCGCTGAAGGAAAGATTAAAAGAGATTGAAAATATGTCAATACTCTGTGACTCCTAATTCAGATTCGTCTTTCACAAAAAGAGAAGAATAGTGGTTAAAAGCACTGCAGTTTCATCAAAAGGATCTAATGGAGGATCTATGTTGATTTTTTTTAATTATTGTTTTCCTTCATGTCCCTCTATGAATCCCAAAAGAGAAAGATGGAAAGGGTGTGTAAGGAAATCGAGAAAAGGCGAAGACTGAAGACAATAACTTCAATTTTGGAGTCTATTTTCCAAGTGCTGTATATTCCCTATATTATCAAATATAACACATTGTTTTGAATAAATTATATCATTTTGTGATCAGTGGAGTTTTCCTTAGCTCTAAAAGTGGAATTTGGCCTGCTTGGAAGTTTTTTAAAAAAGCAAATGTATGACTCCAATTCTCTTTTCAGATCCTGCTTTTCAAGTTACTAAGAGACAGTGTTTCAGTCTGTTACTGTGCATTGTCGACCTGTGCTTTATATGCACATCTTAGAGATTTTCTCCTGATTTTAGTGTTTATGCTTGTAGTGTTGTGTTTGAGAAAAGTGTGAACAGGCAAGGCACCTGAGATTTAACTTTTCAAGAGCCTTGTCATTTCAATGTTGTATTTCAGATTACAAGTAATCTGAGCCTTTGTTGTAGTGCAGTATACAATAAGTCTTTTCTCCTAAAAACATGCCTTAAGATATTTTTTTTTTTACTAACTGGATGAAAGTTTGATATATGAACACAGTGTTTTGTGAAGAAATGTATGTCTGGGGAAGAGGAGCTGCCTAATGGATCATGGCTCTGATGTTCACAGGGCATACTTTGTTTCTAGCATTAATGATGTTTGATGTCTTCACTTTTGAAGAATCTGTAAGCAATTACTCTGATTGGGTGACATTCATAGAAAATGTAGATCAATATGAAAAACAGCAACTTGAAGGTCTTAGTGCTGAGCAGAAGCTGAAAAGAACAGTTCTTTATCCAAGCTTGTATTTCGATGCTCAGGATGTTCAGGCACTGAGGCAGAAGGCTCGTACAAGTCATTTGCATCTCTTCAGAGCCATCAGAAGTGCGGTGATGGTTATGCTGTCCAACCCTTTATACTACCTACCTCCACCCAAGCACGTTGATTTTGCAGCCAAGTGGAATGAGATTTATGGTAACAACCTGCCACCTCTAGCGTTCTACTGTTTGCTGTGCCCCGAAGATAAAGCTGCATTTGATTTTGCCCTAGAATATATGGATAGAATGGCTGGCTACAAAAACTGGTTGGTTGAGAATGCACCTGGAGATGAAGTGCCACTTGGTCACTCCCTAACAGGATTTGCCACTGCTTTTGACTTCTTATATAATTCACTGGGAAATGAGAGAAGGCAAAAATACTTGGAGAAGATATGGTCTGTAAGTGAGGAAATGTATGAGTACTCCAAGGTTCGTTCCTGGGGAAAGCAGCTTCTCCATAATCACCAAGCAACCAATATGCTTGCTTTGCTTATAGGGGCTTTAGTTGCAGGAGTGGACAAAGGATCTCAGGCAAATATTTGGAAGCATACTGTTGTTGATGTGATGGAGAAAACAATGTTTCTTCTCAATCATATTGTAGATGGGTCTCTGGATGAGGGAGTAGCTTATGGCAGTTACACAGCCAAGTCAGTAACCCAGTATGTTTTCCTGGCCCAGCGCCACTTCGGTATTAACAACTTGGAGAATAACTGGCTGAAAATGCACTTTTGGTTTTACTATGCCACCCTATTGCCAGGCTTCCAGAGGACTGTGGGTGTTGCAGATTCTAATTACAACTGGTTTTATGGTCCTGAGAGCCAACTGGTTTTCTTGGATAAGTTCATAATGAAGAATGGAGCTGGTAACTGGCTGGCACAGCAAATTAGAAAACATAGACCCAAGGATGGGCCAATGGTGCCATCCACTGCACAGAGGTGGAGCACATTACATACTGAATTTATATGGTATGCTGCTGAAATCACTCCTCAGCCCCCTCCTGACTATGGTACTGCTAAAATGCATGTGTTTCCTAACTGGGGAGTTGTTACTTACGGGGCTGGATTGCCAAACAGTCAGACAAACACCTTTGTATCCTTCAAGTCTGGGAAACTCGGTGGACGTGCTGTCTATGATATCGTTCACTTTCAACCCTATAGATGGGTTGACGGGTGGAGAAGTTTCAATCCGGGACATGAACATCCTGATCAGAACTCCTTCACTTTTGCTCCCAATGGACAGGTGTTTGTATCTGAGGCTCTTTATGGACCTAAACTGAGCCACCTGAACAATGTCTTGGTCTTTGCTCCATCTCCTACAAGCCAGTGCAACCAGCCTTGGGAAGGACAGCTTGGTGAGTGTGCCCAGTGGCTGAAGTGGATTGGTGACGAGGTTGGAGACTCAACTGGAGAAATTATAACAGCCTCCCAGGCTGGTGACATGATGTTTGTGAGTGGTGAGGCAGTATCTGCTTACACGTCAGCAATGAAACTGAAAAGTGTGTATCGCGTTTTGCTGCTCCTAAATTCTCAGACATTGTTAGTAGTTGACCATATCGAGAAGGAGGAAGACTCTCCTGTTAATTCAGTCAGTGCCTTTTTTCATAATCTTGACATTGATTTTAAATACATACCCTATAAGTTTAAGAACAAGTACAATGGAGCTATGATGGATGTGTGGGATGCCCACTACAAGATGTTTTGGTTTGATCATCATGGGAGTAGTCCTGTTGCTAGGATACAGGAGGCTGAACAAGCTGCTGAATTCAAAAAGCGATGGACTCAGTTTGTAAATGTTACCTTTCCGATGAAAAACACGCTTACAAGGATTGTTTACCTTTTCTATGGCCCGTATGTCAATGTCTCTAACTGTAGACTCATGGATAATGCAAAATCTGGATTTCAGATTTTGCTCAGTGTCAACAACACTGAAAATACCATCTCTGTTGTGACTGAGTATCAGAATTTAAAGGCAAGGTTTGATTACTTGGGATTTGGTGGTTTTGCTAAAGTAGTTCATGAAAATAAAGTGACCAAGTTTGGTCTCGGTACTGAATCTGTGAAAAAAGAGATGAAAAATAAAAGGGTAGTTTTCCCTTTTGGATTCAAAGTGAACATAATTGCAGGGTTAATTCTGGGCGTCAGTTTGGTCATACTGGCTTTTCAGTGGCGGTTTTACGTATCCTTCGGTAAAATGTTGCGTTGGATCCTGATACTGGTTGTCGCACTGTGGCTCACTGAATTGGTGGATGTGTGGAGCATGTGTACTCAGCCCATCTGTGCAAAGTGGAGCAGTGACATGACAAGGCTAGAACATGATGAAGGCAATAAAGCCAAACAGTTAGAAGGAAACCCCATTGTTTTGCCAGATGTTATCATTACTTCACTTCCCATTTCAGGTGCAGAAATTTTAAAACAGCTGTTTTTCAATACCAGTGACTTTTTATACATCAGGATACCTACACCCTATCTTGAAATTCCTGAGACTGAATTTGAAATTGATTCCTTTGTAGATCCATGTGAATGGAAGGTTTCTGATGTCCAGAAAGGTAATTTTCGTCTTATCCAAGGGTGGCTCCACTCTCTAGTTCGAGACACAAAGTTGCATTTACAAAACATTCATTTATATGAAGGTAGCAGAAGTAAAATTGCTCAGCATTCTGCATTAAGCAAAGACAAAAAGAAAAGGTCCAAAAAGAGAGAATCCCTCTCAGAGCAAAGAAGCAGGGCAAGAGGGAGTCAAGAAAAAGATGCTGAATATATAAGGGAACTGAGAAGACATCTCATCTATTACCCTAATGCACGACCTGTGCTTAGTTTAAGCAGTGGGAGCTGGACATTAAAGCTTCCTTTCTTTCAGGAAATCTTAGGACCATCAATAAGAGCATTATATGTAGTGAGGGACCCAAGGGCATGGATCTATTCAATGTTGTACAAAAATAAGCCAAGCCTTTACTCCTTGAAAAATATTCCACAACACTTGGCTGCCATGTTTAAAGGGGAGAATGGTAAAGAAAAATGTAGTTTAAATGAAGGCTATGCCTCTGAGTTTGAATCACTAAGAAAAGAAATTTCAAATTCGAATTCAAATGCTATTTCTGTGTTGTCTTATTTATGGGTAGCAAACACAGCAGCAGCAATGAGAATAAACAAGGACTTGCTGCCAACAAATTATCATCTGGTCAAGTTTGAAGATATTGTGAGCTTTCCTCAGAAGACGGCTGAAACTATTTTTGCCTTTCTTGGTATTCCTCTTCCTCCTGCTAGCTTAAACCAAATATTATTTGCCACCTCCACCAGTCTTTTCTATCTTCCTTATGAAGGGGAAATTTCACCAAGTAGCATTCATGCCTGGAAACAAAACATGCCCCATGAGGAGATTAGACAGATTGAAGATATCTGTTGTTCACTGATGGACCATTTAGGATATCCAAAATTTATAGAATAAATGCTGCTGGTCAGCAGAAATTTGCACTAATGATCTCTGACTCCCAATTTGTGGATAAATACTAGAGAAGTTTGTTTATTCTTGTAAAATGTGTACAGTCTGCTACTTTCAGAGAGATTATTTTAAGAAAAATGTAACTGTTCTTGGAACTGTGGAAGGGTTTTTTTGTTTTGATTTGTTTTTCTTAAAAAATATATTGTTACTACTTTTGCGGCCTTTCAAAAAAAGCTGTTTGAACCTTTGCAGAAGTACCACCTGGGGCCTCTATAGCTCAGGGGATTCGTAGTAGAACAGAGAGCTTTTCACCTCCAGCTCACCAGTTTGACTCCAGCCCAAATGGTTAGTTCCAGAAAGTATTTACCATCTGATGATTGTATGATGGTTTATATGAAATTATACTTGTCAAACTGGTCCTGTTCCCAATGGTGATTATTGGCCCCCTTGGACAGGTTTACTGATGCATTCTGTTGATGTCTCACTGGTCACTATAGTGGTGCAAAAATAAACATAAGCTGAGATTTAGGGCTGTTCAGCATCCCCTTAGTGGGAGGAAACAGAACATTTGAGTAAATCTAGTTTCTTATTTACAATTTGAGCAGACAGGCCCGGGACTGGAATGGACTCGGATACTAAATCTCATTCTAGGATATGTTTCCTGCATGTCAGACATGTGGTACTTAAATTGGGGTTTGACATTTGACAAAATAGAAGTCTTAATTCTCCATTCCTGAAAATGTGGTACCCTTTGTGAGCCTGAAGTAAGTTATCTGGAGAAAAATAAATGGGATGAAATCTAAGAAACTAGCAAGATCCCTCAAATGAGCAGTTAAACTTGGGTAGTTTTGACCTGCCTCAACATAACCTAATTTTGAAAGTTGTTAACATATTGACTTGTTGAACTGTTTTATTCTGTACCTCTTGTCTTAGAGGTTCTGCAAGGATTTTCTTTTTTTGAGTGAGACTCTTCCATCCTACTTTGTTGTAAGACATTTCTATGCTGATTTTTGTGCATAATTTCCCTGGGACCAGTGCAACTATGTGATGCCATTGGCAATGGCTTATTGTTGATGTCTGCATAAAATGCAGTCTGAGATTTAGAAGACCTCAAATAAATCTCTAGCCCAGTGTTGCTGTGGGATGTTTTGCTTGTCTGTATTATGAATTTCTGAAGGACAGCCATTGCTAACCTGAGGTCTTCTGTCAGAGAGGGGAGAGATCTGAAAATCACCTGACCTTCAGCCACCTCACATTTGAGTAATGTTTCTGTGCAGCAACCTATTTCCAAGGTGGTCTGATTTTTGTCGTGATTGGTGTTTCTTTAACATGATGCTGTAATATGATATTTATTTGAAAACAGATAGGCCTGATAAGATAGTTGTATCTTTGTCACAGCTTATTTTCTTCTTGAGTCACACTCTTTGTTTGCGCATGCCCATTAAGAAAAAAAATTCCCATTTCCCAATTTAACTTGCTCAGCATTCTCTGGAAATGCATGCATTTTGTACATGTCTGCAGGTGTGTATATCAGATCACAAAGAGACCTCTATTTCCTTTACCATCTGTTTTTTATTACAAGTGAAATTGTGTTGAAATATGCTTCAGTTGGTTTGTGGGAGCTGGAATCAGAGCTTATTATATTGAAATATGCGTGTAATTGTTATTTATTTGGGTGGTAAGCGTTGGGCGATGTCAAAAGTGCAGTGAGTTTCTTCATAGAGATTACAGATAACCTTGCTGAATTTTAATATAAAGGAGTTCTCTTTTCTTCCAGTCTTACCATTGTGTCTTTGTCTTACCCAGCTGTTTTGTCCTTCCTATATGTACATTTCATATCCTTGAGATATCTCATTGCAGCCTAGATAAAAGTAGCTCTTTCTCAGACAGTCATTAGTATGCCAAACAGGCCTCTACCATGATAAAGCTATTGATAATTTGTGGTCTCACTCACAGTAAATTACCTGTCATTTACTAGCAGTAGCTGTATTTTCCCCTTCAGACCTTTGTTTCACCCTTGGCTAGGTGGAGTGCCATGTTAAAGGAAATATTAAACAACTTAATATACATTGACATTTTAGTGAAAGTTTTGTTTCCAAGTATCATTCTTTTAAACTGACTTCCCTCTGAAGCCATTTTTGATTGTATGTTAAAAGAAAGTATTGATGTCTGTACAGTTTGTACTTGACAGAATAAATTTCAGCATTTACTTTCTATTTCCAGGATTTACAGTCTAGAATCAGAACAGATAAAAAGGCATTTCTCTGTCAGATGTTTTAGGGCAGCTGAAGGTAGGATTTTGTGGGTATACAGAGTTATTCTTAAAATTCTCTTCTATTATTTGAATTCAGAAGAAGAATGGTCACTACATATACACAGACATTAAGCTCCCCTTTCTCCATATAATAATGCTTAAGACTGTCAGTAAACTTTGAGAATTGTTTGATCTTTTTGAAAAACGTGTCTGTTTAGGTCCATTTTATTGAAGAGTGTTCTGACACTTCCATTTACAATTTCATAAATACACTAATGAGAACTAGTCTCAGTACTATTCTTAACTTTTCTTCCTTTTTCTCCCTCTGTTAAATGTTGATAATTGTTTGTACTGTATTGTAGTTTGAACTGTCCAATTATGACACAGCTGAGATTCTGGTGTATTTTTTAAAAAGGCAGGCTTTATTTAAATGCTTATCTCTAAATCGTATTTGGAAGCATAAGAAAAATAAACACCAAGGAACACATTTCAGTTATTTACTTTGTAAGTAAGTGACATTGGCCCTGGGGAGATGCACATAGGTCTTGGCATTCAGAGTTCTATCAAATAGGATAAATCTATAGTCTCTGAGCACATCTAAATGCCTCTATTGCTCCCAGTAGGCTTTTTCCAATAGCAACGTCTGTGGAGATGATTGTCAGTATCATGGTCAGATTGGTTCCTTCACCCTTCTTGCATGCAGCTGGCATTCAGTCCTCATCAGATTTAT
This sequence comes from Dicrurus megarhynchus, assembly GCA_013399195.1. Classification (NCBI taxonomy): domain Eukaryota; kingdom Metazoa; phylum Chordata; class Aves; order Passeriformes; family Dicruridae; genus Dicrurus; species Dicrurus megarhynchus. Next base: position 1,097,657 of record VXAD01010104.1, read on the forward strand.
GTTTGAACACTTAATTTGACAGATCCAGAGTTTAATATCTGTAAAAGATCCTCAATTATGTAAAATATATGGCACAACTCATTTGACAGTGTAATACTATTCTGTTAGTGCTAGAATGCAATTCAAACAAAAATTGCTTTTCAGATTTGATAAGTTATTTTTAACTGATTTGTAAAGCTTCTGTCACGGATAAGAATTTTTTTAAACTGTAAAAATGGTTTCATTTGCTGTTGAAACATAATGGTAGCAAACTCCTGTCCATCCTACAGTCAATTATTAGTGTTGGAGACACTATTTATTTGATGAACATAAACTTACACTAACTGGAATATAATACTGCGTTTCCTGACAACATTTGAAGTGCACAGTTCAAGATTAAGGATGAAAACATGTTATCAATATTTCTGTAAGTTACAAAAATTACCCCTTTTGCAAGAAGCCCATATGTTTGGTTCCATATGTTGCAATATTTTGTAATTAGAAACTGTGATACTTGTTTAGGTGACTTAGTAATTTATCAAAATTATTTCTTTTTATTTACATATAAATTTTCTTCAAGAGGATAAGTACTGTATCTTAACAGTTCTATGGTCAGGGCATCATAAGCTTTCATTCTTTCCTCTGTACTCCTTTTTAGATTTGGTTCAGACTAAAACCTGATTTGCTTAAATCTCATGAGGAATGGGCTGTTTTCCAAATGAAGAGTCTGTCTGGAGACTTACAGTCTGGAATACCATATTTCAGTCTGGAATATGGACTATGATTTATGGATCAAATCTGTAAATTGTGAGATTTTCAGAACCATTTACTTGGACTATAAGTGGAACGATTCATTGATGACCTCAATGAATGTTGTGCCATTGATTTCAACAGGAACAAAATACTGTCATCTGCTATCATAAAACTATTATCAACTAGTTAGCCTGAATATTCCAAAACAGAAGAAATGACAGGAAGTAAATACCTCAAATGATCATTAAAGATTACTCTTCTTGCTATTTGGTGACGAAAGGAAATGTATCTTAATGGTGTAAAAAATATAAATTGCTCTGTAACTCTAATCAAAATTACCTTGTAGGCTGTCTGATAAATTTATAAACCCAAAAAAGGAGGTATAGAAACAAACACATACTCAAAATAATCTACAAAGCACAATTTTCAAATCTCAGTACCTTGATTTTCTTTAGTGAGTAGAAATTTGCTGCTATGTGATCAACACTATTCTCATAAAGGATGTGAATGGATAATCTTGTGCTGTCTCAAAATACTTAATAATAGGAAAGTGCTGTTTCATGTTGCTGAAATGATGCTGTTTTAAATTAAACTATACATCTTTCGAGAAGGCAATGTGCTGAGAGTTACATGTGATGGAGGAGAACAAAGAGTCTGATCTCATTTACTCAGAATAATTTCTGAAAGCTTCTTCATTTATGGTGGTATAAATTCAACACTTTGTTTACTGCCTTTACTCAGAAAGGTATTGTGGAGTTTTAAGAACATGACCTGAATTAATCTATGCCACATTAGGTATTTAACTTTCACACCTAAATAAGGAGTCTTGTCACCTTAGAATCAATGGAAAACGAGTGTTGCCCTCAAAGGTAAATCAGACATTGCCGCTATCTTTTTAAATACTCAAAAGCCAGGAGTGGTGAAACCCTTAATTTAGATGCCCACTAACAGGCCTCAGATGAAGTAGGATGAATTTGGATTTAAATGTGTATGATCTTACATTTAAGTAGATATCTGTGTCTGAGAATTCCAGTGTATACACTGTCCAAACAAAATTTTCTGAAACATCCTGCATAAAATAAAACTATTGTTAGTAAAACAATAAGTTTGTGTTATCCTCTTTTTCTTTCTGTATTATTTCACCACTTCAGATATCACAAAACTTTGTGATGCGGTCAAGTGTATGTATGAAAATTTTAAAATCCTGCTATTCTTGCTTGTTTTGAATATGGAAACCATTGTTATCATTCAGAAAGTACTGATAGCAAGACCTGGTTCTGTCTGCCCTTGAATGCACAGTAAGTACATTTGGTATTAAGTGAAAGACTGCAAAATAGCTATATTCCTAGAGCAGAAGAGGTGATTTCTCACCCAGTTTTTTGGGAACTGGACAGCTGGTGCAATCCATACATTTGAAGTCTCTTAGTCTATAAACATTATTTGCAAACTGTATATTTAGAGTAGTCCTCTTCTAGTTCCTGAACTATACACAGGAGTTTTTTCAGAGACAGATATTTGGCATAGAAACCATTCTTAAATGTAAGTAGGTAAGCAAGTTGCAGCAAGCATGAATGTTCTTGTGTTTATTTTTCTTTTCAAAGACACGTAATCAAGTCGAATAAAGGAAGCTCTCTGGATATCTTTTGCTGAATGTGGGCTGTCATGAGCAGCATCTATCAGATCCAGAGGCACATGTAGTTCAGCCTCGTTACTGCTGCAAAGACCTGTAACCCACAGGAGGTGTAGCTGAGCTGCATCTAGTGATCTGCAGCTGAGTTTTGCAGGTTTAACTGCTTTTTCATTCATTTAATTTTGCAGATTATGTTTGGGGTATAACTTATAGGAGCAAGAATAATGATTCTATCTTTCCTGTGAAATTCAGCTTTCAGTTATAAAGAAAAGGTTTGCATGTTTTTAAGTATTTTTGAAGTGATATTTACCTGTGAAGCAGACATAATGGCGTTTTTTTCTGCAGGGTGTTAGCCCTGTGCCTTCTCTTATAGTAGCTGCTGAATGATTTTGCAGTTGGCAGGCAGTGGGTGCTTATGCTTTGTAGCTCATCCTAGGTCATGTCACTACTCACAAGAGTAATTTTTTTTTTAACCTGAATCTTGAACCCAACTTTGTATTTTGAGAAAGTTACATGGAAAATTCCTGTTATGATAGGAGCAACAATGTGTTTTGTAAAAAGAATGTTGCTGTTTATTGCAAATTCTTTGGCAATATTTATCTCCAGCTATTTTCTGAAAGGTTGTTCAAAGTGAATAAATGCTATGTACAAAGCTGAGAGAAAACTAATACCAGGAGCATGATAAAAGGTAGGCTGTAAGAGATAATAAATGCACACTTGTATCTGTGAAAGCCATTATTATTTTCACTTTTAATTGATTTTCTAAGAGACTAGTTGCTTACATTTTCTTTGGGTTTTTTTCTAAACCTTCTGTTTCCATCCTACAACTTGCCTAGAAATAGACTTTTATCCTATGTTTTCTGAATATTTGAAATGTTTATTTTGTTGCATTTCCTTGAACCTTTTGTTGTGTTTCAGAATCTTTGAGTCTGTTCTCTTTATGAATTGCATCCTACAGCTGCCACTTGATTTCAAGAAACATAATCTCAAAGGTAGTGAGGGACATAGGTACACAGAAATGAACTGAGAAACAGGAGAACCAAAATGTTACATTGCTGAAGAGAAGAGACTTTAAAATGTCTATTGGAGTATTTAGATCATAATGAGTGAACAAATCATGCCTGAATAATAGACTTTATTATTCAGTTTAACTGATTAGCTGAATATTGTCTGTTTCAAATTACCATGTGAGCATTGATGGAAAGTGAAGTTAAAAGGAAGTTTTGTTTGTATATATATATTTATTTTTTTCCTTCAAAACAGTGCTATTCTTTTGTATTCCCAAGCTGTGTTCATTTGCAGCAAAATAGCTGTTAACTAATGCAGCTCTATAACAAAATTGTTGATACCAAAGGATGCTTTTCAATGATAAGAGGCAGCTTTACCTGCTGGATGTAGATTCAATATTGATGGTTTCTCAACTGCCAGCATCCTTTGGTGACACATTTGAAAGAAAAGTTTACTTCTGTAGAAAAGAGTTGTTCCATCTTAAAAAAATGGACTGCATTTTTGCTGAGCAAAATAGAGGTGACATGAGAAACTGCATATTACAGACAGAATACTATCAGTTAGTCATGATTAAACCAGTCACATAATCAGATCTTTAAAAGTATGGATGTAACTCTCACCTATTCCTCAGCCTAATTGCTAATCTTCATGACCCTCTTTATTTGCAGGCCAGGCTAAGATGAATTTCCTTCCATTTGCTAAAATGAAAGAGCAAGCCTGGCTTTGTTGATATGCTAGGGTTTTTTGAAGTTGCTGTTGCTTGAATGTATGTCCGTATCTCTCAGTCACTCTAGGGTGCATTGCAAATCTTATGTGATGAATGATCCTGTTGATTTCAGCATGAAGGAATTTACCTATTTGTATTCCATCCTTTTCTGACAATAGCCACGTCTTAGTATCCTTAACACATGAAGTGAATAGAATGATTAGTAAAGAGCCAGGCTTGACAATAAACAAAGATTTCTGGGTTTCATGGTTCACTTCTTGTTGGGAGTGTTTGCCAGCAATCTGCTTCATCTGCATTTAGCTCAGTTGGCTCTGCATAGCAACAGACTCATAGCACCCTTTGAAGAATCTCCCTTGGGAAATTTCTAAGTTAAAGGTATAGTTTTAAACAGCTAAATGTTTATATCATTGCTTTAGGGCCTCTTAAGTTAATATAGGTGAAATTTTCTTTCTAATTTAAAGGTGCAAGGGAAATGAAAGGAAAAATTTACATTTCCTTGACAGTTAAATAAAGATATAATTTGTGAAAAAATATTCAGATGTTATTAAAGTTTAGAAAAAAATCTGTAGGGTCAGTTTAGCAAAACTGCTATTAATTGTATTGTTTAATTATTCCTCTTTATGGTCTATAATGTATCCTGCAAGACAGATACACATATGACCAGTTTGCATTTGTTGCATTTCTGAAACAGAATCAGCTAGATACACAAACGACTTTTAACTGAAAGCAGATGCAATTACCTCTTGAAAAGGTGGTTTTAGACATATTTAGATACCTTGCTGTTTCTGTTGTGCTTAGTGACTTTTATTTCATTATTTCAGTGGTGACTTAACCAGTTCCCTGGGCAAGCCGCTCCAATGCTTAACAATCCCTTTGGTAAATTTCTTTGGTAAAGAAAATTTTTCTTTATAACCTTATCTGACACAACTTGAGGCCATTTCCTCTTGTTCTATTGCTTGTTATTTGGGAGAAGCTACTGAATCGCACCTCGCTACAACCTCCTTTGAGACAGTTGTAGAGAATGGTAAGGTCCCCCCTCAGCCTTCTCTTCTCCAGGCTAAGCACCCTCTGCTCCCTCAGCCACTCCTTATCAGCCTTATGTTCCACACTCTTCACCAGCTTCATTGCCCTTCTTTGGATGCACTTCAGCACCTCAGTGTCTTTCTTGTAGTGAGGGGCTTCTCAGCTTTCTGTCTAAAATCAAGTATTGTCTAGTGTAATATATATGTTGTGCATATATATATCATGAAGTTCCTAAAATCCTGCTAATTTTGGGAAAGAGTTAAAACGCTGGAAAGCAAGCAATGTCTATATGGAGTTGAAGTAGGTCTTCACAGAAAATGTATGCAGTGAAGTGCAGAGATGTTTGAAGGTGATGAAGGCTCTCAGGAAATACACTGAATTTGTTCTGAATTTAGAACTTAAAACAGGCTCTGATATTTGAAGCTTGCTGGCAAGTGTTTAGGTTGTGGCTCACTTTCCTTGCAAATCAAGCACTTCTTTCTTCTTAGTGGGGCATTTTAGCTGGAAGATTTCTGAGACTGACCGTCATATGTTCGTCTTCTTTTTTTATGCTGTGTAGTTTCCCTATAAGACTTCTATTTATCTATTTTAGAAAGATATATTTGTTTATCAAGAGTGAATTTGATGAACTGTTTCATTAGTTTTTCCTTCTGTTGCTTTAAAAATAGAAATCATACTTTCAGGCATTTTGTGAAGGAATCCATCAGAATTTCTGAAAGTCAGAAATTAGAGAAAGCAGTCAGAATATAACTGTGGTCGCAAACTCCACAAATACTTCAAAATGTCATGTTATACCAACAAAAAGAAGCATAAGAAGTTAACTTTATTTCTCTGCTGCAACTTTATGGATACAATAGTATTATTTAAGCTGAAAGTACACCCTTTTTATTTAAAATAAAAAATACTTCCTTCATCAAAACCAATACATATATTTCAGTTTTAATTATTATATTATGAATAGCTCTTAGCTGGAATTCTGTGGTAGACCAAATCTGCAATATCTCTTGCATCCCTTGTGAATTCAACTGCCACAAAAGTTACTTAACTGGTCTCTTGCTCTAAGGCAAAATCTGTTCATAGCACTTAAAACACTGGTAAACACATCAAGAAAAATTAATTTAATCATATTTTATCATATTTTATCTTGTATGTCATATCTTGTATATCTTATTGACAAGAGAAGGTTGAGTATTCTGCTTTCATTTTTATATAGAAATGCACTCATCTAAGTAAGCTCTCCTGTAAATTTACATATCTGTTTCCCTCCAGAATTTGCAGAGATAGATTTCTAATATGGCTGTTCTTTTCTTCTTTCAGTAAAGTGTATTTTTGATTAACTGGTTAGAGAATGCGGAATTTAAATAAACAACTGTTGAACTATTTTAAATATTTTTAGCAAGTGGCCTGTACTGGTTACGTCTCTTTTGACTTTGAGTTACAAGTGTACCTCTCCAAAAACAAATTCTCAAAAGTGGTGCCTCAAATCTAGCTCAGTGACCATTCAATTCTTATTGCAAAATCATTGTAAAAGTGGCTCAGGATCTTTACCCAGGAGATGAGTACATCAAAAATAGTTGCTTTTCACATCAAAATGAGAACTCTGTTGGACCATGAATATCAAGGCATAACGTGTGATCATCTTTTTAGGATGAAGTGATACGATGTACTTCGATGCCCTGATACTAACACAAAAGCTGAGTCAAGAATGAAAAATAATAGTTTTAATCAATATGCAGTAATATTTTTTGCCTGAATGTATATAGAATCACATTTTGCTGGGGTCTGTATTTCTAACTGAGGTCAGTATCTTCTGGCACTAGGAAAACATGATGATATGCTAGCGCATATTATGCATTGACAGAAGAAGTAGTCAATACAGGATAGCTTATAGCCTAGAGTTCTTCATCTGTTTCATATTAGTATTGCCAAAAATATACTGTAAATAGGATATTTTTATTGTGCTCACAGGGCATACTGGAAGCTGTGGAAAGAATGATCTTTTTCTTCACTGGAAGGCTTAGCAGAATTTTTTTGTGCTATGTCTTTCAGTGCTGCCAGAACAGCAGAGCAAAAGGACATAGCTGGAGGAGAAGATATATGCCAGGATGTTCCTGCAATGTGATGGCCCTCAGAAGAGTCACCTTGGCTGTGCAGCCACAAATAAAAACTAGAAGCCTATTGATTCTTTCTAACTCATGGATAAAATCTTGGAAGTCTCTTACTTTTGGGCACCCTGTGGACCCAGAAATGATAAGGCATTTAAAAAAATAACCCTTGAAAGTACTTTTAATGTCATGACATATGAGATAGTCACACAACTTCCATAACCTTGACTGATGCTCTTAAGAGATTGAAAATGCCCAGATGGGCGTGTATAGTCATGTAAAGGAAAAGGTAGTTTCCTGGGATATAAGAAACACAACATTTTAGCTCATCGGGCTCTAAGTGTATGACACAGCACAATTCAGGAGTGGACAACTAAATTGACAGCACAGACTTCTGGACAGCTTCTAGTTCTGGTTCAGATTGATTGCTGTGGCTGGAGTCAGCACAAAGGCTGGGCACTGATATGGATACCGATACTGATCCAAAAAAATGCCGTTATGTGGCCTCAATCAGGTGTCTTAAGAGGGTAGAGGCTCCACTCCCTTAATTGCCCATGTTGGTGAAAGATGCTGTTGTAGTTCCTTAATGTGTTTGTTCCGAACCAGTGAAATCTGCCAATGTATGTGCAAGGCATGGCATGTACAAGGCCACGTTCAGGAATCAGCCTGACAACGGGCATGAGAGGAGGGAAGCATGTAGTGCAGATGTAAAGGCAGTGACAGCTTGAGATGAACAACAGGAAGAAAAAGGGGTGAGATACGAATAATTTGTGGAGGTCTGGAGTTTCTAGACATCTGCAAGGAGGCAAAAGTTTGGCATGTTAACATAAGTGCCTGTTGTAATTCTTGTAATGATACTACTTCTCTACGTTAGCTGCTGTGCAATGTGGCTATCATTTCAGGTTTTCACAAAGGAGAATAGCACAATTGGTTCTGTAAAGAAGCTTCATTTAATATTATAATTAAGCACATTTTACAAAAGTGAAAATTACTAGCGTCATATGTTTTTTGCTTAATGACAAATTAGATCTCAGAATGTAATATCTTGAGGGTTAGTTTTGGTTTTAATTTATTTTTTTTAATCACAGATTTCCATTAGGAATAGATGAATAAAATATGTACCTCCATGAACTACTAAAAATAATACATAAGAGCGAGGGATATGAGACCTTTGCTATTTCCAGGCATTTCAAATGAAATACTTTAAAACTGGGATGCCATTGGCAAAATCTGTAGGTCTCCTGCCTCAGTATTATGAAATTAGATTGTAGCAAAATAATTTTATGTAAAAAAATCCTACTATGTCGCATCAGTTGTATTTTTGTTTTCAGTTTTGTCATTTATCTTCAATTCATTGGGGGTTTTATTTATTTTCTATGAATAAACACTGAATAGCTATATTTATGTATCCTTAAAAAACACTGTAAATTAGCACAGTACCACTGAAGATAATGAAGCTGAGCAGGGTTGTAACAGCTGAGGTTAGATAGCCTTCTTTGTGCAAAAGAAATGTCAGCATGGGACAGGGACTTCATCTTGATGAGAGGGTGGCGTAACATTTTGGGATGTGAGCCAGAAGACAGCCACTGTAAAATTCAGCCTGTGCAATGCATTATATTCCTTCCATATCCCCCCTACCCTTTTCCTTCTGTAGCTGAAAAAGGAGCACTGTCCACAGCCCAATTACAGCTGGGAAAAGAGACCTCTTTAAAGGTTTAACCTCTTGTTTTTCTGCATGTTGGCTTCTGTTCATTTAGATAAATAAATAAAAGCTCCCATTAGTGTTGTGTAATCATCCTGCAATCAGAAACACAAAGGGAAAATACTGGCTGGCACTTGAACTACATACTACTTTGTTCTCTTACAAGGCAGTATGGCAACCCCTGCTCTGATGATAAAGAAAGAAGTATATTGAACCTTTATCTAAGAACTGTGCAAGAACTAGCTGTGTACCTATTTCTGTGCTTTGGGTACCTGAATGGTGAAAAACCTATTGATAGCAAAATAGATCACAGAGGTTTAAAAGATTGAAAGATAGGCCAAGTGGTTGCTAAGCTTCAGATTTACAGCTCTCTTTGAAGACCTGACTGAAATCATAATGATAAAGGATTTTTGCTTAGCATGCCTGCTATGGTTTTGTGAGACATCAAGTATCGTTGGCTGTGTCTGTACCTATGTGCTGAACTCCTGGCAGCATATTCCTGGGGCTGGTTTCTATCCACTTGCCAACAGTATAGGTATTTTGTTTTAAAGAGCACTATAACAAAGGATGATACCTGTTCTTCTTCTAAATAGTGAAATCAAGAAACACCAGCAGTTTCAACTCAGCTTCACTTAAAAAAAATATCCTTGAACTTGAAACCCATGTGAAATTGAAATAAATGTTTAAATCAGACATTATCAAAGTTGATTGTCACTCCATATGTTAGAAAGTAAAGGTAAGGTAGTTTGACAAGTAGTTGCAGTTTGTTGTTTTTACTAATTGGTTCATTTCCTTCTTTCTTTTAAAGTGCATGGCAGTCCATGGCTGCCTTTTCTGCTGCATGAACACACAGTGCTGCTTGTGTTTCAGTACAGGCCAGATGAACAGAACATCTAGTTAAGATCAACAATGAGATTAGGTCTTATTTAGAAAACATCATATAAAAACCAGCCATGTAAGCCAAATAGACAGAAGTAATGTGAACAAAAAATCCTGACCTGAATTCTCAGTGACCTTTCAAGCAAGATAAGAGAAGGAATTAATTAGCCTAATCTTCGGGGGGGAACTGCAAAGCATATACCTGCATAAAACTGCATGGCTCTTGCCTACGTGCAAAAAGTTGACTCCTTAGTGAGGGCTGAGATGTTCTCCAAGAGGCATCCTTCCTATATACTCTCAAATCTGTAGCCACATCAGCTGTAATTCTTTGTTGATTTCCTATCACAGGCTTTTTTTTTGTGATAGTGTCACCAGATAAAGAGGATTCTGAATTGCATCATACAAAGTGAGATTTCCTTACTCCTGGCAATTTTTCTGTAGCAGATGTTAGAGAAATTACAATGCAACAAAATTACAGGTGTTCATCTGTTCTGCCTGAATTTAATATTGACTTTTTAGAACTCAGTCCCCAGAGACCCAGTGAATAGGTGGTTTTTAAAGTCAGTAGAATTTCTCTCTGGCTCTTAAAGCTAATGTATGTCTGTTTTAATGTGCTTGAGCCAGCTTATAGCTCTCTTGCCTCCAACCTTCTGTAGCTAACGTTAGGCCATCAGCAAGAGGGGTGGGTATGAGAAAATTGCTCTTGAGATCCCCACAGTTATAAATTCTATCCCATTTGATAAACAGACCAGAGATTACAGGTCCAAGGGACATGTATCTTAGCCTGTTTTTCCCCAAGCATATACTTTCACACAGATGAATTAGGGCATGACATTTTGGAGCCCCATTTCCACTGGAATTCCTCCTCCAAAATAATAGGTTGGAGAAGAAAAAAAAAAAAAGAAGAAAAGAAAAAAGAGGAGTTAAGAAGAAAGGCCTGATTTTCTATTGGTGATTTGTCCTTCAGCATGAAATTATTCCATCAGGACATGAGTAAGGAGGAAATAAGATTTCAAGTATCGTAGAGATACGAGTTTGTTCAAGCATCTAATGTAACTTGGTGCAGACAAAATAAGTTTCCCACTGAATACAAAGAAAGAAAGAGTAAGTTTATAAGATTATAAGAAGGTAAAAAAAGCTGTACTTGACTGGAGCAAAGGACCATTCAACTCATTGTGGTGTTTCCAGTAGTTGCTGTATATGAACACTTAGGTAAAAGTACAAACAGTGTAAAAATAGGATTCTTCCTCTGATTGTTCTCTACCTCAGGACTGAGCTAGATGCATTTAGCAAATCTAAATAGATTTCTTTTCCATTAGGTTTTTCAGTCTTCCCTAGAGCCCATGTAAAATTTAGAATCTATTATGTCCTCTGGCAAGGAGTTCAACAAGGCTTTTATTCCTTATTTTAAGTGCCATCTTCCAGTATTTGTTTTCACCCTAGCTCCTGTCATCTCTTTTCTAAACTGAAAAGTCCTTGTTTACTTAGTTATTCTATGCTTGAAAGCATTCCACTCCTGTAATAATCTTCACTTCCCTTATCTGATTTTTTGTTATTTTCTTTGTTAGGGGGGCAGGAGCTGCTCATAGTGTTGAAAATAGGGATTGACACAAATTTAGGTGCTAACTTCTGACTCCAAGTTGGTGTCTAATCATATTTTAAAGATGTTTACCTTTTTCTGCAACCTTAACCAGTTCTGTTTTGTAATCTGATTCTCAGAGAGAGATTTTGAAGTTTGCCTTTGAAGCACAGAAATGTTATAAATAAATTACAACCATATTAACTGAGTGTTTACAAGTCATAGCAAAAATCTTCAGACACTGCTCTACAAAACAAAGCCTCTGTTTACAAAAAAGAGAGTCCAAATAAACACTCCAATGTAATTTTGTCAACATCAAGCTCATTTTTTTCTTAGAATCAAAACTTGCTACTAGTTTTAACTTTGTCACAAAGAAGAATAGGTGAATTTTCAAGACAAAATAGGGAACGGATATCTAGTAAACTGATGCAAATACTAACAGAGCAGCAGCAGCATCTCTGTTCCAACCATTAATGCAACCTGCCTTCACAGTCAGCTGTGCACTTCTGAAATTTTTACACAAGATGTTGCTTGTTAAATCTGAAAGTAGAATCACTTCTGGATTTTGCATGGCATTGCACAAAGCAAACAGGCAAAAAAAGGGTGCAAGAAGATCTAATTAACTCTTTAAATATTCAAGAGCTCTTACCTAGCTTTAGCAATATAAGAAATGCTGTGTAATGCAGAGGTTTGCACTCCCTGTCTCTGTTTCTCTCTTTATAGAAAGGTTTCTCACAAGTATCTAGGTAAAATATACTTGATTATATTTTAATCCTAGCTAAGATTCCTTGTCTTTGCAAACATGAATATGCTTTGAGAAGGAACATTTTCTGTTTAGAATGCTATTCCGGAGCTCTTAGCATTGTTTCCTGTGTAATCATCTGGTGTAATCTTCCAATATCAAGACGAAAAGAAATCAGTCTAGTTTCTGAACACTTACCACATGTCTGTCAGTAGAAAGAAGGAGATTATACAAAGGAGAGGATATGCTCCCTAAAAATTGCTTTATCACTAGGTAGACTTTGGTGAACACCTGAAAAGATTCACTTTTTAAAGTTACCTATGTAAAGCTTTTCTCAGTTGTTTGGCTTAGGTGTTTAACTCCCATTTCCAAATACGGTGGTTCAATAGATGCACTTGATTCTGTTAAATAATTAGATTAGACATCTAGTCCACATTCCCTGGCTGCATACAGATGAGTTGCATGTACTCTTAGTGTGTCATGCGAATTACAGTAAGGAGGGGGATGCAGAAATCTCTGGCCTGTATGATTCTGTGAAAGACAGATCCTTGAGTAATCTTAGTTATTCACATAGGCTTGAAGTTTTTGGCTCTCTGATATACAGCTGGCCAGACAAAATGAGACCCTCTGTTTTTTAATCACATCAAACCCTGTATCCCAAATGAACTAAACTCTAGATTGCAAGAAGGATGCACAGTTGCCAAATTTACGGATCATCCAGGTGATTACAACAGTCTATATGCATTTGGCAACCTTCAGCCTTCAAAGGACATACTGGATTCAAAAAAGCCATTGAATCCATCTGTGGCACGGCTATCAAAGTGGTGTGGTGGCTAGGGTTCATGCTCTGACTGATCGTCTCATAAGCATTCTCACCCCATCTGAGTTGTTAACATAGCAAACACATTGCATTTACTGTTGCTGTACCAATGATTGTGACCACAGTGACAAATCACATCTGCTTCTGAACTGCATTTGTGAAGATATAGCTGAGTTCCTGCTCAACAGGGAATGACAGACTGTTTCAAGTCTCCACACATCATTTTTCACATTGCACACAGTGATAAAGAGGACCCTAACTTCTTTAATGTAAGGGACGAAGCAGCAAAGAAATTGCTTATTATAGAAGAGAGAGCTTCTTAGCTGCTGCCAGCAGGATTGGGGAAGTCTTCAGTCAGGGCAGAGGGAAAATACTGAAAAATCCAGAAGCAAATATGGGATTAGAAGAGGTAGGAAAGGATATTACTTGGGTAGCAGTCTCTTGGAAAACTCTATAAATGTGTCTCTGCTTTATGTCTGACACTGGACAGCTTGTTCCCCCACTCAGGTTGGGAGCTAAAGATGCCAGATTTCTACTGTGAAATTGCAATGAATGGAGGATGTATGCATGTATCAGAAAGGGGTATATATACATTCTCAATGTGGATGTTCCAGCATGAAAGTCCAGGATAAAATTCATTACCATAAGTATCTCTTTCAAAATATATTAAAAAGTCTATTTTCAGAGTGCAAAACAGCAATAAAGCAGCCATTTCCCAAGCAATTTCCCCTGTGTTTTATTGAGAGTGGGAATATATGGTGTTGTCTGTTTGGAATATTGAAGGAACAGCTCATGTCTCCAGAGGTGATTGAAGTAGTGGAATTTATTTTGAAGTAATGAGCTTGGAAGAAAAGCATGGAGAGAGATAGTTCTGTCATAGTTGAAGGTCTTATAGAAGGAGGGGAGGATGCTGAGAGTTGAATAAAAAGTGAGGCTGCCAGCAAAGGCAAAGGCAGCATCCTGTATGACCTTTCCTTCATGATCTTCTCAGATCATTGTATTCTCAGGACATCTTCTCAGAGCATTGTATTCTCCCTTTTATTTTTTTAGAGCTCCCTCCAACATCCAGTGCCCTCTTGCCTCCCCTGCCATTCTCTGTAGCAACTTATTGTCCCAGGGAGAAATCCAATGAACAGCAGGGAGGCAGTGTTTGGTGCATTGTGGGATCCAGTGTCATCCACACTGAAATAAGTGTAAAGAGTGTCATGGGATCTTCTGGGTGTGTATTACACGTTGTGATCTCTCTACTTCCCAGCATCTTTTTTATAAAAGTACTGGTTTTTTTCCCCAGGTTATTCTTGTTATACTTTAATTATAAGCTCTTTAAAAATGTAGGCTAAGGTCACTAGCTAATTTTCATTGGCAATGCTAGATGGTACAATAACATTTTGAGGTGGCCTATTAATGTGAAATTACAGTAATTTGTTTAGTGAGCTGAAATGCAACATTAAGAAAAGAAAGTGTATTATTGTTTTTTCCTTCATGCTAATGTTTGTGAAATGTTAACAACAATCTTACAGTTAAAAACTGTTTTCTTCAGTCTTCTGTATTGTCTTATGCTTCATTTTTTGACTGTCCCTATTGCATTAATTTCAGAAAATTAAAATTCTTAAGAAGTTCCATGCATTATTTTTAGTTCTGAAATGGTTGCCATCCGAAATTGGGTAGGAAAAAAAAAAAAAATAAATGTCATATCTTGTTGAGGGCCAAATTACTCTATTTTTTAAACTTATCCAGTGTCAAAGTAGCATAGAATTTAACATTTCCTTGCTTAAAAGAGGACAATGATTACTTATAGTACTCAAGCATGCCCTTTTTATCTGGTGATTTCAGAGTGCTGATCTGAACAAAAACCAGTGCATCACTCCTCCATGGACTGATTGGTGGTTAGAAACAAGCTTTAACAAAATTAACAGCAGAAATAATGCTCTTGCAAAATGTATTTAACTATACTTGTATATGCAAGTGCATGATAACTTCCTAACTTACTAATATTGGAAAGATAGAGTTAAATTTTGGAGTTGCTGTTAAAAACCTTTCTGGAAAATATGGTCCTAAGTAATTAAACAAAACACAGATTATTAAGGTAGCATTCTTAATTTCTGAACGGAAGCTCGTTAAGGAAAGTCTGTGTAAACAGCACACATGTACAGAGAATCACCCCAGCAGTGTGATTTGAATAACTGAATGACTCACTCAGTGTTTCTCACCTGGCACTGCTTTTTGCTTTAAAAGTAGCTCTTCTCCCATTGTGTGAAAGGCATCAACTTCCAGTGTTGGAGGGTCATGCCTCTTGTCTGGACCCAAACACCTAGTGTTAAATCATTTTGATCTGCTTTCTTCCTAGGAGCATGAATTCAGCTAGTGGAGGAGTTTGGATCTGTCTGATTCTATGTGCAACATCAGGATGAGTTGGATAGGAAGCAAAAAACACTGCTGGGAAAGCTTTTTTATTTGTTCTTAAGGGAGAAAATAACTGTTTGCTTATCTGCTGTGTTTAATTGAGTTGGGATTATAATTGTTCAAGTTTTCATTCCCGACTGTATTTGTAATGGGAACAGTATTTGCAGTGTGTTTAGTCTTCCTGGGCTTCGCTGTGTGCATTAATCTAGCTTTATGAAGGATTTACATTTTATATTTGCTCATCATATTATTTTTATAAGAAACAGAAAGCTCCCAAATAAGCCCATCAGCCAAGGCTATGAATAGTTAAAAGGAAAAGATAGCTGTTATAGTAAGAATTTGTAAATTGAGTGTAGCAAGGTTGGCAAGAAAAGTCAGAAAAGTACTTACACTCTCAAAGGGTAACTAATGGTTTAATAGTAGATGGCACGCAGAAAAGAGCTGATAATAAAAGTTTACAGGATGCTTTTATTCCCCAGTGAAAAACACAGAAGAAGGAAAAAATCAAGAAAAGAAAGAGACCAAAAGTATGAAAAGAGCTTTAAAGGCAGCAAAACGTATGTCAGGGAAAAGGGGAATTGTTCAATTTATGCCACCGTTTTAATAGACCTAAAGGATTTCACTTGACATGTCACCCTTCAACACAAGCCAAGATTTTTGTACAGGCTTTCTATTTTGGATAATAAACATATGTTGGACAAGTGAGTCCCTCTGGTATTTAGATACAAATGTCAATTTTATGGTGGAAAACATAGTGGCTTATGTGTAGTAGTGGTTGTTGATATCAATGGATAAAAACAAATGGATTCGTTCTGAAAATTCTGGTGAATGCTGTTATGGAATTATACTGGGAGATCATGAACTGGGGGATGTGGAATCGATCTACATGTGGAACTAGCTGAAATCTGACTTTTAAATTATTTAGCTATATTTCTCTATCTCCTTTCCTATCTATCTATACAAACATAAGCACATACAGTATTAAAGAAAGAGGGAGAGTTCAGAGGGTAAAGAAAATCCCACATGATCATAATCTAACCTGCAGCATTGGAAAAATAGGAAGAAATGTTACTCAAGGAAAATCTATTCTGTAAATAACTAATACATAGTGCTGCATCTTATGCTGAAACTGTCACTGGCTGTAACTGCTGCAGAAACTTCCCTAGATGGGCAGAGCACTCATAGGTTTCATTTTTTTTTGCAGTGTTTTGGTTGTTTTTTTTTTTTAAATTTTTGAGACATTTGCTATTCCATGTTTTTGGTATTTCCCACATTTAATTTCTATCTAACTGAAGCATGAGCCTTGAAAGTTGCATTTGCTAAGGTATTGATAATTTCCTTTTTAAAAAAATTGAAAAATACATCATCTATCACTGACATTCACAGAACATTAACTAAGTTTTAGTTTATCCAAATTTATCCTGAGGTGCAAGTCATTTTTAAACCCTGTATTAGTCAATCAAGTCCACCTTAATATTCAGATCATCCATTTTACAGGTTTCCCTTGGTGCTATTTGTCAGACGATTTAAAGTCACTTGAAAATTTGTACACCATGGTGAGCTTCAGATATCAATTGCCATTTTTTGTTTTTCTGTGCCTTTTTTTCCCTCTACAGTCATTCTCTCCTGGTTTTATACATACTTCCTTCTTTTTGGTATGATTCATGATGACTATTTTTAAAACATATTGTGATCATTGTGCGTCATGAGGATGAGATCCTTTACCCATGTTTTGTGGTATGAGATTATGAAATGTTTTGAGAAAAGCTCCTATTCTTTCCCTGTACCAGTAAATCTCATGGATAACTTCCACAAACACATATATCTCCTCAGATCCCAATGCATCTAGGACCTTCAGAGCCAAAGTGTTACGCAGACTTACACTAACTGTAACAGTAAAATGATTTAACGTATTCAATGTAAAATGTTTTAATCCATTGATAAGAAGAACCAAAGAATGGATCTTACCCATTTTTCCCCTTAAAGTAAAATTGAGTGTATCTTACATTGTATGTTTGCAGCAACTTATTTTGAACCTATGTACCCTATCAAAAGACTATTATTTATAAAATGTTTTCTTTATTTGCTACTTTTTGCAATGGATCAGGGTGTAGAAATATTGAGGATGTGTAGGAAATTGGGCTACTTGCTGGCTTGGGAGCAATTCATATTAGCTACAGTCTACTTTATCTCCTCTTATTGTTTGGAGTGAAAATTAACTCTCCAATACCTATACTGCCATGGAAAACATAATCTACTTTTTTAATAGCTTGTAGATCAAATAGCTCAGCTCTGGGAAATGGGCTCCAATAAGAGCTCCATTTTGTTATGCTGGGCAGCAAATCTGTATTATAGAAGCTATCTTCATTATTCATTGGTATTTTCCTAACTTAAAGTTTCCTTCAAGTAGTGTTAACATTTGATGATGGAAAATGAAGGCCAATAAGCTGTACAGTGTACGTGCTTTGTAAAATGAATTGGCCTCTTGGGAACAGAAGAGCTACAACTTCAGTGGTAACAATTATGTTTTTATGGGCCAAGACAGAAATAAAATGTTGAAATGGGAATTTAATGCAAAAGCTTAGTAGCAAAATTATCAAAGCTTAGAATCAGAGCATGTAAAAATCATTGTAATATATCAAAGCATCTGTTTATGAATGATCAGTTACAGAGAAGCTGAGAGTTATAAATAAGGTTATACTTTCCTATTTTCCTAACAACAAATACTGGCTAAAAATCTTTTTATTAAAAATATGCATTGTTTGAGTTTTACTTCCTTTTTGCTCAAGTTCAATTTTCCTCATTTTTTAAAGTAATAATTGAACAAAGAACAATTCATGACTCAAAGACCACTCCAATTTCTAGTCTAATGATGGATAGACAATGATAGAACATATGGATATGAAGACATATTATTTGGACACTGTAAGTATCAGAGTAATTTATAATGCTATATTAGATGTGATACTTTTGTTGTCAGTCTGCAGAAGTTTTCAAAGCAAGGAAACAAAAATCAGCATGAGAGTGGATTCCTAAAAATACCTTAAACAATATCTGCAAATCTATACTGTGTTAATGCTCAAAAATTTATATAAATCTCTGCTGGTCAGTGCTGGCTGGTGTCACTTTGGGGTTTTTTTTGATCTGTTATTCTGTTGGTCATTTGAATTACAAATGAGTCTATGATGGCTGGCAGCAGTCAGCAACAGTGTATACAGGAATGCAATATGCTTCATAACCTTTATTAAGAAAGGTTTCCACAAAATCCAAAATTGTATTAAAATTTTCCAGTTAACTCATTGCCCATAGGAATTAAAATAATCCTTTTTTGGTTTATTTAATCTGATTAAACTTTTCATGCTCTACTATCTGCATGCATGTGCAGTGTGTGCATATGCCATGTGCACGATAGAAAACCCATTTTTAAGTAATTTTAAGCTTCCAGTTACTGAGAGACAAACCTTTGGTTTTCATAAATGCATCACAGATGCCACTCACTTGTGTACATTTGACTTTATGTATGTGCTGGAAAGACTCTACTGTGTATCAGAATGGACAGGAAAATATTAATTTTTGTGTCAGAGAACTCCCATCTCAACTCAGGGTGACACTACTGTACTCCGTTTTGTATGAGCACCTTAAATCAAATAAACGTATAAACAATCTCTCATTCTACTTAAAATATTTAAAAGTATGAATGATAGGATTAAAAGATGTTGTGTCTTCCCAAGGTCTGGCAGAACGTTTGTGTCAAAGTGAGAAGCTGAAGACAGATGTATCAATAGCTCCTTATACTTCAGCATTGCAACAGCATATGAATAGTAAAGAAACATTTTTCAGGGAAAGCAAGTTCCTGTGAAATTTAAAGGTCATAAAAGGGCAAAGAGATTTTAGGTTTTCTGGACAGTGCCTGGGGAAAGATTAGCACTTTCAAAGAGGATCCACTTGAGTCAGCAAAATGAGTAGGGAGCTGCCAGAAGCCAATGCTTGCTTATTGTCCATTTAGACTTGTAATAGATAATGGGAAGTGTTGAGATGAGGAACTCATTTTAAAACTCAAATCTTAGAACTTCACAGGCATTTCCTTGAAATCCCCAGCCTGAGATGTTGCCTCATTAATAGATATCTAATCAGACTCTCTGAAAAGCAGACAGTTTTCAGGAAATTTGAGGTTGTTTCTCTGGTTTTTATTCAGTGTGTGGCTGCAGTCCCTAATTCACACTTTCAGGCTGAGAGTAATTCTGTTCACAATGTACAGGTGGCTAAATCCCTTCAGACACATGGGGATCAGGGAAATTTAGGGTTTACTTGTAATGCTTGAAGTGTCCCTTTTCTCTTCTTAAAGGAAAGACATAAGAGTAAGTAAAAGTCCCACATCCCTGTCTTTAGTCATTTTTCTATCTTTTATGCAGTCTTGCACACTGATAGCTAAGGAGTTTTTACCAGTAGGGAAGCTGTGGGTAGTTTAGGGAGTTAGTGTAAGTGACTTATCTTTAATTTTGTGAGCTGACAATCCTTTTTATTTGAGAGAATAAAGAAACATGGTGTTAACTTTGTAGTAAAACCAGAATGGCTGCTGAAAATTGCCAGCTGAGCAGTGGTCAGCCCAGTAAGTCAGAAGGCAGTTATTCCTGATTTTCCAACAGCCAGATTAATGCTAGTTTTGTGGGAAACTTTTAATCTGTATAGTTAATTATTTTGCATGAAGTTCACGAAAAGAAAAGAGTTATAAACAGATACAGTAGAATGATCAATAGGTGGAAAATAGTAATCCTCCCCCACATCGATATATTCAACATTATGTGTTTAATAGGAAGCTGTTACTATTGATTTATTTTTTAATTCACCATCCCTTAAAATGGTTTGCATTTTTATAATGCTTTTTTTTTTGTTAATATGTTTCAGCAAATTCCTTCTATCCTATTTGTGCAATAGAGTTGGTACTAACACAGATCAAAGTGTATTAGATGTTTCACAGTGCACAGCTTAATGAAATGTGACTTACTTAATTTTTAGCCATTTAAGCATCCAGCAAAGTGTCATCTAGGGGTGCTGGTGTCAGACATTCAGGTGGAGCACTGAGCACACCTGACTGAGCTCTTTGAAAGAAGGGCTGGGGCCACTCTCTTTCATGGGACATGAAGGGCTGCCTCACTCAGCCACATGTACTCCAGGCCACTGAGGTGGAATGAAAATATCTGATTTTGAGATGTGTGGTCTTTTAAGGCTTTTGTCTCCTACCTAAAGGCTAAGTGATAGAAATCCATTACATTTTATGGGGCCAGCTCTGACAACATCTCTGGTTCTATAAAGTGCCCAATGTCATCAGAGTCACTCTGATTATCTTCTGTGGCTTTAAGAGGAAAGCATGAGAGCAGGTTTTTTTGTTCTTCTTTTGTTGTGTTAAACCATGTGGCCAAATCTTTAGTACCAATTATTTATCTCAGTGGAAGTTATGTTGGCCTTGTACTAATGCTCTCTGCCAACCCTCCCTTAGAACAGCAGTGGAGGACTTAGTCTATTATTTAAGGGATAAGAGGAAAGGTGTTTCTTTTTGTCTTGCTTTATTTTGTCTTTGGTGATTTTATTTTGCTGTGCACTTGCTACAGTAGTTCAGGAGCCCTTGAGAAACAATACTATTCTTCTCTTCAAGTCACTCCTTAAACACAGAAATTACCTTTGTTGTGACCATGTGGGTTTGCTCTTGCATGTGAGTTGACTGTTAATCAACAGGCTGTTCACTTCTATTGGCTTCACAACCAGCCTAATCAGTTCATTACTGAGCTTAACTAAAGTGTTCTCTTCCACTCCGCAAGAAAAATACTTCTGAAGCAAGCAGATGGGCACTTGACTGCCTCTGCTCTCTATGTGTACTGTGTGCTGAACTTTAGATGGATGGCTGGCAGTGATCCCGGGCTCTTCTCTTCCTGAGATCCTGTATTGCCACATTTCACGTTCATGGCTGCTGAGGTTTTACATGTTCATTAAATAATGCAAGACTAAGGAAGACGCATAATCTTAAAAAAAAAAAAAAAAAAGAGTTTTTACAGCTGTTTTACTTTTAATACTATTGAGCAAATGAAGACAGAAAGCAAAACACTTAGTGGAGAAAAAAAAGGGTAAATTGAATATTTTTATCAGTTTTTCTCTGCTTTCTAGGTCAGCATCTCATATAGAAGACTAAATCATTTTGACAGGTAAATGCATTTTGCTGTCTAATTGTTTGAAATAGCATGATAACAGCCATATTGCTGCAATGAACTTGTTTTGATGATTGAACTAGATATATTTTTATCACTTCAGTATCAGTCTCTACAGATTGTCCCTCTCTCATCCAATAGAATTTCTTTCCTCACTCACTTAAAAACAAACAAAACAACTGTATGAATCCCTTCACACTCACACCTGCTCTTGCAGGAAAAATCCAAACAACAAAATATTGTTGTTGTTTTATAAAAAATATATGCAGGTCAAAAGACCAACTATCACCACATGTGGATTTAGGTCCAGCATCCTTACATTGTTGCTCTGGTGTTTGATACACTTGTGTTCATTAATGAGGAGTAGCTGTTAAAAAAGGTTAGTCATATTTCAGCATCAGCAAGTTATGTTTTAGACAAATAGTATTAAAAATGCTTTGGCATTGGTACAGTTTACTTCTTTAGAAATAATGTAGTTTTTGTTCATCAAGGAGATTCAGAGTCTCAGAGTTTGCATTGTGATGAACTTGGAGGTCTTTTCCAACCTTAATGCTTCTATGATTCTATGTAAGCAAATGCTACAAAAAAGAGAAGAAGAGATTACGTCCTCTGTCTATTGCTTCAGAATGTTTGCTTCAGAATTGAAAGCTGGTCCATATCTAGTGTAAGGAAGAACTTGTAGATAAATATATTATTAAGCAATAAAGGAGTTTATGAGGGCATAAGGTGTATCACTAAAGCTGGTAATTCTTTCATTTTCACAGTGATGATTTAGGTAAAAAAGTAAAAGTAATAAAAAATAGGTCTGTTAGCAGAACTGCTGCGTCATACATTGTGTAAGGTACAAAAGTTCACTATTCTTTGTCTGTTTAGAAAGGCAGATATTTTTAGACACGTCAGTTTCCTAACTTTTAAAACATTAGGAAAGAATATTCTGAAAAAGTCAAAATGGAGCTATCAGAACATTTCAGAATGAAATGTTTTATTTTTTGGTAGAGAATTTCTTAGAATTGTTTTAATGTTATGCAATATAAGATAAAATGGCTTCATAGCCTCATGCTTCTGTCAAATTTTGAGTGTTCCTTCCAACTTTTTTTTTTAATCTTTTTTTTTACTATTTGTTGATTTAAGATTAGCAGCAGTCTGGCACAGGGAGAAAACAATGCATTATACAATTTTCTTTCTGACTTATGTTCCTAATGCCTGTAAAATGTCAAATTGAAGGTGAGAAAGAGCCTTTTACTACAAGTAAGAAAGAAATACAGCAGCTGCAGGCAAATGCTTTCAGTCAAACATGGATGTGTTGTTTTTGTGTAGTCTGTCATCCTGGCCTGGAAAAAGTAGAACTTGGTCATGTGAATTCTTCTTCAGAGAAACTCTGATTATTGCTCTATAGATCAACTTCATCATTTAAGGTCCAATCCAGAGGTCCTAGTATTCAACACGAATATATATTCAGGCTCCTACGGGCTTTGGATCAGGAGGTGAAAAGGAGTTCCAGTTCTCATTACCCAGTAAGAACTAGTAGAGTTTGTTTCAAAAGTGAAGCAGATATTGATCTGCTCTGTGAAACTCTATTACATGGTCTTCTAAACATTTTGACTGAGCCCTGGAATTGTTGTACAAGGTTCTGGCTAATATGCAAGTCACGTTGGCTGAACAAGCCTGAACGTAAAAATCCACTGAAATTTTATAGTCTACAAATTTTGGTTAACCTCCTTAACCATATTTCATGCCTAGCTAATCAATAAATATTGTGCTGGTGTATGTTTGTTTGGTGATAGATTCTTCTAGGTGTTAATGTGAAATGTTCCTATGTGCTTACCCAGAGAAAGCACAATTTCAGAATCAGTCTGAAGTGGCTCCAGTATAAACACCCTGACCCCTTGACTCAAGGCTTCTCCCCAGTGTATGTGAGAACGCAATTTTGCAAGCCTGAAAGTGAGAAGTGGAAGCTAGTCTGGACCTGGGTTTTTCTTGACATAGGAAGGGGAGAGAAATGGCAGAGCTGCCTAGAAAATAAGGACAAAATAGAAGAATGATGGCTTTGGTGCTCCTGCTGCCCTGGAAAAGATAGAAGGTGATAAGGATGCTGTCTCAGCCAGGTCTGCTGACTTGAGCGGGGCTGAGAGTAGGTGCCCTGGATCACAGCCTAACCCTTACCTCAGCCTCAGAAATGGCAGCAGCAGACCTGTTTATTTCTAAGGTTTGCTGCCAATACACATGATGTTTGTACCATGGCTGTTGCTGTTTTCTCATCTGTTGTCTGAAGCAGCCACCCACTTTGTCTGTGCCTAAAATTTACTCTGTTCTTCCAGTAATAATTCCCTTTTTGTTTTGTTTTGCTTTGAGAGATATTCAACACTCATTTATCTGCTTGCAAACTCAGTTGAAAATACACATGGTTTTTTAAAGACTTTAAAAATACGTTCTGGGGATTGATTGTGACATTTCAACTGTTCCTCCTATTCTAACATTGTAATTACACTGCTGGGTGTAGGAAAAATAATTTAAAAAAAAAAAATCAGCATGGTTCAGAGACCTCGAAGTCCAACAGAGATTTCAGAGAGCTTTAGTTCCAAAAAATTTGGGAAGGTTTGCAGGAAAAATTCTCAAAGCAAACATTTTACAAAGAATCAGTAACAACTTAATCCACACTAATTAGGACAGCATCATTATAAGTGCAATTAAGTACTGGTGTTAAGTGTGAAAGCTTCTTAGCATTTTGCTCAGATTGTGTTGAATAATGATGTACTTAAATAATGTTTATTTTGATTCATTAAACATTTCCTCATTATACTGGATTACATCTACGAAGCGTGGAAGGTAAAAAATACTTAACATTAAGCTCTAACACAAAATCCTAATTTGCAAAGGATTGAGGTTTTCTTATACTTTTCTTACTAGAATAATTTCTAAATAATTCATATATATTTGAATAAATTGGGTTTTATTTATGTTCACATTAGTATCCATGAAAAAGTTTCAGCATAAAAAAATATTTTCTAGGACTTTTATTTCTTTCAGTGATATATGGCCAATTTCCAGAGGAGTCTTGTCTTTTCTATAGAAGAAAAATGCCTGAAGTCACAATAAGACATCTTCCTTCATAAAAAATAATAAAATTGTTATGAAAACCAAACCTTTGTGTAACCAGTATATTTTGACAATTCTGATTGCTTCAGTTGTTCAAAATTATGATTGTGAACAGGTGTCAGGCAGGTATAGCAAAAATATTTTTTTTCCTCCATTCATTGCATATGAAGGAATCAGAAAAATAAATGCTAGAAAGATTGATTTTTGCTGTCTGTGATCCAGTAATTCAGTAAAATTGAAATCTGACATTTGTTGACTTAAGATTAGCAGCAGTCTGGCACAGGGAGAAAACAATGCATTATACAATTTTCTTTCTGACTTATGTGCCTAATCCCTGTAAAATGTCAAATCGAAGGTGAGAAAGAGCAAATCTCCTGTGCAAGAATGTAACGAGAGAAACTCTTGCCACGTGACTGGCAAATACTTGCAGAACGTCATTTTTGCTGACAGCGGAGTGGCAACGTTGTTTTCATGCTGATAAATCCGAACACACCAAATGAATTTTGGTGACATTTACTGCTCATAGCTCAGCCTTTGTTCTTCTAGTCTCATGTGTAATATTCTCTTCCTGATTCCTTGTTCTGAGGCAACATACAGTGCGGATGCACTGAAGTGTGCTATTTGGGCAACTTCTTTCAGGCTAACTCCCTCAAGAATAGCTGCCACACAGACTGTGCTTCATTGCTTAGTTATAAAATAGAGCACACATTGTACATGACCAGAAGAAACAAAAAAAAAATATTAGTTAAATCAAACACAACTGGCTTATAACCTTTTGCACCTCCCTCCCCACCAGTTTTTTGTTTAAGGCAAACAGCTTAATGACGACTGAACTGCTTCATTAATGTGAACCTACACTGACATCGGCTAAGTGCTGCCACAAAATTGAAGCAGGTTATGCAGTTCTTATGATCTGCTGGATATTAATATATTTTGAAGGCAGGATAGAGCACTTCACTCATCAAGTCTGTTCTTTACTTAGTCCTCCCTTTCTGTTTGCTCAATGTGAAAAAATATTCCTCTATTGCATTTTTTTCTTTCAAAACCACCTGCAAAAACAGTATTCCTTTGAATTCCTCTTGCTTGTTTACTTCATCCTTTTTGCACTTAGTATGATTTGAACAGACAACATATTTTCAACAACATTATGTGTTTACATGTTAGTGGGTGTTTTTGAAAAGGCTGATTTGTTTAATTCTACTCTAAATGGCTTTTCTCCTTTTTCTTGTGAGAACTCTTAATTTTTGCCAGAAGAGAAGGAATGTACAAACCCAGCTTTTCTCAAGTTAGATCCAAGGTTTCTGCTGAGGAAACTATTTCAAGAAAGGCAAACAGTTTCCACAGAAAATCACCTTATCAAAACCGCAGTTATTCATCAGAAAAGGTTTGGATGGAAACACTTCATCCAGTCTCATTTCCTTCTGCACTTACAGCTGTCTTCAATGCACAGATCTTTGAACACCTTCTGGTTATATCCCTCAAAGATTAGAGATGTGCCCTTCCTTATTGGTTGCCTCATTTGCAATTGCCTGATCAAGCCTCAGCCCTCAAGTGCAAGTTCAGTGTTTCATAACATTAATTTCTTATAGCCAACTTAAAAATTCAGAAAATTGGAGACATTCTCTTGAAGCAGGAATGATGTAGCATCCATTGTTTGTATATCTTTTATGTTCTTCATTATTCTATTAATTTACAAAAAAAAAAGAAAAAGGAGCAATGGAGGAACATATTTAATGGTGCTTGCATTTTTTCTCTTCCTCACAACCCTTCTTTCAAAGTTCTATTTTCAATATTTAAATGCATTCATTTTGTTAATTTTAAATTTAATATTGACTTAATTTCTCAATATTATAGCTAACAGAAACTAAATAATTCTAATTCTTTGTTGCAGCAGTCCATCATGCAATTATATGCACATTCTTCCTTGTGCACTCTTTAATAGTGAGATAGTACAAAATTACAAGATATGAGTGACTTTTTTACTGATGGATAATGTGGTGTTCATTGTTGCCATGAAATATTATTTTTAAACACTGTGTGCACTGTGTAAAGTTTTTACTGGCATGTAAGAATGTAAGAATAATAGGGATTAAAATGACAAGCAGGACTTGGTCTTCATCAAGAAATTGATGTGTGTTTGAGGATAATGCTTGTACTTCTAAATTTAGAGATTTTAAAGCATCTGTTTTCTAAAAACAACTATAACAAACAAAGCAAAAGGGAAGAGTAGAAACTACTGTTGCTAAAGCCAAATGCAATTAAGTTATATCTGTGGCTCAATAATCAGCACAGGAATCTTTCAGCAATATCCAGAGCATTACAGATTCTGCTCAGGTTCCTCAGCTTTGTCTCATTCAGACTGGATGGGCATGCTAAAGCATGAATTTTTAGGCTTTTCTACTCCTGGCTGCTTTTACTTTTTGAGATATCCGTTTCTGCCTCAGTTCTCAGGTGGTAAGTGTAGTTTCTTGATGAAGGTCCCTGGCAAATTTCATTACATTCGTCATGAGTGAATGAGTTCGTGAGACTATACCCCTGAAAAATAGAGGACAGGATCACACAGGAAGATACAGATGTTTGATCACATTTTTCATGCACACAGGGCTGGGAAGGAACATTGCACTGAGCAGAACAGTTTGAACATCATTTTGAACCCAAATGAACTTGTTCTGCTGTGTGGTATGGTGTCCTAATTTGCGGATTTTTAGTGCTTTCATGTGCTACGTGACTGTCATTTCATGTAGAGGTGGAGCAGAAAAGGTGGATGACCACGCACACATTTTCTGAGGATTCTCTGCAGTGTTAGCAGGCCTTCTACTAATTGATATCTTTGCTCTTAGTGGCAAGGAGAGTGATTAATCTTTGCACTGAATTGCTATGGCACACCCCCGCCTTTAAATTTAACACACTTTGAGAGTCAATCCTTCTAAAGAATAGTGTTATTCAATGATCATTCGGGGCTTGCTACATTTGGCATAAAAGTTTCATCAAGAGTTCAGGACTTTTGCTAAGTCTGGACCTCAAGAGACATAAGATTGGCAGGAGAAGTACCTACTGCCATATGAACTACCATGGCTTGTACAGCCAGCAAAAACAAAAAGAATTTAAAACTTGGCTTAATGACTGACAGAGAAGAAATACCAAGTCTTGTACAGGATGAAAAAGGGTGGGCACCATCTGCTATTCTGTGGAGTAGGATTATAAAATATGTCAGTCATGCCATTGCTGAGAAAAGTAGAGAAAATGCTGCATGTCGCTGCATCTGTGCTGTGTCGCTGCACAGGTAGAAGTTTCAGGGAAGAAAAAAAATGTCTGATAGAGTGCAGAGAAGCTGCTGGTGGTGGTTATGTGAATCTCAGCACTCCTGAATATTTGAGCTCTAGATTGCCAGGATAGTCTCCGTGCTGATGGAGAAGGAGGCATACAGAGAAACGCAAGTGAGACCTTAGTCTTTGTCAATAGAGAAAACATTAAATATTTCTACTCTAAGAATTTCTTTTTCCCATGTAATTTCATATCCATCCTATTCCTAAACTAATAGCTTTTTGTACGAAGAGTTAGAAAGCTCCTTGAATTCAAAGTTTTACAAATGTTGAAAAAGTTATTAATTCTGCATCTACTCAGAGAGGCAGATGTTTACTATCCATGACATTCAGGTTCTCAAGAGACATGCATTCAACACAGCAGCAGGCTTGTTGGTAGCATGCTTTTGGCCAAAGAGACTCCGGCTAAGGTCAGAGGACAGAAGGCCAGATTTTCCAATGACCAACCGTGGCATGTACAGAGAACAAGGCAGATTAAAGGAGCTCAGTACAGGTGCTCAGTACAAAGGTGCATGGAATAACTGGGTGAGTCCTCATAGTGCTCTAGAAAAGGGGTATCTATTTTATTCTTCTTTGATAAGGCCTGGATCAGTGATGCTGGACTGTTGAGTTAATATTGGAAAAACTGAAAGGTGGAGACAATAATAATAGCATCAATCTGGTTTCTTACTGCAGTTTAGAATCCTTTGAGGGATGCAATTTGGAGTACTTATGTAGGATGCTTTGTGCATATCTTGTCATCTTGTTTCCTAGCCTCCTACTGTGTAGACATCTTTATAAAGGACTTTATGATTAAACTTTTGAGTTTCCAGAAATATCATTTACTGATCACTTGGAAGAATGTGGGTTCTCTTCTTCTCTCCACTCTTAGTGAATGACAGATTCATGAGAAGTCAAAGGAATGGTATTGTCCTCACATTTGACTGTGGCAGAGACTCTGGTTCATGTTGTAAGCTTCATAAGTTTGCTAATAAGGAATAATAAGGAATAATAATAAGGAATGCTAAAAGAAGAAAAAGACAAACCTTGACTGTTTTTTTCCTGTTGAACATTTTCATCTTCTTTCACAAGTACAGCATATTGAAATCAGAGATAATTTCCCAGAGAAATACCAGAACCTGATGGTATTTACAGAATACCTATAATTTTTAGAGATTTAGTTCCATGTGAACCCATGGCAAGAGCACTGCTGATCTTGGCTCTGCATTGCCATTTACATTGATGCCATGTATCTTAACTCAGAAACACTGCAGTTCATTTTTCATTCATGTAAGTCACCAGCAGACCTGCAATCATTTGACTCATTGAACAGTGGGTAAGATGTGATTTGAAATAAGGTAAGAGATTTGATTGCCCTTCTCTCGACCCTGCCTTTGCCCTTTAAGTATTTGGTTTTGTTTTGTTGCAAATCTAAGTATATTGCTCAGTATGCTTCTGTCTGCTACTTCTAGAAAAGCAGTTTCTATAGTAAGCCATGCAGAATCTTAACATAGATTCATATTAGCCAATTTGAGAAAAAAATACCATTTCCACATCAATGTAGATTTCTGCATTGATTTTAAAATAATAGCACATAAGAACGAAAAGATATTTTGACATATGAATAAAAAAGAAATTCCTGGTCCCATTCCTAAGGTTGCAAAAGGTGAAAATAATACAATACCTGCCAAAAAATAATAAAAGCAATCAAACAAACAATATTCAAAATGAAAGACCTTTTGAATTTTTTAAAATTTATGTACATGCACATATATTATGCATACTTCTATTATGTATATTATATATTAAATATTAGAAAAAAAAAAGAAACTGTAAAAACTGCTAGGAGAATTTGGCAAATTTACAAATATTCATTCACAAATTGCCAGGAAATTTCTGACTCTACTCTGTGTTTTTTTGAAAGAGAAAGTATTCTGCCTTTCAGATCCCAAAAGTACAGCTGGTCAAAAAAAGCTTTCGTTTCACTAGAAAATGAATCATAATTTATATGGCATTCACTAGGAGGACATAAATATGGAAAGATAAGTTATCACTTCTTTGAAAATCCATAATTTGAAAACCATATTTTTTCAGTGACTTGTATCTCAGTAGGAAAGAATATCACTTTGAAAAGAAAAATCTCTTTCTAACAGATTTAATTGAACTGTATTAGGTTTCAAAGAGTATTTTGTTAATGTTATTATTCTGCAGTGATACCCTTACATCATATTGCTTAGATACATAGATATTTAGAGAAAAAATGCACAAATTTCTTATATTAGAAGTCAGCTTTTAAGAAATAAGTTTAGAGAGTATCTGCAAAATGAAAATCGAAGGAAATAGGAATTCTGCAATAAAAACTGATGTTTATTGTAAATAATATCAGTTTTGGATGACTTGGTGACTTTTTCCTGTGAATTAGAATAATACATGTTATTAATTTTTCTATCTGGGAGATGGAAAATATGTCTGACAATGGAAAATTCATGGGGGAAAAAGAGAGTTGAAAGCACAAAATAAATAATTTATTACCTGAATTTTATATTAAAAATTTGCCAACTAATAATGACAGTGTCGTTGATGTGTGGATAAACATGATGATCCCTTGGCAGCATTCTCTAATTCTTTGAACAATTACAACCTGCTTGACAGAAGACAATCATTCTAAGTAATAAGCTGCTAGCAAAAAGGGCAATTTTTTTTTTTGACATTTGGAGTTTGAACATGTATTTTGACTTGACCATGACTGGTGAAGAGACCTCCACACTTCTTGTATGTAGAGAAGATATGGGACTGATGGATCCTGCAAGAAAGATGGAGAGGGACTGTTTACAAGACCATGTAGCGGCAGGACAAGGAGGAATGGATTCTTACTGAAAGAGAGTAGATTTAGATGCTCTTCACTATGAAGCTGTGAGGCACTGGCACAGGCTGCCCGAGAAATTGTTGATGTCCCATCCTTGGAAGAGTTCCAGGTTGGATAGGACTCTGGGCAACTTGGTCTAGTGAAAGGTGTCTCTGCCCATATCAGAGGTTGAAACTTGGGGATGATCTTTAAAGGTCCTTTCCAACCCAAGCTATTCCATGATTCTATGTATAATTCTCAAAAGCATCCTTCGGAAGCCTTTGCAGAAGTAATTATATTCTGCATATTGTTGATTTTGCTAATGTTGTATTATATTTTCCATAGCAGGAAAACAGTGAAAAATAGAAAGAACTGAAAGCATAGGTTTGGTCTTTCCTGTGCTGTCTGTGATCAGCTGGGGACAAGGCTTAATACACAGTTACTTGTGCTAAATCAACTCATTATAAAAATATATTTATAGATATCATCTAAGATATATTAAAAAACAGAGAGACACATTGTAGATTATTAGGACAGTAAATAAGAAAGTGCATGTGAAAGTGCGCATACTCATATATATACACATTTATTTATAATGTGCAGCTACGTATGTGAAACTTGGGGATTTTTGTTTTCAGCACTGAACATATTTCCAGTAATAAACAATTGTTCCCACAAATTTATTTCCTATATGAAATTATTAGAGGTGTAGTCAAAGGAAAGGAAGCCAGCATTGCAGCAAATTACCTTGCTCAGAGTCACACAGTAAGTTTGTGATTGGTTAGTGTTCCCTTTCCTAATCAGACCAGTGATATGTCCTTTACATAGCAATGCTTCCTCCCCCGGAATGGTAAGAAGGAAAATATCCAAAGTTCTGAAGGGTAGTGTTTAAAAATTGAATTGTTTGTTTATGGTTTTTGTTAGTGAATACCACCTGTTTGAATTTTTGTTATTTATGAAGAAAAGGTTGGAAACTGAGTAAAAAAGTGCCAAGCAGCAAGTTGAAAAACTAAATAGAAATGTTAGTCCACTGGAAGTGGGAATTTAAAGTTCAGGTAAGCAGCAAAGGAGAGTAATAGCAGCTGGTATCAAAGTGATCCCTCAAACAGCCCTCATTTGGAAACTTCATTGTTTTATAAGGAATACTTTACCTTCAGAGATTATATAAAGAATAATTTATATCTTCTATATTTTTGCCAACAGTATATGCCTTCCTTTGAATACCCTTGATAGATGTTACTAAATTGCCTTTATTTTGCTTAGATATTATAGACAAGGATCCCTTTAACACTGGTGCAGTTTATTCTGGAAGGTCTTTACAAACTATAAAAAAAAAATGGAGTATTTTCAGGTCATTTTTTAATAACATTTTTGCTGGAAATTATATTCTTCAGTTTACCAGGAGTATTCTTAATGATGGTATGATATGGTCTTCTCTATTGATTTACTGGTAAGTTTTATGTCACGCTGTGATGAGGGTGTATGGTGCTCTCATCACCTGGATGAATTACAGTGTTTTTGGTGAATGGCTGCAGACTCAAATATGAGACGGAATCTACTGTTACTCTGCTCTGCAATGTGGTTCATCAGAGCCCACAAGTGTATTGAAATATTCTTATTTTGCAGAGCTCTTAGGGTAACAGGACTTAGTTTATTATTATGTTGTCCAAATGTTTGGTGCCCTTCCTGCTTTAAAGTTTTTATTTCAGATTTATTAATAGTAAATTTTAAAAATAAGACGAGAAAAATTTGGATATATCAGGCCAAACCAAAATCAAATACCAAAATGATGCCCCCCCATCAGTACTGTTTGATATTTTACTGTATATTAGAGGATAAAAAAATTAGTAGTTTCAAAGGTGCTTTTGTAATATAGAAAAGGGCTTAAATTATTGTGGCTTTATTTTTCCATAAACTGAACTATTTGCATAGAGTATTTAGGGAAACAAGACAACCTCTCAGAGTATTTATCACCCCACTGTTCCTTAATAAAAGATGTGGGAAGACTTGAAGTAGGCAGTTAAGCTCTGTAGGGCACCATAATCAGGTGTAAAGTATTTTTTCTCCCTATTGTTCAGTTTATGTTTCCAGGATTGAGCTGAAACTCTCACAGCTGTTATTTTTTTCTACCTCCGTAGATAATTTCATTTACAGACACAAACAATATTGGTAGAATTTTTTATTTTATATTTTAAGAAAAAATAAACTACTTAAGGAAACTAAAGGATTATGTTAATTTCACTGGGTAGATTCTTATGCGAGAAACAGCTTAAATGCCTAACAGAGATTTCTTAAGAAATAATTAATTACCGAGCATCAAGACATAAACTGGTCCTCCACATCTAAGTCAAAAGCTTTGCTAGCTCCTGGATGGTCATATTCAGATGTATTTATTCAGAGACACAGGTGCCACTTCACAAGAGGCTCCAAAGGGAGATAGGGATTGAAGAATTCCTGGGACATGGCTTTATACACTGTGTACCAGTTGTCATCTGATGCACACAAAACCGCCTGGCACTGATAAACTGGCAGACGCTAAGCTACTGATATTACTTCCTATGAAGGCCCAAATCAGTGCTAGAAAGCCTGGAAGTTTCCCCATTTCTCATGATGCAGGGTTCAGTTTCTCCCTGAGCGCGCTTCAGAGGCTAGAGAAGTTGCTTATGGCTTCTTTCAATGTTTACTAGTAGTACAAGGTCCCCCATGAATCATAAACATATGCTCTGAGGAGAATGAAGACCTACAATCAGCAAGGTTTGGAATTATAACTTTGCACTGACACGCGACTCCCTTCAAATTCCCAAAATTCCTGTGAAATTCCTCCTAAAATTTTAAGTTTGTACACTATTCTTCTATTTGGCCCAGATTAAATGCTTTTTGTTCGTTTGGTTTTTTTTTTTTGAGAATTGAGAATATTTTCTATACGAAGGAACAAGGTAGTTGAGGGATTGTGCACTTCAACTGAGGTACTCAGAATGTGCAGCCTTGGAAATAAGGACACCACATGTCTAGCAAGCTCACAGTAGTACTGAAGTGCCTCTATGTATGCACTGTGTCTTAAAAGTTTACCAAAACTTCCATTTTTGTGGAAGTCCCTTGCCAGACACATGCTTCATGTACACAACAGAAATCAACAACATTATCCCAAAACTAGAGTTTGATTTTTTCCTGCAGACTTCTGCAACCTCTAGTTGAAGGTGCAGCAATCTTCTTGCAGATGGAGGCTATGGATAGTAGATAACAAGGCTCCAGAGGAAATGAACACATATATTTTCCTCTTTCAGTAACTGCCTATGTTGTGGAGATGATTTTTTAGAACCACTTCCAATTATCGGCAAACTAAAAGAAACTGGAAGTGGAAATTGCTTGTGCCCTGAAATAAATGAATTGCTTATGATGGGCAGTATCAGCAAGCTGACTGTGATTTTTATATTGATTCACTTAGAGCTTTTTATGGTTAATAAGCTGAGAATGACAAGTACAAGGAATATTATTCATATAATTAATAGTGATTTAGAGAGTCTTTATCCATAATTACGTTTGTGTTAAACCCTCCCAAGCACCATTGAATAAAGATCTGAAGGCTGTGTTTGAGCAAAATTGTATTGATTTAAACCCCAATTGTATCTCTTTGTCTGAGATCAGTTTTAGTTCTTCGCTGTTTTATACTGGTATTACTGCTTTCTTTTCTGTTCTCTGCGTAACATTGCACTGTTACTATGTCTATACAAAACAGAAAACAGTTGGAGCCCCAAAGCTGTGACTAAAGCTATATAAAACTAAAGCTGTGTAAATTAGGGTAGGTTCTGAAAGAAAAAGTCCATAAAAAGGACTTATGTCTTCAGTGTGTCTGACAATATAATGAGAAGTGATCTTCCCACTCTCTAAAGGAGTACATCTAAAACACAACTAAATTTAATTTGGATAAAACAGTGTTCAGGCTCACTAAATACTCACCCAAAATAGATGAATGCTTAAAACATGGGATTATCTTGGCATCTGTGAAGCAATTACTTGGTCTGCAATGAACTTCCAGTCATATGTTGAGAAAGGTCTCTTTCTTTTCAGTACTCTTCTGGTAATATAAAGGAGTATATAGCTCTCCCTCCTAACAAGGCTGACAAATACTATTGCAAAATGTTAAATTGTCAAATATTAAGGTAATGACAACTTAGGACTAGAGCTTTGTACAGCCTCAAAAATGCACTAGGAAAATGTTCAATAAATTTTGTGATCTCCACAAGAATACAAATGTCCTGAATGTCTTTGCTAGTTACAGACAGTGGCACCTTTACATTTTATCCTGCACAGTTAAATGGACTACATATATGAATATTTCCAGTATACAGTTTTGAATGCTTACATTGTAGTGAATGGGGAAGAATAATTTAATTTTAGGTATATATGTATATATTTATTTATTTACTTACTTACTTACTTGAATGCTACCTTAGCCTACTGCAATATACCAAATAAGTTGGGTTTTTTCCCCGAAGATTTTCTGTATATAATAATATATAACCTATTCTGTATATAATTCTGTATATAATAGTATATAAATTATCTTCTGTCATTGGAATTCCAGCTTCCATACTAGATTTTATCACAGTGACTTCCATAAGTTGCAGTGTAAAGAAACAAGAGTGAGACTCCTGAGACGATGGCATTTCTTTATAGAAAGCACTAACTTTCATCACCAAAAAACCCCATGCCTACTACTGAAAGGTAATGTTCTAAGGCTGAGGGAGAAGCAGTCAAGACATAAGCAAAGCCCAAGTATTACTTTTTAAAAGTGGAAAAATAGTATAAAAACTTGTTAACTGCAGCCTGTAGAGTATGGTTTTTCATGAACTGTTCTTCACTGATACCAGCATTTACTTGCCCTTTTTCTTTCACTTGGAATAGTTAAAGTGTCTGGAAAAAAACAAACAAATAAAAGAGTAAAGAATTGAAAATATCCTCAATAACTTCTGTGAATATGAGGGTTAATTAGGCATGTGTAGTAGCTATGTCAAAGGACATTTTATAGAAATATTGAGTAACGAAATCTATCACATTTGCAAAATTAGACAGTTAGTGAATAAAGTTACATTTGCTCTACTTCCAAAAAAAGGCCAGAGGACATATTGAAACATATCTATTTAAATATACTACAGATAATTAACTATTCTCAGATCAGTCTGGTACCTCTTTGCATATTTTGATATTAATGCTTGTTTAAACCTAAACATCATTTGACCCAAGCTATATATTGCTTGGTATTGAACACACAAAGAAAACATAATCTCTATATAAAGAAATTAATCAAAATGCTTGTACTTTGGAAAATTGCTTTTTTGATATTGCCTTTTCTATAATAAATGTGAAAGATGTGATTTATAGAAAAGAAAGTACTGAAACCAACAATATATAAAGAAAAAGATCACACATGCAGAAAAAGCATCATTGGTGGGAAAGCATATTAATCACACACACAAGCAGGAACATATACAGAGAGTAGTTTGAAACCAATGTGTTGAGTTGTACCAGATTTTCCATAAAATAGGAAAAGAAAAATAAATCAGTATCCTTTAAACGGACAAAATATGCAAACACAGTTATTAGTGAGGTACTATTTTGTCTTTAAGTGTATTCTCTTTATCTCTTTGTGTTTCCTACTTTGGGAACCTCAAGTGACATCATGCCAGCAAAATCAGCAATGAATAATGTACTTTTTATGCAGTTCTTTCCTTTGAAGAATCCAACGTTGAAATATTAATTAGTTTCCTGTGTAAGTCCTAGATAGCTTTTCCTCAGCAAAGCCTTTACAGAACAAGGGAAAAGAAGATTTATCCCCCACCATCCTAAAACTCTAAGTAGAACAGGCAGTAAACGGCATCAACATATTTTGAACTAACTAAAAAAAAAAGCATATGATTAAGTCCAAGTAGAATTTCAGTCTGCAAATACTTGCTAGTCTCTGTGGCTCTTATGAAATGTGATTCATTTCTGGACTATTTCTTATGGTGTTTTGAATCAGAAAAACCTTGCTTGCAGGGTTAGCTTTAATTACAAGTTACACACAATTCAAATTCTAAACATTCCTATGACTTCTGATCTCTTTCTGTGCCACACAAGATGCAAATTACAAGAAAAAAAAAAAACTTTTGTATTAATTCCTATATAATTAGCACTAGTCAATATTTTAAAATTTCATCCACATCAGGTTTGGAAATGTACACATGTGCACACCCTTTCCTAAAGATTTGGACAGAAATTAAACACTATGCAAGTATATGCACCAATCATGGGGGAAAGGGAGGGTTCTTATAAATAAGAGTTAAACATTTTATTTATTTCTGGATGTTTCCTTTTAAAAATTAATACTGTTGAATCTGAATGGATTCGCTGCTGAAAAGTCAAAGTCTCAGTGAAGGCAAGGAAAAAACTAGAATTGTAATTTCATGTTGATTTCTTGATCCTTAATATGCAGCCAACAGGAAAAACTAAGAGGTAATAGTCTTCATATTTCATGGCTTTTTTTTTATTTATTAGTGTTATTATGTTATTTATTAATTGTGAATTAAGTCTAACAAGTTTCTATATGGTTTTGAATTAATCTTATACTTCAAATCGCTTAATTGTTATTGAGTCTTCCTTCATGAATTTACTGTCTTGATTCTCGACCGTTGAATGCTTTTAATCAGCTAATATATAGATATATCAAAATTATAAACATATAAAAATGCAGTGATGCAAGAATTATTCTTTTAAAACATAATGTTTTAAAATCCTATAGGATCTTCAGAAAAGCGGTATATTCAGCATCAGATCTATAGTTCTTTTAAGTTGCCAGACCCTCTTTTAAATGAAGTTGGCTTTTTAAAACATGCATTTAAATGGCCATGAATATTACATTTTATGCAGATTTCATTACCATTATTTTATTTTACTTAAGCAGGAAAACATTGCCATATTTGTCTGACATGTTTTGGCTTAACTGTACGCTTATGCAGGCATTTGCAAAGGCAGACAAGCAGTAGTCCTAATTGAACACTAAGAATAGGATGCACTTTGAAAACATGAATATGTGTACTTGTCTGGTTGCTGAAACAGGGAAATGTCAGCTCTGTAATTTGCAGTCAGTGCCATTCAATACCACACTGGTTAAGCACAATTCTGCACTTTCATAGCTCGATTCTGTCAGGTGTCTAACAAAAAATGGAAGGAAAAGGAAAAGGAAAAGGAAAAGGAAAAGGAAAAGGAAAAGGAAAAGGAAGGCAAGGCAAAGAAAGGAAAGGAAGAGAAAAAAATACTGCGTTTATATTGCAATGTTCTCACTGTATCCCAAATGAGATTAAGAGCAGTTACTAAAGATATAGACACTGCAGATGTCAAGAAGTTTGGTTTCTTAGAAATGGATAGGAAGGTACAGAAATGTAACCAAACTTTTCCATAAATTCGTACATATTCTAGTTGATGCTAGATTTGGCATGATTCGCAGAGGGGAAGAAATTAATTACGTTTTAGCAAGGGAAGGCTCCAGGGTTTTAATTGTTCTGGGGAGAGGTAGTAGTGTAGAGCTTGATGAAAAAAAATTAAGTGCTTAAAGAGATTCAGTCTTTAAGCCAACAGATTCTCTTACTTGAAATGTAAGTGGTGAGAAATAAGCCACAGCAGAAACCACTTTATTCATGCCAATACCCAATTAGACCTTTGGAATAACTTGTTCTCAGTTTGGCTTCTGGTCAGTTACAGAGGATGCACTTTTAGTACTTGTTGTTTCTTTACAATTGCCTTTTGTAAGTAAAAATGTTTGGTTTTTTTCTCCCACAGGATTCCATGTGGTGAGGGAACAAGTTATTAGCTCCCTTTTTAAAATGATTGCCTATTTAAAGCCATTTAGAAGCTATAGGCATTTTCTTTAAATTCAGTGTAGTGTATTCATATTAACTTTGGCAAACTTAAAGAATTATTTGAGAACTAGGAAAATGTTGGGGGCCAGTACATTAAAAAAAAGTCTCTTCATGGTTTCTCTGCACTAATTTAACTATTATTTAAAATGTCCTCTGGCAGCATTTGTAACATTAATTGTCTAATGATTTTCTCATATTTAAACCATGGTAATTAAATTGTGCAGAGAGTATTTCTTATTCCTGCTGCAATAAAATGTTTTCACTTGATTGAAGCTGAACTGCAATTTGGCCTTTATGTTGTAAGGGAAGAAAGCCACAGGACTGCTGAGAGCAAATGGATCAATTAAACAATGTTCTTTTGTAATGAGGGTTACATCATTCTGCCAGTGATAAAAATCTGTAACTGAATCTGTCACTAATGATACATGCCATCTTCTTAGCCCCACGATGCTAACCTATCAGGAGGCAACTATAAGGCTTAACTTTCTATTGATCCTTGCATGTTCTGTTTCAAAAGTCAGTAAAAAAATGAAAAAGCAGCTCGTTATAAAATTTTAACTTTATGATCAGAGGCTACCAGAGGCTGAGAACAGCAATTTCCAGGGATGGAAATATAATTTTGGGGCTTGCGGCATCAACCACTCCAGGATGCCTGTTGCAGTGTTTGACCACCCTCCAGAAGTAGTAAAGAACCATTCTCATCCTACCACTGGATTCCAGGGAGAAGATCTCAGCACCTCCCTCCCCCATTCTTCTCCTCAAGAAGCCGCAGAGAGCAATGGGATCTCCCCCGAGCCTCCTTTTCTCCAAACTAGACAAGTCTAAAGTCCCTAACCACTCCTCACAGTTCCTGACTTCCGGCCCTTTCCCCTGATTTGTTGCTCTCCACTAGATGCATTCAAGGACCTTCACATCTTTCTTAAATTAAATCCTTCCAGAACTGCACAGAGTGCTAATGGAGAGGGTCTACCAGTCCTGACTACAGTGGGATAATAATATCTTTTGACTGGTCAAGCAAAAAACGTCAAGCAAATCCAAAGAAGCAAAGTAAACCAAAACCAGAAATGCATTCTCTGTTTCTTATGCAGGGTCAGGCAGGTGTTCTTTGTGGAAAGAAAGTCCTCAGCACACATAATATTTACTTGGAAAGACAAAACTGGAAAATAAAACCTGGGGATTTCTTCTATGCAAGTCTTTGATCTGTCCAATCTCTACAAAGACTTTTATGTCCTTACTTATCCACTGGTTTGGCTTTAAGGATGATTTTGCTGAGTGAAAGAGGCTGCAGTCTAGATTCCAAATCATTTGTGAAGCGAAGTTATTTTGGATTTGAGGAAAGGACAGCAAACCAATTCATGTGTTTGGTCAGCAAACCAAGCCAAACCAAAACCAAAACCAAAACCAAACAAAGCAAAATGTGCTACTGCAGACCATCATGGTTTAACCCCAGCAGGCAAATAAGGATCCTTAAGCCACCCACTTACCAGATCCCCCCATCCCCCCAGTGAAGGGCAGAGAAGCGTAAAGAAAATGTAAAACATCATAGGTTCAGATAAAACCAGTTTAATAATTAAAACAAAATAAAATACATTACTTCTACTAATAATAGTTGTAATGAAAATGAGAGAAGGAGAGAGGAGTAAAACCCAAGAAAAACAAGTGATACACAACACAATTGTTCACCACCCACTGACCAATATCCAGTCCATCCCTGAACAGCAATTAGCAGTTCCCAGCCAAGTCTTCCCAGTTTATAGACTGAGCATGACATTCTGTGGTGTAGAATATGCCCTTGGCCAGTGTCAGCCAGCTGTCCTGGCTATGCTTTCCTTCAGGTTCTTGTGCACCTGCTCACTGGCAGAGCATGACCCAGTGAAAAAAGCTTTATTTAAAGTAAGCACCACTGAGCAACCACCAAAACATCAGTGTGTCATCAGCATTATTCTCTCTCTCTATATATACACTGAATAAATAACACAGCACTTTAGCAGATATTGAGAAGAAAATTAACTTAGTCTCAGGTAAAATCAGGACACATACCTTCCCAGAATACCTCAGGATTGCCTCAAGGGCAGATTTGATCCTTTAAAAGTATTGGAAGGCTGAGTCCTCCAATGGTTTCTGTACAAGTGTGCACAAGGAAGGAGATCTCTGTTCACAGACCCGCATTCTCAGAGATGGATAAATTTTAGAGCTGACAAAACTGAGAGACAAAGTGTGGAAATGAGGTAATCTTATATCTACATAGGGAGGACAGAGGAATATATTTCTCTTTTTCTGGGTAAATGCTATCATAGTAATTACTGACAATACATCCATTCCTAAATATTTCTGTTGTTCAGTTCCATATTATCTAAACATTCTTCAAAACCAACAAAATAAAACTGGAGATATCATAGGCTATATAATCACAATTCAGTCTAGTCACTATTTCTTCATTTTACTTCAGATGGCAAACATAATTTAACCCATTCAAAAGCAGGAATTCATCCTTTAAATTACATTCTTCAGTGCTTTTTTCTTGCTTTCTATCTGTTTTCTGTCAAGCTGACATTAAAAAATGTTACAGATAGTTACCCCTAAATTTTATACAACAGATTTTGCATGTAACATTCAAATCTTGTTTACAGTCAAAAAAGAACAACTTATGTATAAATAAACACAAGAATTTGTGTTGTTGAATTGCTAATACAACTGATATCTTAAGAGTCTAAACATAATTAGTCCAAATCTGTTTCTCATAGAAAAAGAAAGAATAATCATGTGGTTTAAAAACTACAGTTGAATATATTATATAATTAAGTTATATGAACCTACCCTATTTCTTGCAGTTATGTTCACCCTTCCCCTGCTCCTCTGGGTGCCTTCACTCTGGTGCTGGTGATGAATGCCAGTGTTAGCAGCTAATTGCCAGCATGCAAGTCCTTTGCCAGGAAGAATATGATAATTATGTTGATGGTTTCTTGTTCCTCACTCTGGGATCTACTTTATATATTTTTATATGTTTTTTAACATATATTTATACATTTTTTGCTTTCTTCATTGGTCTGCAGCTTCTCATTACACCCAAATTTACTGTATATGTTACCTACTACACATTAGAGACCATTTCTTTGAACTCTTTGTTAAACCTAAAATCAGCTTTGTCAAGCTCCAGTTTTCCATGTCTTTGAGTATTTTGAGGAGGTTTGCAGCTGTGGGTTCTCCAGTGCCATAAATGCAAAGCTGAGTGGTTATTATAATTTATAATGGAACACAACAAGTGGAGCACAATGAAATTGGTATTAAAAATGGAGGAAGGTAAGAGAAAATCTGAAAAAAAAATGGAAGGCAGGAAGGCAGGAAGGCAGGAAGGAAGGAAGGAAGGAAGGAAGGAAGAAAACTGACTTGAAGTTCAAGCCAAACCCTAAGCATTTCTAAGGCTTGAGGGAATATTTTCCAGTTGGCATCCCTTCAAATTTCTCTTTTGTAAGACTACAGACCCCATCGATGAACAGATGTCTTTGAGAATTTCTGAAGAGCTGTCAGTACCATCAGTATTTCTTTTAGTTGGCTGAATAAGTCTTACAAAGCATCAGTGAATCAGGCTTTTAAAATGTTATGTGCTGTGATTTGTGTGCACCGTCTGAAATATCAGTCTTTACCATTTTAGGAGGTGTTCTTGCCCACAAGAGAAGAAAAGGCCATAAAGCTTTTACTTCCCATTATGGTTTTAAGTAGAAAATACATTGCTATGTACATATAACACATTTGAGTAAAAGTTGCCCTTGAGACTTCAAATCTTTACCATTTCCATATTATTATCACTTCAAGGGGTTCAATCATAACAACATCTTAACACAGGATTGTTGTTTGTTTTCAAGTATTTGCTCATTCTTCTCTGATATAGGCAACTAACTCTCATTGTTGAGAACTTATGAACTTAACAAGGCTGGACTGGGTCAGATTTTGAGTAGAAAACCTCTGCAGTTTTCTTTGAGGGGGAAAAAATCCCTGAAGTGCTTTACAAAGTGGAATCATGATACAGCATTGATAAAAATTTGCATTGTTCTTGTAAGAAAATTAAATATAATTTATTTTACCATGCAGTAGAGAATATAAAAATTATATTATTTAACTTATAAAACAAGAGTAATATATAATTTATTATAATGCCTTGTATTTTAATTTTTATATTTATAATTATTATTATATTTTTTGTATGTCAGGCACTTGAGTTTAAATTTCTCCCTTGCTTATTGGCATGAAAAACACATCCTTACATCCCTTTTTGTCAGTTGTCTTTGCTTGAGGCTGTGCCTGCAACTTACAAAGACTATCAAAGGAAAATGGCGGCTGAGATTCAAACTGTACTGAGCTGGAGGGATACAGCATTCTTTTAAAGTTTACTTTAGAACTTTAAGTCAAGAATATTTTTTTAAAAATTCAATCAGTTTCAGTCATCTCTAATACATGAAACAGCATTTGAGTTTTGCTGGTGAGTTGATGTTTAGTTTTCTACAAGATTTGCAAAGAGTCTCTAAAAGAGGAGAGGAACAAAGAGACCCTTTAAAGTCCAATAGCAACCTGGAATAATTTTAAGGTTGAAGTGGAATATAATATTTTTGTTTGTCACTTTTTGCAAAGAAGTAATATTTTGGGACACACAAAATGTTTTGCTTGCTGTATAGTTTCTCAGAAAGAGAATCCGTAAAGTTTAATAAAATATTCATTTGGCCATTATAAGGATTATTTGCGAGTTAAAAATAGTAATTTCTTCCATGATCAGAGAGAGAAAAATATTCTGAAAACAGAATATTTTAGCATTGGATTATGGAATCAAACACTAGGGGTTTGGTATATTTATATTTTGGTTGTGGACAAATGCTCTTTGTTCCATCACAATTTAGTAGTTTGCATGTCCTCTATCACTTCCTGGTTTATAGTGCAGGAGCATCTCCATATTTCCTTTTCAGGTATCCACCTTTGTTACCTACCAGCAAGGATGGTAGAATTTCCCAGCTATCTAGCTGGTCTCATATTTTGCATTGGCATTATATGCTGCAATAAGAAGAAAAGCTTCACTCATACTATGCTTATTTGCATAGGTTGCAACTTCTATCCTGTGCTCTCCAGAATCTCATTCAGGGGTCAGACTGTATCACATCTCCTTTTCTTTACACACCCATCTGAGCCCACAAAAAGGAAAGGAAATGCGAGGGAAATGTTTGTTTGAGACCACTATAAAATAATCTTCTCCCAAAATCATTTAGATAAATTTCCATTGCATTGCACTACCTGCTTAACTAGTTAACACTTGGATTTAGGTGAAATTTATTCATTTAATTACTGGTAAATGTTAAGAAATTTGGCACACTGTTTTGAGTGACAGCACTTTTCTTGAAAGAAACAACCATGCAATCATATAAGATACATATAATTTCATTTCTAAGAAAAAAAATCATCTGTAATAAAAAATGTTGTATAATGATTCTTTCTAACTTTATTATGTTATTGAAATTTGAAAAGTGTGTGTCATTTTTTTTCTTATTTTTATCTCAGAAAATAATTTTGTGAAGCTGAGATTTTGTGTTCTTCTAGTGCAAAAAGCCCTCTGAGAATTGATGTTGTGCTTTGCCTCAAAGAAATTTTTTACAGCACTCACAAGTAAGCTGACATACTTTCATCAACCTTTGTGTTATTTTTTAGAACCAGCTGTTCCAAAAAACATAAGTAGAATCCACATTAAATGCTTTGCTTCTTGAACCCAGGCAACACAAAAACGA
This sequence comes from Dicrurus megarhynchus, assembly GCA_013399195.1. Lineage (NCBI taxonomy): Eukaryota > Metazoa > Chordata > Aves > Passeriformes > Dicruridae > Dicrurus > Dicrurus megarhynchus. The sequence goes on from VXAD01010104.1 coordinate 1,142,110, forward strand.
GTCATCTCTGCCAATCTACTGATTTCTTGCCTTTGAGAAAATGTATTTTCCAGAAACAGCATCTGTGCCACTATCATAAAGGAATAATAAAGTGTCAGAAAAGAACTAGAGCTTTTTCTTTCAAGAATTCCACAAAGAAAACTTTCTCCAAAATGAAACCCACACATCACATTGTGCTTTTACCTCTTCCATGTATGCAGTGTAAAGGAAAAAATTAAATCTGCCAATTGTTTCAGTAGAGAACACAGTTCTTTAAGGTGCTGAGTGCCAGGTGAAAGCAAAGGCAAATGCATATAATTCTGTTGGGATGTCAGCAAAACTTTGACAATGGTTAGTGTTTTTGAAAGAAAATAACAGTTTTTCCTCCAATGGCAGAATGCAAAGAGATCCCTTATTTCCACTCATACCTGCTAATATGAAAATAAAAATAGATAAAAATTCAACTTGAAATCTTGTCCCCATGTGTATTAGAGGGTGGGTCAGAAAAGGTGGGATATTGTCCTGTTGTTATTCTGAATAACCCTGAACACTTCTTATTGCAGTATCCTTGCCAGGGGTTGCACTTGACTCATATACCTTAGAGATAGGAAATAATTTGCCCTCACAATTCAGTTGATGGATTTCTACCCTAATACTAAATCCAGGCTGATGAATTGAATGTTCTATTACTTTATTGCCTATATCCCACCTAGGACCCTTATTTTTTTATAAACTCTAGTGAAGCCTTCAACGCAAAGAATTCAGACCATGAAATTCAAATTTTTTATGTTTTCTAATTGTTTTGAGTTCTGTGTAAACAACATGTGACATTAAAAATGTGCTAAATAAGGCATAGCCCCATAACTCATTATTCAGCCCCGTGGGCTCCCTTGTTTGGAGACAGTCTTCAGGTCCAGTGATGCCACTGTCAGAGACTGAAATATTATAGTTTATGACTTAAATATTTTCATGAAGGACTTTTAAAACTGTGTTACAAAAGCTGCAGAGAAGACTACCACACCCTGAATGGGGCTCTGAGGGGCCCTGGACTGCTCACTGTTGAAGATAAGATAAAGTAACAACTCAGGGCTGGGGGCATTCACAAAGCACAAGCTTAACACCTCAGGAGCGCGGATCATGGCCCAGGGCCATCAGCTGCCAGGCTCGAACAAACCCTTGAACCAAAAGCTGGAGGGAGAGAGGCTTTGGGTGTGTGTTGGAAAAGCCTCTGGTCAGGGGCGCAGTGACCGCCTCTGGCCCCCCACTGTGCAGAGGAGCCCGGCTGAGGGGCCCTCACCTGGGGAGAAACAGCATCCATGTGAAGGGCAGAGGGGATGACATGGCCCATCAAAGGGACTCCCCTCAAAGGGGCCCCCAGACCCTGCACCAGAGCACCAGAGATGATGCAACAGACCCTGTAAGGGACAGTGTGTCAAGCTAGCCCCTGCAAGAAAGGCACATGGGCGTTCCCACCTGGCCCAAAGCGTGTATTAATCCACAGAATTCTGTACAGTGGCATGTGGCGGTGTGGCCACGGCGGCGATGGGGGACCCTCACCACCAGAAGATCAGATGGAGGGGAGCAACAAGATGTCCTTGGGACCCTGTGGTGGGGGATATGCTTCCACCTAACCCCTGTCACCTCTCCCTGTCCCCCCACGCACACTTCTTTCTCTATCTCCTTCTTTTTCCTTTCTTTCTCTTCGCCTCTTTAACTATTAAATAAAATATATCAATTTTTCGGCACCAACATCTAACCTCATTTGGTTTTAATCTTGTTTTTGGGTATATTTTGAACGTTCAAAGTTCTTTCCGGTTTATGCACAGAGACTTAATTTTCTTTGCCTTTCTGGGTTTAAACCAGATTGCACCAGCGACATATGGCTTTCCAATTTAAATAATGTGAAATATATAAATTGCTACCCAAACCTATGAAGATAATTAATGCAGAGTTGCTAGCATGTCTGACTAGACATACTTCTGTGTCATTTTTAGCAAGTTTTTTCAGTAATTGATTCAACTTTTACTTGCACTTCACTGAAACTGTTAATATTTCTAAGCTCGCAGAGGAATAAATAAACAACCATAGAGTTATAAACAATTATAAAAATTACTTAACTGGTGTAATTACAGTATGAATTTCTTTGCCTGTTTGTCACATTGTGTTTGAGTTCAGCATGGCATAAGTTCAGTGAAAGGTCCTTCAGATATTAACCCATGAGGTGAAGAGCAGACTCCAGCTTCTGCAGGATTTTCAGCTCTTATGTGGGCTCCAGGAGACGATTTCTTGGGTAACCTTGTTAACAGTGGGGAAGAGTCATTCCAGATAAAACTGGTGACTTTCTTTTCACCTGGGAAATGGACTGTGCAGGCATTTAAAGATAGCTGCAGCTTTCTTTCAGGTTTCGGCTATTACAGCTGGCACTTTCTTGGGCAGTATGATCCCAGAAACCTACGATGAGGACACAACATAGAGACTTGAGTTTCAACAGGACCTCTATAACCAGAAAGGCCTATGAATACATTAAGTCCTTTAACATTCCTTAAATACTTAGGGAATATAATCCCTCACCTTGGCTAGAAAAAAACTGGTAAGAGCCTCGAGAATTTGCATTTCTCTCTTTAATTTTTTTTAAGGGTTATTTTGTTTTGTTATTTGTGCTGACATTTATGACTCTAAAGTAAGAACTTTCTTTTCGTTTGGTTTTTATGCTTGTAAAAAGTAAAGAGTCAGCCTGCTGAAAGATACCCAGTTAGAAACAAATAGTTTTCCCTTTCTGAAAGCAGCAGGATTTAGCAAATTTGGTTTAAATAAAACCTACAGTACAGCAAAACCAGACCCCCACTACTACACTGAAAACAAGATCTGCTTTTCCTCATAATTTTCTTTTTGTTTCTTTATTTTTCTTCTCTTTTGTTGTTGTTTTGTTTGCTAGTACATAAATCTATTCCTTATTATTTATTTTTCTTGCTATACATATAATACGGGCTTTAGAAATTGAATCATATTATGAATATATTGAAACTTTCTGCATTTAATTTTCTGGATTTTGCCTCAGTTCTTGTCAGAAACATGCTCTGGGCATTTAGTAAGTCTCTGTGTCCCATACCTGATGTGCCATATGTGCTTGCCTGCAGGCTTTTAATTTATAGCAAGGTATCCTGCTAATGAAATATCTTTCTACATTGTTTCTCTTTCCTTAATAATCCACCCAGGTATTGCTACTGTGCTTGTCAAAAATAAAAAAAGCCCCTAACTCTGGTGCTAAATTTGCTGCAAGAACACGAACCTGAAAACTTGCTTACACGTGTAGTTATTATGTCCCCTGAATACAAGGGTATCTTAAGTTGATTGGCAATAAACATTTAAATTAAGAACATTTTAATTTTTTATCTGTTTTTTTATATATATTATTTTGCTGTTTCATTTCATCTGTATACTGCTTAACAGCTTCATTTTTTCCCTATCGTGACTTTACAATGTTGCCCTATAAAATGTCCTCTTTTTTTCCCCTTTCATCTCCCTTATTTCTCCTTTTTTTAATTAGCAAAAACTTAACTTCAACAAACTTTCTTCAAGGTTACCCTGATGGGAAGGAAAGTGGTCTCATTTTCCTTGCAGAAAGGCTAATTATTCTAAGCTTCAGAGATCTTGTTACTCTGCCTATACAAATGTTGAACCCGTAGGAGATTCTTAATCCAAGAAGTACCATAGAAATTGCCACTTCTGTTGTTCTTGCGGTTGAACTCATGGGAAGGGGTTACCTCCAAGCAATACAAATATGCATTTTTAATAATACTTATAAAAGGAGATCTGGAGGAACCAAGAATATGCCAAAAAAATGGTAGGTTGTTCCATTCTATTGCTTTGAATGGTCCCGTTATATTTTAGTTATTGCACTTGAGACATTTAATTCAAAGAAGTGATTACAGAGTGATCAAGTGCCTCCTCTTAATTAAGGCTTCAATAAGACTTCCCTTAGTAGCCTGCTTCTATATCTTCTTTCTTCCCCCTCCACCCCCCCCTTTCTTTTTTTTAACTCTGGGTATTATTTTTGTCTTTTTTTTTTTTTTTTCCAGATGAACTTTTAAAGTGAATTAAAACTATCCTGAAAGTATGAATAAAATTGATCAAGTTGTTCCCCAGAGGGTAATTCAGAGTTGCTTTTTTAAAATGGATTTCAGCCAGGTAATTCTTTTCTCTTGTAAGCACTACTGATAATCACTTTTCTGGGGGAAAAAGTAAAAATTACAATGTATCTTTATCCTCAATTCCTCCAGAAATCAGTCCTTTGTTTAGTGTACAGCCACACAAACAATGTTTTTTTCACGTGGTTTGGTTCATGTGAAATGTGCTCCGTGATCACAGCAAGAGTGGAAGAGGAGCAAGACATCCAGAATGAGGGTTAAACTGTTTATGTTTGTAGAAATAGAAGTGCCTTAATTTTCTAAGTTCCTTAATTGCTGTCCCAGAGATGTTACAGAGGCTTTTGTAGCCCTGATATGTAAGCTCATGCTCTGTTAAATGCTTAAACTGATGACTCATCAGCCCCAGTTCTGGTAAGAATTCAGAAGCTGGGACCAGTCCTTACTGAGCATGTCGTGCATTAACACAGCTGAAGCAAAATGCAGAGGTGAATCCTGAGGCTTATTGACAGGCTGGTTAAGAAGACTTGAAAGTGAGGACAATATTTAGCCCACATTTTGTCAAATAACTCTCTCATGACATGTTTTTATCTCTCGGACATATTTAGTCACTTCATTTACTGCACTTCATTCCTCATTGTGGTATTTTTTTGTAGAGGGTAAAGAGAAAATTCTGAGGATAAAGAACACAAATTTAAAATACTCAGGGTGGATCTAGTTGGGAGCTCTTTCCTGCAGATGTATGAACTGCATGGGAGAGAGATTAACCTATAATGCAACTTTGTAAACAGCTTCCAGAAGCAAGTGCTTTCAAAAAGCATTCTCTGCTGCAGAATGGATATGTTCTTAAATTGACTTAGAAAACTTTTCCTATACCATTTGTGCTTGAAGATTCATGTTTATTTTGTGGTGTCTTTTTTGGCTTTCTAAAGAGTTGGGTTTGTTTGGTGGTTTTTTTTGTTGGTTGTTTTGTTGTTTTTTGTTTCTCTCATGTGAAGTGATTGGGACCAAGTTTACTACAGAAAACTACAGAAATTTTAGGCAGTTTGAGAATAATTCAAAAGGGCTTTCCCCAAGCTTTATAGAAGTTTTAGGAGAACCAGATGCTCTGATGTCGTATTCAGAAGCAATATAGTTGTATAAAAATACCCAAATTTAATATTATGTTTGTTTCTTCAAGTCTTGAATGTTTTTGGTATTATGGTCCTTTTACAGCATTTGTACTATGGTCATGTTCCTTCTTGGAATTTTAAAGACAACAGCATAACACAAGATAAAGTCATTGGTTTCTCTAATCTGCTGGTCCTAAACTTGTTGCCATTTTGGAGCAAAGAGCTTCATGTATATTTGATTGCTGAAGCTGAGCAGCAGGACACTGCATGGGACGTGTGAGCTCTTATTTCACTCCCACATCGTCAAGTGATCCCGTGTGCCAAGCTGATGGCTCAGAAAAAGCCAACTCTCTTAACTACATAAACAGGAATTGGCTGTTTGTAAGGAGATATGCAAAACACTGTTTGCTTTTTATTGACATTTCCCTTCCTGCAGCACATTTCAAGAAAGGTCATTCCTTCTGTTCCTTCTGTTTCTTCTACAGATGATTCAAATTACACTTAGTGTTGTGAATAGAAATACAATACCATTAACACCCTATGGTGCTAACCTTTATTTTAATGAAATATTAATTCCTAAAGAACTAGCAAGTTGCTAAGGGGAGGTGGAGTGGGGGTAGATGGGCTGGCAAGTATAAGTTAGGTTGGCTGAAGCTAAAGGGACAGGAATAGAGTGGCTGAATGTGTCAGCCTTCAACCAGTCCTTCTATTCTGCGTATTTAGGTGGATTTAAATATTAAGTGATTCTTAGGGAGCCTTTTGGCAGACAACTTAATCATTCTCTCTCTCACATTAATTGTCTTTAAATACTAAGTTTTCTTTGAAACTAAGATCTTCAGGACAAGGACCAAGCCTTCATCTGTTCCCTTACAGAGGCCAGCAAAATTCTGCATATTTTTAAGTCTGAGCACTTTCATAAAATGAACATTAATTAAAACTGATATTTAATCTTCCCTAACTCTTTCCAATAGTCTGGAAATTGGGGGTTTTAAAGATAAAACTATTATACTGTTAATTATTTTATTGAGAAAAAAAATGTGCCCTATGTCTTGTGCTTTTTCAAATGATGTTGAATAGGCTGTCACTATAATTTACCAAAATTGTCATCAATGAATGTGCAGTCAGATATAGGTGGGAAAGTGGTAGGCACGTAGAGATGTGTGTGGGACAAAGAAAGAACACTCATGTGAAGCTAAGATGGAAGGAAATAAAAAGAATAGTTTTGGGGAGATAACTTGACAGCATCTCTGCAAAAAAAAAAAAATTGATTCTGCTCAAGAAAATTGTACAGGCTTGTTCACTCTTTGTCCTCTTGATATGTAAAGTCCTTCAGTGTATTATCCCATGTTTTGACATACCGGCATTATTTTGTACTTGCACTGTGGTAGAGGCAAATATTATTTCGTACTTGAACTATGGTGTGTTATAGGTGTTGAGGAAAACTGCAGCCTAGTAACTTCAAAAGAATATAATCACCACTGGGAGAAGAAAAGGATATAATCAACACCTTTTTGCTTTTAGGATGGATCTTCAAAGAATTATGATTAGGATTACAAAATGTCATTGCCCATGGTACCACAGGTCTCAAATCATTACTGCTGAGCAAAATTTTTTCAAGAGAAAGTTAAATTTGCTGTAGTCTCTTGCCTACATATAGGATATCACCAACTTCTCAAATCTGTATTGAGAAGCTGTCACAGCAGAGTTCAAAGCTGCTTTGTTATGCACACTGAAATTTGATTCTTTGAAAAGATTTGTCTAATCCACACACTAAGTATACTTTGAAATTAAGAATATTGCAATTTGCTGTATAGAAACAAAGGGAAAGGAGACCTGCTACTTTGTATCCTGTGTTACATTTTGCTTTTTTTTTACAGACAGGTGTTTGGAATAGAAAAATTGAAATTAATTAATTTTTCACGTCTGTAAATATTATCAAATACAGCATAAAAATCACTCTTTTTTGTATAATAAACCAAATTAAATATATTTAGTAAGCTAGTGTATTTATTTAAATGTTCAACAATGATAGAGAAAATCATTCTTATTTAGAGTAGGAAAGTCAAAACCATAGTTTCTTCAAGTTAAAAATGTTTTGATAGGAACAGTGAGGAAGACAGTTCAGTTGTATCAGATTTTGACCAGCACTTCAGGTGCATCAGGTTTTGGCCTCCTATTTGTAAGACGTACAAAATGACTGTGGTGAAGACAGAGGTATTTTTGGGGGTTTGTCAAGACTGTGTTAGTGGTTTTGATGTTTTTCATGGGTTTGACAAGCATTTATAGTGTGCAAACTGGCAAGAGTGTTGCCTTTCCACCAGCTGAGTTGGAACCAGTACAAATCATTATCAACACATCCACCCCGGCAGGGGAAGATGTCTTTAGAAGACAAAGCAAAATAAAAAGTATTCTTCAATTAACAGCTGCCAGAGCAGAGAAATTTGATCTTCAATATCAGCTTGTCACTTAATGTTTCAAGTACAGTGGTTTTTAGGACAATCATGTAAAGGGATGGTTTAGAACATTTCTAACTGAGGGTCTTCAAGGAGGGGTGGTACTTGCATGTCCTTGGAGTTTCAATACACTGCACATCTTTCTACTCCTCCACAATTTATGTTACAAAACATCATAAGGAACCTTAAGCCCTCTGTATATATTATTTTTTTCTCCCACATATATTCAAAGTTGTTGTGTTAGCCTTTTGACATAAATTAGACAAATGTCTTTCATTCTGTTTTTGTGTCTTCTTTAAACTTGACCTGTGTCTACATTCCCTGCACACATCTGGTTACAAATTATACTTGCTTCCCTGAGGAGACTTTAGGTAAAGTGCATTCTCTTTCATTTTCAAGCTCTCTTCAAATATTTTGTTTCTTCTACAGACAAATAAAATCAGATGTTACCGTATTTTGAATTCCAGCAGTGAAAGACCACATATTTTCCTTGAAAAGGAAACAATTTCAGCATATTTTTCTTTTTGGGATTAAAAAAACTCCAAATATTTTCCAAATTTGATTATATTTTCTTTTTTTTTTTTAGTTTTCAAATGGCAAATTTTATTAAAAAGTATTTTTCCACTAAAAAAAATTACATTAAAAAGAAAAAAAAAAAAAGGTTATATGAATGGCCCTATTAAGTTGTCTTCAGTATTAGAGAGATTGCGAATGTATAGTATTTGGCCCTTAATTTTTGATTAAGGCCCACTCTCGGGAAAGGAAAAAAAAGTGCAAAACCAAATCACAGTCCTTTGGTTTATAGTGTTTCTATTTTACTTTTCATTTAAGCCAACCAAAAATATTGGATATGGTTTAGGATGAGGAATTTGCACACAAGAATCCCAGTCCATTGTTGAAACACAGCTATTCCTATGGGTTAGGGCACAGTGATCAAGAGCCAGTATTTCACTTTCTGGATAAGAAAGGAAGGTGAAAATAAACATATTGAGTTTGTGGGTAAAGTTTCTAATGCCAAAAAGACTACTCAGAAATGTTATCTACAAAGTGCAATGTCCTAGTCACAGTTTATGAGACACTCTTCAGTGACCAGAGGTTTCATGTGGTGACTCACCTATCTGATGTTAGAAGTAGGTTTTTCTCTATTGCAAGCTAGCAGTCAGTACCTTAACTTTCACAATATTTATTGAAATATTTTACATGTTAGCTTGCATTCAGTTTCTTATCAAATATTTACCTTTCTGAAGACGAGATGTCAATATTTAGATTGAAATATATGAGAGAGGCAAGGATTCCCTACTTAAATATTTCTAATGATTTTTCTTCACTTTATATACCTCTTCACTTCCTCCTATCCTCTCCACCACAACAACATATAGCTATAAAGCCATCAGTAGAAGGCCACTGAATATATAAGTGAAATTAATAATTGATGTCTTAGAAACATTTTGAAAGAATTATTGACTCCACAGGTTTCATTTCTGATATGGGAAATTGCTATATATCTCTGGAGAGTTCTGGAAGGAAGTTCTAAAAATGTCTGTAAATGCAAGCCACTGTCTCAGCATAATGTCAAAGCTGAAGTCAGCATACTGCAGGATATGCAGATACAGGGTACAGTTCCACGGGATGAAAAACTTCAGGGTTCTTGAATTTAGATGTTTTTCTAAGTCACCTTTAGTTAAAATACAAACATTAACTGTGTATACTCAGTTAAATATTGATAAAATTTGCTTAAGAGAGGATTCAGTTACCTTCTGCAAAGATGTATTATCCTCTTATCTCTCTTTTTGATCCAGGAAAAGTAGGATAAAAGATGTCCTGGTAGCTAATGATAAGAGATAATATCTTGGGCAGGAAGTTTACTTTAAAGCTTATAACACCAACAGTAAGAAATGAAACTCGAGCTCTAACTCTGCTTTTTCAAGCTCAGCTGAAGATAAATTAGGGGCTCAATTTATAAACATTAACCAAACAAGAGAAAAGATAAAAAGTCGTGGACACACACTGCTGTTTGAGCAGCTGATATTTATCACCTTTTTCCATGGGAACTTTTCCTGTTTGGTAACTGTTAGCAATTGTTTCATATGACAAACATTATACAGATATTTAAAAAAAAGTATTCTTAATCTTATTTCATTCCATAGGATGGCATAAACTAGAGAGACAATGTTGGTAGAGATTTCTCTCCAAAATATAGGGGAAAATAGATAAGCCATAAGATTTCTGGGAATGTCTTTTAACAAAACACCTGGAGGACAGTATGAAAGAGCTTTTCATTAGTATTGTATCTGTCAAGTGACATTTAAATGTCAGGAAGATTTTCTCTGTGAGGTTCTTCTACATCCTTTCCTACTGTCATTAGATCAGACTTCAAAATCAACAGTGTAGATATACACACCCAGTACTTTAGCGACACAGCTATTAGGGTTCAGTCAAATCCATGACATAAGAGGAGCACAGTACAGCAGAAAAGTGAAGGTTCTTTATAGATCCTCCAGTCCACCAGCAGATATTTCAGATTAGCTCTGTTGGTTGGAGTATAGTGCTAATAATGACAAGATTGTGGGTTTGATCCCTGTGTGGGCCATTCACTTAAGAGTTAGACTTGATAATCTCTTTGGGCCCCTTCCAACTCAGAATATTCTGTGTGATTTGTTCATGCAGATTTCTTGACATCTTTAAAAGTATCAGCCAATAACAGTAATTGCAGGTGTTGGATGTGTATTGCAATTATTACTTACGTCTACAGTGTCTTCCAATCAGGGTTTTATCACAGAAGATGGTTACGTTGTGTTGTCCTGGCTGGGCGGGATTCGCCCAGCCTCAGCCAGGACGCAGCCTGCCCACAGCGGACCAGTGTGGTCCCCGGATGTAGAGACACCATTGATACAGGAGGGCAGAGCGACTCCAAACTGGGTCGGTCCCGGGGCGGTCGCGCGCTGGGAACTCCCTTTCTGACTGGTTGTCGGCTGCGGTGGCTCCGCCCCACCCCTGACCGGGGAAAAATCACGTGACAGAGCCCAAGGGAGAGAGAGCACATGGGAGAGAGACAATAAACAACCACCAGACCCCACGTGCTTGGCTCTCTGGTCTCGCCTCTTTTTTCTCTGCTACGGGAGGTCGAGGGGGTGCCCCGAGGGACCCCCTGGGACTGTGGCTGAATTCGCCTAAGAGCTGCCGGTGAGGGCAGACTGGGAACGGGCACAGCAGGCTAGAAAAGGTACTAACAAGTTGCTGCAGCTAAGCAGGTTTTGGAGAAAGCTCTGAACCGGCCAGCTGCACCACGCTATAGTCCCACTTTTTCTCTTTTCTATACATGACATTATTATGAAGAACAAAAGCAAATGAAGAATGTACACAGAAGAATGTGTTGTTGCAAACTGTTTGAAGGTATCTATGGAATGGAGGTAGAACCGATATGAGAACATTTTGAGCCTGAGTGACAAACAGGTTCAAGTAGCTAGACTGGGTCTTATTTTTTGCTTTGAAGAAACCTTATTGTACCTGAAAACCTCACTCATGCATCTATACCACAAGCTTAATTCAGCATGATTTTGGTCCTATTAACATTTCAATTAACTGTTGGCACACTAACTCATCTCTGCTACCTCATTAGTGAGATTAAAAAATCTGTGATTTTTTTCAGGCATGTGAAATAATAGTTAATTTACACCACTTTTTGCTGTTACTGTGCATCATCTGAACATGCAGATGCAAGTAAGATTATACAAATATCAGTGAAAATTCCTTTTTAACTGCAAACTCCCAGGGGGCATTTTCTTGTGAACGTATTTTTGTGAAGCCCCTAGTGCAGCAAGGCCTGACAACCATTTGATCTAAACATTTCTATGATGAAAAGGAATTATGAACATAATATAAAAAATGAGGTATGTCACTATACTGATGTATTTCGTAGAGCAGTCTCTCATGTTGTTCATAATGATACTGATTTGCAACCTTTGCTCCTTTCTCCTTGTTATTCTTTGTTTTCTTTTAGCTTCACATCAGCTTTCTCTATCACATGTAGCTCTAAATTGGTATTCCTTAAGATCTATATTTCAGAGACAGCAAGTTGCTCTATCGGGGAGTATGTTCTGCTCTTGTCAAGGAGTCTGTCCCACACTGTTGTTCACCTTGTCTTGGTTAAAACAAGGGCCATGTTTTAATTCTTTTGGTTATTTATTTATTTCAAAACATGAGCTGAAGTATCTGGGAAATTCTGGTAATGAACATGTTAGTCGCTGCCTTCCAGTGTTAGAAACTAGGACCAAGTACAGGCACTTATCACAAAAGCTGTTCAAGTCATGAGACTCTACTCAAACATGAAAGGTCTCTTGAGCAGTGTCTAAACAGGAAGTGGTGTTGGAGGTTGATGTCTGGGCACGTTTCTTCAGCTCCTGGTCTAATATTTCACTGCAACAGAGCAGGAGGGAGATATTTCCCCCCATACAAGGCTTGATAGGAAGAAAACATGACAAGAGTGTTCCTGACTCTGGTCAAATTTAGCAGCAGCTTATGTATAAAGGCAGAGCTAAAAATGGCAGGTATTCATCATGCTATTTCAATATTGAACTTCTTCTACATCCTGGATGATCTTGGCATTACATCTGATCCCATGCTTGTAGAAATCAATAGGAGCCTTTTTATTGAATTCAATGGAGCAGAAGTAGGCTTGTGGTAGGTGGAGCGGCTTGAGTAGTTAAGAAAAATAGCTTTGTGGATCCCCAGCGGAATAAACCCCACTTTGGAATGGAGTTTCAGTGCCTAGTGACTAGACTACATTATTAAAAATGTGGCTTTTGCCAGAAACATTTCATTTCATCTATAACAAGGAGCAGGACTACACTTTCCTAAAGTCAAGCGGATTGTTTATAATTTTAACCTTGTTTGATTTTTTCCTTGCTCAGTTTTTATGGACTTGGCAAGACCTCAAGGGTTTGTTTAGTTTTTCCTTTAGCGTCCCAAAAGGCCATGTTCTTTCCTAGTTCAAGGCACGATCATTCCTTGACTTCCATTGCTAACCACTATGTGTAATTTTTTGACCTGATTCTCTGCAAACTTCTTCTGTCTGACCCTAATATAATCCTGAAACTTTCGTCTAATTAGATCAAGCTGGGAGATCAAGCTACTCAGTGGGAGGATTACATGGACTGAATACAACGTTCACTTTGAAATTAATTGCAGCAATGACATAATTGCCACAAAATCCCTATCACTGAGAATTAGCATCATCATTGTTCTTTGTTGTTTTGGTAACTGAATGAAATTGAATGTGAAATGTTGTTCTTTAGTCTCACTGTTCTAGTTTGGGGGGTTTTTTTGGTTTTTTTGTTGTTGTTGTTGGGGTTTTTTTGGTTGGGTTTTTTGTTTGTTTGTTTGGGTTTTTTTTAATTTTTGGAGGTTTTTTTTAATCTGAGAGTAGAATGTTGCCAACATGGTAAATAGTACCTCAACAGCAAACTCAATTCAATATTCTGAACTCTGTGGCAAACCTGATAAAAATGTGAGTTGGCTGTATGCAAATAGAGACACATCCACTGTAATTCTTTTCCCTCACCTGGCTGCACACTGATATGGCATCTGAGTCCCGGACCTATGGCAGCTAGATCAGAATATTTCAACACTCAAGGCCACTGTTGTCCTGAGAGTTACTATGCAGCCTAAATCCAGTTTGGTGATTGAGGCTCGATGGATGCTTTGTGACAGGGCCCTGAGGTTACTACCAGACTGTACTGACCCTAACCCATTTGCCCTGGGATGTCCCACCACAGCTCTCCATGGGTCCAGGAACTCTGTTTCAGCTTAACCTGGTGGCCTAAATCCCTTCCCAAGCTAGGCTCTAGGTATGCCTTCTTCCTGGCCCATCTCCCAGGTGGGTTCCTTGGGCCTTGACCCCTTAAAGGGATTCTGGATCTTCCACTGCATATGTCTGGGGCTGTTGATGGTCCCTGTCACCAATGTCCTGCTTGGGTTCTGCAGGCTGGCACATGGGTCAATGAAGGTGTTGCCTGCTTTGGTGTCACCCCTGGGCTGTCCTCCCTTGTGGAGTAACCCCATTCTTGCTACTAACACCTTGAATGTGCACCTAAAGGTGTAAGATCAGCTCACCACTCTCAGTACCATGGATTTGGATCCCTTCTTCAGAATTATTTGTATGTGAAAAAATCCTTGAATAAAATTTATATGTAATGCTAAGAGCAGGGACTCAGCAATAGTTCATTCCAAGTGACTGCTCTGACTCCAGAGTTTACAATGTACCTTTCCACTTGACCTCTTATATCTTGATTATTATTTTTCCAGTGGCTTAATTCTATCTACGTATCTTCAAAGCTTCAGCTGAAAAGACCTCTAAGTAAATAAGCTGTAGTTTCCTGGTTAAGGCACCTACTTTAAAGACCATATCTTCAAATTCCTTCAGTCTGGGAAAAGACTTTTAGTCCTTGATCTGCTTTTACTTTTTATTTTATAGGTGATAGGCACTACCTATGTTTCTATATAGAAAGAAAATCCTTTTTTAATTTTTTCCTAGGGAAAATATGTTTCATATAGAGAGAAGGTTAAGAGCTGCATATCCTAAGGAGAAGATGACACCAGCCACTTCAGCCTCAGGAAGGATTAAGAGCCAGTGTTTCCTCCTGGCCTGCTGCAGGCAGATTCAGGCAGATTCTGACTTTAGACTGAACTCTCCTTCTTCTGCTGAGTGTTTGGCATTGCCATGTTGAGGAGCTTAATTCTTTTGCTGGTGGATTCTTGGGGCTAAATCAGGGCTCTGGTTTCCATGTTTAATGTAGTTCCAGACTTTCATAGAAAGGAGATTTTGTTATTGTTCTTCTGAATTATCTGTATCTTAGAAAGATTTTAAAATTGAAATATCAGTGTACATGGTCTGTGACTAACGGCAAAACTATTTTAATAATAAGGGAATTAGTTTTAAAAAATGGACATATTAAAGGCTACAAGCACCTAAAAGCTAAAAAGTTTGAGGAAATTATATAACATAAGAAGTTGAGCCCAAAAAGACAAGAAAATTCCAGTTTTCCTGATTATCAAAGAAGCACTTGTGCAGCATATTGGTGTTTAGAGTAAAGCTTTTCTGTTTCTAATGGACTTGGAATTATCTGTAGAACAAACTTGGGCACTGAGGAGTGTTCGTTTTAATCTTGACTACATGTATTTTAATATTTTAAATTATATTAAATACTTACATCCTTTAGAACTAGGAAGCTTCAATGTTAAAATGAAGAGCAAGGAAGTACTGAAAGTTTGGGCAGAAAGTAAGCTTTGAAGTCTTTCTTTGCGCTGATTAATACTTCAATTGGACAAAGGAGAATTGACCCAAAGAAAAAATATAATTTGATGAGTAGGAATATTAATAATTTCTAAAGGAGATACTAAAAAAATGTCAACCAGTTTACAAGACACCCTTCAGGTAAGAAATATAATTAACTAATTTATTAATTCCTGTTTAAATAGGAAAGAAAATGGGATGGTTCCTACAGCTTTTACTTAAACTGAATCCATGTATCTGGTATCCTTTCTGAGCCTTGAGAATATGGGTAGCTTTAGGTCAGCTACTTATTTTTGGGAAAGGTAAGAACTTTATTTTCAAAACATTAGTTTTTCAGCCTGATATAAAACAGAGGAAATGTGGATATCAGAAATCATTTTCCTGTCCAACTTTCCTACTTGGATCAAACACTAACTCACATAATTCTGTATATCTCAAATTCTTCTTAACATTAGCCAAGTATTCACTCAGGAAATGTCAATGATTTTATCAAAGGCCCCAGTGAAGGACTGTGTCCAACAACTTGGGAGGGAGCAAATCAGTTTATTTAAACTAAAGCCAAACTAGCATTCAAAATTAAAGATACTTTATGTTAGAGACTTACTTATGGTGGATTTTAATTTTATAAATTATTTTTAAACATTTTGCTGTTAATTGTAGTGCACCTAAATTTACTCATCTCTAAAATGGATTAATGGACACTCTCCTTAAGAGCACTATGTTTGTTGTCTACCAAAATAATTACAACAGCTTTCTGTGTTACATAGCTACAAAAGACTAAGCAAATATATTCTTGGAGGAAACTATCCACCTCAATATGTTTAACTTTCCCTTGAAGGAAGATATGAACTAAAAAAAACAAACGAAAACCCACCAAAAAAAACCCCCAACAATTCTGTACTGTTTATCTCAGATGCTCATTTATACTTCCCTCTGAGAAAATGGCATTCCCAATGGGCCTTTATCTAAGGTTTATGAAACTTCAAAATATCTTAAATATTCAGTTACTTGAGTGCAAATAATTTTCAGTAAAGTTCTTAAGAATATGCTTAACAAACTCAATTTGTTTATTCTTTTTTCTTAAAAGCAGATATCAATATAAATCTTGCTGAATAAAAAATTTAGATTCCTAATTTCTCTATTTGGAGGATTAATTGAAAGGTACAGAGTTGTGCATATTGTTCAATGATGCATTCCTCAAAGAGCATAACATCTTCACCTACTGTTGATACCTAAATTGAGGGTGAACATCACTGAGTACCTCAAGATCCTCCACTCGTGACAGAAATTAAGATACTGCTGTTATAGAGCTTTTATAATGATAATTAATTTTTTCTATTCTCTGTCATGAACTTCTGAAATGTTTGTAATAAATAGCTGTAATGTAGTCTTGGTGTGGAGTTCTGTTTTATTGGTGTCTATTTTTCTTTTTCTTTTTAGAATATTTATTTTTCTTAGTCTTCATGTGAGCCTGGTCCTCAACCTGTGTAGACCCCTCCATGTGCAGTCCTTGTATACTCTTGTATTTATATTAACTTTGGAAGCATCATACCCAGTATACAAAGACTTCTGCAGTTCTGTGCTCTGTGGGACATGTACTGATCAGCTGGGCTAGACAGAGAAATTTCTTCACAGGCAAATACAGACATAGCCAGAGGGGACACACACCAACAACATCAAGTCCCAATTGCAAAGCCACATTGGAACTGTCAGGGCAGGAGTTAATCTTGTGTAGTGTTATGTTTATCTAAGACAGGATTTCTAAATGGAGACTACATCAATCATCAGTTAGAAGATCTTTAGTGCAGAAATTATAAATTGCCACCTTTTCATCCTTAAGGATCATGAATGCCTTTCTGTTCAGATAGCAGAACAGCCTGTTTTGTACTTAAAAACTTTTTGCTTGCTAGCATAAGCTAAATTAACAGAAAAATACCTGAAAAGTGTTTCGAGGATACTTATAATTTTGCAATAAAACATTAAACACACTCTCTCACCTCAAGTAGAGCACCTGTTAGTAGGAATCATGAGGATGTAATGGTGTTCAAAAGGGAAAGACAAATCCTCCTACAGTCAGAGGCTAAAATGACACTGCGAAGTTGTTAGGTCTTCTTTACCAATAACTCTGGGTCTAATAAGGGTTGATGTCAGCACCACTTAGAGAAATAAGTCTTCCAAGTATCATATAGCAAAGTACTGAAATTAAGATGAGACCTTACTGCTGCAGAAATGCCAATGACAGTGTACTTTTAATAGATATATATTTTTTTAAGAGATACCTTTTTTTCACAAAGTGTTAGAAAACCTTAAAAAGTAGAGTATTAAGCACCTTTGTACTTCATGGGCATGGGATGAGGCATGCATCTTCTAATGTGATCTGAAAAAAACAGAATTTAGGGAAAAAATATGTTTTGAGAGCACACTAGAATTACTGAAGTCACAATCATGATGAAACAGTGAGTTTTGTACACTAGATTCTTCTCCCCCTAGATTATAGAATATTTCGGGTAGGAAGAGACTTCAGTAGGTCATCTGGGTCTTTCTTACTGTGCTAAAATACACTAAGTTCTTCTTACACCCTGTAAAACACAAGTGTGATAACTTGCTTTCAAAATCTGTTTTCTCCACTACCTTATTAATAATAAAATCTTTTCTTCATCTCTTCCAACACTGCATTACTAAGGGGACAGACCTTCATCCCATATTTCTGGCTGCTGTTCTCCATGTAACTTAAGGCCACTGCTATTTCCTGTGCCTTTGGCTGGCCTTCTGGCTGCTCTCTACTGCTGCATTTGCTGGTCAGAGTTGGATACAACGTATTAGATTTGCAGGTTGTGAGGCAATTCAAGTAGCCTGGATCAGGGTGCTTGGCTTCCAGTGCTGACTTTACTAAATACCTGTCTGCCAATTGTAAATGGTCTTTTAAGGTCTGTGATCTCCACCCTTTTGACAAATTCTGATATTGTCTATAAGTTTAAAAATTATTTAGGATAGGGGGGATGGATATATTAAAAGTTAAATTGCTAAAACCATTTTCATTAAGAAACTAAGCTAAACACAATTGTATTTGTTTGATTATTGCATGTACAACCATAGAGGAATCTAGGAGAAGATTTTTTTTGTTTACTTCCTGAGTCTGCAGTATTTTTTATTTTCCACTGATTTATATTCTTTTCTATATGTGTGTGTATGTGTATTTTACATATATATGTATGCAAATATTTGTGGTTGCTTGGCTACTGATATCTAACAAAACTATATTAGCTCAGTTATGCAGCAAATTGTTAACCTTAGAAGTTCTTAGCATGGGGAACTCAAGGAAAGGTCAATGTAGCCAAGAAGCTTCAGTGAATCTAGGAATAAATTCTGAAGTGATTAGCAGCCTTAAACCACCTCTGGGCTCAGTACTTGAAGTAGTCATGTTAGAGATTTTTTTCCCCTAGGGTTTTCCATTGAACTGGTTGAGTTAGAGAAAAGAAGTAATGCAATGCATCATTTCTAGATTCATATTTTATAAGCTGACTCACTCTCTACTTGGTGGGTGATCTCCACTCTTTTGTTAATATTACAGCAAAGTTCCTGTGTATGTACCTTTAGATGCTTATATTTATTTTTTAATTAATGCATGATTTTTCTTTTTATTGAAATATACTTAACCAGGAGGTCTGTTTGTATTACAATGAGCAAATCTTGTTGCAAACTGAGAATGAATGTCAGAGTCTGAATCCAAATAGTGTAGGTACAAAATCTTTTACACTCTTGCAGACATCTCATTTGATATTAAAAAAAACAATTAAACTGTTTGAACACGAATGCTTAAGAACAAAGAAATTAAACTTAGTTAATAATATTATTAGTAGTAGTAATGTAACTGGAAGCAAGGAGATAAACTAGTTACGTGAATAAATGATGTGACACCTTCTTTATGCTGTGGCTTCCCATCTGTAGATAAACAAAGCTGTGTTATGTTTTTGCTTAACATTTTTTCCGGTACACAGGCTCTCAACTTTAGAAGAGATTCATGCTTTCTGACCAAGACTTACTGAGTGAAACTATCAAGAATATTAAAGGAAAAATAATTTTAAGGTGTGGCAGGGTGGTCTGTTTAAGGAAACTGAAAGTTGCCTTAGTCCTTTCCAAACACAAATGCAAAAACCTTAAGGGCAGAAGGATGTTGGGAAAGGCACAGTCTGGATGACTAGCAGAGGAAAGAAAACAAGATGCCTTTACAGATCTGTTCTCTGCTTTCAGATGGGTGAAGTACCTTTGGAGAAAGAAAACTATGATAAATTGATATACTAATATATTAGTGTGGGGCAGGGGCAAATAGCTCCTTTGTTCTCCTGGCTCTGCAGCCTGAGGATGTTCCTATGCCCAAGTTAGTGTTACAAGAAATAGATTAATTCAATGATGTGCTTAGTGTCTTTCTCATTTTAATTCTGTTAGTAAGGAAAATTCCAGTCAACTGTTTTGTTCTGTTGAGTCTCTACCAGCCAGAGTCCAGATTAGTGACCAGGAAACTTTTAACTATGCTGGTAGGGAACAGCACATCTCATGGTAATGTCCTGTAAGGAAAGAGACTGAAAATCTTTCCTGATATCCATGCTGTCTGCTTGGTATGTCACAGAATGAACCAGACCAAAAGAAGGAACAATGGTCAGACTTTATAGGAAATATTTTGTCTTAGAACTGCAGTAATCACATTGAAATAAGTATGTTAATTCCTTATTTTCTCTCTTCCTTGCCACCCCCTGCTTCTCCTGCTATCCCCCTCAATTTGTGGTACAACAAGAATTCAGACGACTGTGTGTTTCCCAGTCTAAAAAAGGTGGTCAAACTCTTCCCTTACTGACTTATAATCTCTTTTGTTACATAACTAATTCATGAACTGGTTCATAGGAATGACAAAGGATGCTTATACCTGTAATAGTCACTTTCTGATGATAAACTTTTATCATATTTAGAATTTGCTGCCAAGTCAGCCTTCAGAAATATGCAGAAATTTGACTTTTTAAGAACTTTGTGTAAAGGAACCAAGAATATATGAACACATTTCCCGTCTGCTTTATCCTTTGGGATTAAAAATTATTTTACAGCTCTATGTCCAGACAAAGCATTTGCCAAGTAAGTAATTTCCCAATGTGCTGCTAAATGCTGTGCAACCTCCCTAATATCACTCTTCCTTTGTAGAGCCATACAAAGAAGGTCAGTATCACTAATCTCTTCTTCTGCATATGGGAATCTATTTAAGCTATTTACTGCTGGTATGAGACACCTGGACAAGATGCCTTAAGATGAGTTTCTTAGGCATAAGCTTGACATCCTCTGATCTCTTTTGAGGACAGTTATGCTCCTTTGGTTCAGGCTATTTGGGAAAAAGATAACTAGGATGTTTATAAAAGAAATTACCCTTGTAAATTGAATTCCATACTTTCTCCTGCATTTATACTGCAAGTTAAATTCTGTTAATCTTGGCCTGAACGCCGTATCAGTATGGAGAGAATCCAGGTTTCAAAATCATAAATCATCCTGACTGATGATCTTAAATGTAATAAAGGCCAATCGTTTGAGCAGGATAATGGCTCATTTTGGTTTCTTAGTATATAAATCACTTCAAAAGCTTTTTATAGAATGACCTACATCTCCTTATTATATAAAGATCACTTAGAGGTATGCAATGTGGAAATAACTGAAGTTCTATTAATGTTATTAAAAATGTTAATTTTGAAGTATTTGCATATCCATTTCACTTGAAAAATTATTACAGTTAATTTTAGATCACTTGAATTCTGGTTAAATAGATTCCATGGAAATACAAAACACAATTTTTCTTTAAAAACTGGATTTTAAGATACAGTTTTATAAATTGTATTAATTTTATTGTAAATATTCAACTTTTTACTTTGTAGAAGCATTTTGAAATTTTAAATATGCAAAATCCAGTGCTGACAGTTTGTTTTGGTTTGTATCTTTTGAGTGGGGAGGGAAGCTAAAGAAAAGCAGAACAACGTGAAATTTAAATTTGCAGGATATTATGTTCCTTAGACATTATTCATAAAACACCTGATGCTAATAATTACTTTTTTTGGTACATAAATTCTTCTGCAGGAGAATGAAGGCTAATTTGATCTCAGTCAATATATTGCTCGGTCTACAGAAAAATCCACACATATAACTTGACTCTTTTACTTGAAGTTACTTCAGTTTCCACCAGGGAAATTTGAAACTTAAATATCTCAGCTGATCTTCTGATACACTTCTGAACTAACCTCCAAGAGAGCTATATTTAGTGTTTGTGCATCTATGCTTAGAAAGGAATAAGCTACTTCCAATGCCATCTTATTTGTCCTGTCTTTTCTCAGGAGAGGCAGGAAGCACTGAGGGGACCAGTGAGAATTCACAGTCAGTCATAATCTGTGTCACTGCATGCTGTGGGTGCAGCTCTCACACACGGCAGGTTTTTATCCAGTGGAAAACTGGGTTCTGGTATTTCCATGCCCGATAATTGAATGTTACATGAGAACATATTCAACTACCTAAGGTGAAAATTCCCAGCAGCAGGGTGGAGTTCTGGTACCAGCTGCTCTGCAGCAGCAGGTCCTTACTGGCTGTACACAGCTACTTGGCTTTTAGGGGGCACTGCAGAGAGGCAGAGTTGCAGTGTTGGCATGTGGTGTCCAGAAACATGCTCAAAAAGTGCTGATTAATGTTCTGGGTGCTCTGGGAGCACCCGACTCATGCTAGTGGAGTGGGAGTGCAGGTCTCAAGCTGCTTGCAGCATATGCTGCAGGTGAAAAAGAGGCAGAGTTTAGGGTTGGTGGACTTTAAAGGTAAAAGTAGGGTTGTACGCAGTATAGTAGAAGGTAAACTTGGTTTGACTGTTCAGTGCAGCTGTAAAGAGAAGTGGGAGAAGGTGGAAGAACTTGTTTGGGGCTTCTTGTGTCAAATGGATGAAGGAACATCATTATGCTCAGTGCTGAACAGCCATGTAGGCCAGCACATAACCTGCTATTCTGACTGAGCACCCAGCTGCTGCTAGGTTGGTGAAATATGTTATGGATCTCTTCTCTTGAACACATGCTCAGCCTGCCCCGTGGTTGGATCTACAAGCAGGAAATTCAGCTAATGAACTGTGGGGGGATAATTCGGCATATTAAAGTTCCTGGTCTTGGCTTCCCAGGAAGAATTGTGACTTTCAGCAAACCTTTCTTTGTTCCCTCATTAAGGAAACAAAACTTCCATGGGGCATGTTTCCACAATTAATATTTTTTTATTAGCAATAAAACCAGAAAGAATAATTTAGCTTAAAATATTTTGAAATGACATAAGTTCTGTTATTTGCGGGCTTTTTGTCCTTTTTTTTTTTTTTTTTTTGGTTTGGGGTTTTTTTTGTGTGTTTTTTTTTGTTTTTTTTTTGGTTTNTTTTTTGTGTGTGTTTTTTTGTAGTTTGTTGTTGTGTTTTGGGGTGGTTTTAATTTTGGTTGGGTTTTTTGTTTGTTTTTATTTTTTGTTTTAATTTTTTTCTTTGTTTGTTTGGGTTTTTTTGTCTTGGTGTGGGTTTTTTTTGATAACCATACTAATAAACTATTTTTTTCCCTTTGGTGTTTGATGCTGTAAGTCTTATTGAAACAATTGCATTTATTATCCTGCTAGTATAAGTGATGTGTTACCTTTGCCATCCGTCTCATCCACCTGTCTCTCTCTTCTGAGATATATTAGCATTTGAGGGTTAGTTTTTCCCCACCTAATAGCTTGTAGTGCTACATACTAATTACTTTTTTTGTGAAGCAATTTATCCTGAAGTCCCTTGCTGACCAGTCTTTTCTTAGCTTTGGTTCATGCCCTTTGTTTTTCAGCCCATTACTCTGTCAAATAATTTCAGGGCATCTGCCTTCTATATGCCCTTCAAAATTGTGTCTCTTAATCATTGTGTTCTGCTAATCACTTCTACCCTAATTAATATATACCTTGCCTAATCTCCTTTCAGAACACACTTGCCTCATGTTATTATCTCAATTGTTCCCCGTCCTAATGTTTGCTCTTACCATCTGGTTTATCAGATTGTGTGAGATATTCTGACTAATCACCTGCAGTAAGGTCCGCATAACCTATATTAAAAACTCAAGCTCTGGGACCAAATATCACAAATTTGTGGCCAAAACCTGTGTCCTGTCATCAGTTCAATGAAGACAGCAGGTGACATCCTAATATTAATGTTCATATTAAATTGTGGTCAGTATTTCCTAATAAAATTAAATACAGAAGGGAACAAATATACAGACACTTTCAGAATATTGTGAACTAACAAGCCCTACTGCTAAGTGCAGGGGAATTAGATGAAATCACTGTACTAAGATCTAATTGCTAGCCTGGTGTACTGGGGCTGCCTAGGATAGAGTTAATTTTCTTCATAGCAACTTATAAGGTGCTGTGTTTTAGATATTTGGCCAAAACAGTGCTGATAGCATTGTGAACAGTGCCTGCAAAGCGCCAGTGCCTTCTTCATGCTCAGTAAATTTGCAGATGACACTAAGTTGGGCGGGAGTGTTGATTTGCTGGAGGGTAGGAAGGCTCTGCGGAGAGATCTGGACAGGCTGGATGGATGGGCTGAGGCCAATTGTGTGAGGTTCAACAAGGTGAAGTGCTGGGTCCTGCACTTGGGCCACAACAACCCCAGGCAGAGTTACAGGTTGGGGAAAGAGTGGCTGGAAAGTGGCCCAGTGGAAAAGGACATGGAGGTGCTGGTTTGACAGCTGGCTAAACAGGAGCCAGCAGTGTACCAAGGTGACCAAGAAATCCAATGTCATCCCGGCTTGTATCAGAAATAGTGTGGCCAGCTAGATTGGGGAAGTGATTGTTCTCCTGTACTCAGCACTGGTGAGGCCACACCTGAAATCTTGTGTTCAGTTTTGGACCCCTCACTAAAAGAAGGACATTAAGGTGCTTCAGCATGTTCAGGGAAGGGCAATGGAGATGGTGAAGGGTCTAGGGAGTGAGTCATATGAGAAACAGCTGAGGGAGATGAGGGTGTTTAGCCTGGAGAAGAGGAGTCTCAGGGGAGACCTTGTTGTTTTCTACAACTACCTGAAAGGAGGTTGTGGCTGGGTGAGGGTTGGCCTCTTCTTCCAGACAACCAGTGGCAAGACAAGAAGAAATGGCCTCAAGCCAGGGAAGGTTCACTTTGGGCATTAAGAAGAATTTCTTCACTGAAAGGGTTGTCAAGCCTTGGAATGGGCTACCTGAGGAAGTTGTAGAGTCACCGTTCATGGAAATGTTCCAGAAATGACTGGCCAGGACTCTGAGTGTTGTGGTGTTCAGTCAAAGGTTGGACTCAATGGTCTTGGAGGTTTTTCCAATTTTANATGGAGGTGCTGGTTTGACAGCTGGCTAAACAGGAGCCAGCAGTGTACCAAGGTGACCAAGAAATCCAATGTCATCCCGGCTTGTATCAGAAATAGTGTGGCCAGCTAGATTGGGGAAGTGATTGTTCTCCTGTACTCAGCACTGGTGAGGCCACACCTGAAATCTTGTGTTCAGTTTTGGACCACTGACTAAAAGAACGACATTAAGGGGCTTCAGCATGTTCAGGGAAGGGCAATGGAGATGGTGAAGGGTCTAGGGAGTGAGTCATATGAGAAACAGCTGAGGGAGATGAGGGTGTTTAGCCTGGAGAAGAGGAGTCTCAGGGGAGACCTTGTTGTTTTCTACAACTACCTGAAAGGAGGTTGTGGCTGGGTGAGGGTTGGCCTCTTCTTCCAGACAACCAGTGGCAAGACAAGAAGAAATGGCCTCAAGCCAGGGAAGGTTCACTTTGGGCATTAAGAAGAATTTCTTCACTGAAAGGGTTGTCAAGCCTTGGAATGGGCTACCTGAGGAAGTTGTAGAGTCACCGTTCATGGAAATGTTCCAGAAATGACTGGCCAGGACTCTGAGTGTTGTGGTGTTCAGTCAAAGGTTGGACTCAATGGTCTTGGAGGTTTTTCCAATTTTAATGGTTCTATAATTCTATGATTCTGTTTCTCAGTCTGTCCCTGCCACAATGAACAGGCTGGGAGAGGACAGAGGCAGTAAATGACCTGAAATAACTGCAAAGGTATTCTGTACCCTATAATGTCATGTTCAGCAATAAAAGTGAGAAAAGGGAATTTTAGGGAGGTTCTGGTCAGGTATTGGCTGGGCATCAGTCTACCCTTGGGAAGCAGTGAGTGATTGCCTTTGCGTGCTGATTTTGGCTGTGATGGAGTTAATTATCTCAATAGTGGCCGGTACAGGGCTGTGTTTTGGATTTGTGCTGGAAACAGTGTTGATAACACAAAGATGTTTTTGTTATTGCTGAGTAGTGCTCACACAAAGTTAAGGCCTTTTCTGGCCCTCATACTGCCCAGTGAGTGGGCTGGGGATGCACAGGAAGTTGGGAGCTGACACAGATGGGACAGATGTCCCCAGCTGACCAACCCTACCNCAGGACTCTGAGTGTTGTGGTGTTCAGTCAAAGGTTGGACTCAATGGTCTTGGAGGTTTTTCCAATTTTAATGGTTCTATAATTCTATGATTCTGTTTCTCAGTCTGTCCCTGCCACAATGAACAGGCTGGGAGAGGACAGAGGCAGTAAATGACCTGAAATAACTGCAAAGGTATTCTGTACCCTATAATGTCATGTTCAGCAATAAAAGTGAGAAAAGGGAATTTTAGGGAGGTTCTGGTCAGGTATTGGCTGGGCATCAGTCTACCCTTGGGAAGCAGTGAGTGATTGCCTTTGCGTGCTGATTTTGGCTGTGATGGAGTTAATTATCTCAATAGTGGCCGGTACAGGGCTGTGTTTTGGATTTGTGCTGGAAACAGTGTTGATAACACAAAGATGTTTTTGTTATTGCTGAGTAGTGCTCACACAAAGTTAAGGCCTTTTCTGGCCCTCATACTGCCCAGTGAGTGGGCTGGGGATGCACAGGAAGTTGGGAGCTGACACAGATGGGACAGATGTCCCCAGCTGACCAACCCTACCCATCTGAATTATGTTTCTCAACTTCAGTATGTCCCCAAGATTCAGGGTTTTCTTAAAGTGTACTAGTAAAAGCTAGTGCCCTTCCTTTATTTATTCTTCCTTTCCTTCTTTTGAAGTATAAATCTTGGTGAAAATAAAATGCAGAGTGCCATCTTTTTTTTTTACATTTACATTTACATAGTTTCATGGCTTTTGGTATTTATTTTCCCAAACCTTTCATAAAATATTCTTGGTTATGTATCCTAAAATGAACAGAGATGCCCTAATGGCTCTTGTTCTATTTTTTTCATTTAAATATGCCATATGTACCTGAATAGTCATTATACCATGATGAATTACTTTTATAACTTTACACATTGTAATTAATCAACTGTATTCCAGTATAATATCACAATAAAAGCAAAAAGGGTTTTTGCTCAGTGTTTGTTCATAATTGGCATAATCTATGCATTGCATTAATATTTCCACATTTATTCAAAGACTAAGCCCTAGAAAGTCTTCCTGCACAAACTTGTGTGTTTTTATTTCTTGCAAAAAATTTAACACTGTGATTGCATGTTGATATTTCAATAATGATGTTATGAAGACAGGAGGTAGATGTCTTATATTTTATATATATATTTAGATGTATCATGGATGACATAACATTAATGACAAAAACACATGTAACAAAATGCCAGAATGAGGTTTAAAATTGAATTCATTAATTTATATGGACCTGGACTGTCATTATAATACTGATGTGTTATTGTACAAATTAGGGCACACAGTGTTGATCAGTGAGTAACTTCTGTTTAATATATTCCCCAGATGTATTGGTGCTCATGAGAAAACAATATCGAGGTGGGACTCATCAAGGTGTATTTTGCATGTAAATGTATGACTGCTCATGGTTGCTTCTAAGGGTTTGTCCTTAAATAAGAGGCTAGAGGAGAACATATTGGAAAGTAACTGAAATTTTACTGAGGTAGTTTTTAATGAATGTCTTCCTGTCCTCCCAAGATGTGAAAAATCTTTCATTAAGATATTCCCAGTTGTATGACTTACTGTTCAGATACTATTGTCAGCTCTGGCTGAAGTTGATATGCAGTCTATGATTATATGCTAACTACGTGAAATAGGCTGCAATTTTTTATTCTTTTTTTTTTTTTTCACCTCAATTTCTAGGTTTTTTTGGAAGGTTATGGAAAAATTAATACTTTAGACTTATTTTTCTGGAGACCTGGCACATCATAGGTTTATAACTGAAGAGAGTGCTAGATAGTTTCTGCGTTAATTAACAGAATTTCTTCACCACAAGAGAATCACTTAACAATTGGAAAGACAAAAAACTGAGAGCCAAACCAACTGTCTCAAAACTTAATTTTCTCAGAAGCAAAAGGGTATTATTACAATAATGGATGTAAATAGAAAAAGGTAATTCAGAACAAACGGTGGGTCAAGATACAGAAAACATAGTTAAACTTAAAAAATCGAATGCATGATGTGTCATTGTAATTTGAGGGAAAACACTGGAAATGAGCAGATGGTACCATTAACTAAATCAATCATGGGGCCATACTGATGTAATAAGGATTGTGTTGCCATGAATCATCTCACTAGTACTTACATACCACACTTTTGATAATGAGTGTTAATGACTTGGCAAAAACACTTACAGTTCTTAAGGTTTTATTTTCAGTAGAGGGAGAATAAAATTTCTGGAGAACTGAAACATAAGGTTTTTTTAATTGCTATTTTTTTCCAAACATGAGGTGTAAACACGCATCATCTGTGAATCAGCCAGCACTCTTCTGATATTCAAAGCCAGTAAACAGACATTAACAAACTGAAAGTATGCACTTAAGCCAATACTTCCACTAATATGTGAAAAAAGTCTCATAAAAGTTCACTTAATCCTGCTCTTAATGAAGTTTTGACTTGCTGAAAATGACATATCATAATTTTAGATGAACTAAAAGGGGAATGAAGGATGATAGAAGAATATGATCTATTTTAGTGAGTTTATCAAGAAGAGTCCACATTGAGAAGGGAGAGGGAGAGTACACTTGAGCGCAGAGAAAGGTCATGTTTGTCAAAACAGTTATCTCTTGAGGTGGAAACATGTTAAAATTAACAAAAATACACGTGTTCCTAAATGGATGAAAATTGATTTGAGTACAATGGGTGAAAGTTTTAGACTGAGAAATTTTAACTTGTTTTTAGTAAATAGGTAGGCAGAAGAAAAAGTTTACACAATTCTATTGTATATTCTTTACACTGAAACCCCCACTGAAACTTTCTTCCAGCATTAAGCAAATGTAGACATCAAGTGGAATTTCATCATCTAGACCAAAAGGAAATTACTGGAAACACCAATTCGTTGTATTTAGTTTGCAGCAACTACTTGTTACCTATAAACCTTTCTCCTTAATATCAAAAAATTGTAAAGAATAGCACCCACTGCATCTTATGTCTGTTTTCTTTGTGTTGCCCTTCAAAGATCAGCTTTTCTCACAATCTAGTAGGCAAAGCAAAGTACAAGACGGTAAGGTCCAAATGCTTGCTCTTTCTAAACCTAGTGAAAAGTGTTATTCAACAAAATTATTTAAAAGGAGGCGGGGAATATAGATATATAAAATGAGTATCAACAACAAAAAAATTGTAATATATTAATTACTAAAATACAAACATACCATCTATGAAGCAGTAGGTTTTCTAACTGAAAATAATGCAGAACTGAATACAATTAAAAAAGAGCACGGAATACACTGCATTGTGGAAATGAAACCTGAACTTTTGTTTGACAGCATCGGGGTGGTGATAGTGAAGAATTTATTGTATTTTATAACAGTGTTACAAACCTCTCCTTTCCATTTCTTTTCTTCTCTTACTGAAAACCCCAAGGGACAGGTTCTTTGCTCTTCTTCGGTTACTGTAATCCCCTGTTGATCGTTTGGTCAGCTTACAAGCAGGAAAATAAGCATTATCTGAGAAACAGAAAAAGTTACTTTCTATACACTTTTGACAACAACATTGGAATTTAATCGTGTCATGTCTTGTGTGTCATACACTACCATTTATGTGTGGGTTTTCTATTATTCCTTTAATAGAATGGTGTGGGAGATAAGAAAAATGCTCCAAGGTCAAGAAACACAGGCAGTACTTCTTTTAGTCCTCTAGAACATCATATTACTACCTCCTTTCTTGCATGTTCTGAAGTTATAAACCCCATTTTGCTATGTTAAAGTAATTCCTGAGGAGCCCATTTGCTGGATTTTTTTGACATTGCTGACCAAGCTGAAGAAGAACAAAACTGGATGAAAAGAGATGAGCCAAATAGAAAATGTGGAATATATACATATAATAGTCACATTCCCAGTATTATCACATCCAAACCTATAGATTTTACCCCTGCATTTGCATGGATCATGATGCAAGAGATTTTAATCTCAAGGACTGAGGTGATAACTTTCTTACTGAATATCTTCAGTCTGGAAGTGAAGTAGCTTTGAAGGTCAAGCAGCTCTGAAGGTCACAGGTGTTGTAATCCTGAAGTATAAGTTTTGATATCTCAGACACATAAATAACTTGAAATATTGTAGTGTTATTAAGAAACTGAATTTAATCTTTAGATAAATATCTCCGGGTTATGGCTGACTTGTCAATTAACTGTCAGTGTGTAATTTCAGTTTTTAATGCCTCAGTTTAAGAGTTGCAGTTTCAAAACTTACATTAAAAAAAAAGCCTTGTAAATTGGAATACTTTTCCTGAGAAAAAGTTATATCTAGGTGTACCTGGAGCTTTGACCTGAGATACATTTACAGATCTGCCTTTACTTTACATAAGTGAAATTCGTATCAGAGGCAAAATACCTAGATTCTCTGCACAATAATAGCAAACGGCCAGAAACTTCCAAGTTTCTGTAGCTCATCTTTTCTTTTTTTTTGACCCAGTATACTTTTGTAGTAGACCCACAGGTGTTAAGAGATCTTTATCTATTTTCTTCATCAAAAGGACTCAGTTCATAAACCCCAATGTTTCCATAAGGGAAAAAACCCAGAAGTGATGGAAGTATTAAATTTTTAGAAGATGAAGCAGCAGAATTTTCACTTTTATCACATCTACTAACATGGATATACTGAAGAAGTGCTTATATGAGGTAAGAGACAGCAATTCAATTGCTCGGTATTTCTCAGAAATTCTGTAGATACTGAAAGTAAATGTTAAAACATTTGAACCTTTATATGCCTAAACTGTACTCTTGAGAATAGACCCTTAATTTGATTTGTAGTTTTGATAGAGTTTTTTAAAAATCTGGACTCCACAGTGTGCATTACAGTGGAATTATGGAATGAAACTGCAACAATGAATAGTAAAACGGGGATTTTTTTTTAGTTTTGTGTGGAAACATTGCACAGTAATTTAACCTACAGCAAATTAATGATGGTATTTACCTCAGAGTATACTTGAACTATAAAGAATGGCTTCTTGTTGTGGTACTATAATACTTTATCAGTTCAAAGACTCCAGTAATTGTAGCCTTTTTTCAGACAGTATGGTACTGTACATAAAAAATTCATGGTACACATATTCCTTGAAAAGCAAACATATCTATCTCTCGGTGTAGTTGCAATGGTTGAGACATAGAAAAGTAATTCATCCTTCTGAAAATATTAGCAAGTAGTTTTAGAAGAAGAAATGTCAGCTGTACCATATGTCCTATATAAATGTCATCTGTAAAATAAAGAATTTTTTTATTCCAGAAGCTGTAGCTTAAATTGCTTACCTGACTTTTGAGGAAATTGAAAATATCTGTAATGTGATTAATTATTTTACAACCTATAAAATCTTATTTTCCTTTATTTTTTATTTGAAAGTACTACTCTGCAATGGGAAAAGGACTTATATTATTTTGGGGCTGTGTACCTGCCTCATGCAGAAAAACATATTAATAATATATAAATACGAATGCGTAAATTAAAAGCCCCCTCCTTAATTGCTGAAAAATCTTATTTTAAAAAAACCAAACCTCTCAAATTGTCTCAAGCCCCTTCAAAGTTTTCCTTCCTGCAAATCCTGGTTATTGCAGCAAGCCCCACAACATGTCATTTTGTTTTTTTTAAAGATATTCTAAATCCAATCTTTGGCATTTTAGACACAGAAAGATAAAGTATTTGTTTAGAGATAATGCCTTTGTTTAAAAACATGTTTTGCCATGCTGTTGTTATATTTAGACAATTCTTTGCAGACTACTTGGCTTAGTTTCAAATTTTATTATCTGTCTTATATCAGAACAGGTATGAACTGTGTCACAGGAGTTCGGATGAGTGGATGAGCTCGTCTGCTATGGCATATACCATATTAGTTGTCTTCAAAACCTATTATCCAGGACTAGTGATACATGATGGGCAGAAATAAGCTGTCATTAGTGCAACAATGTTATCTTTCAAATATGGAATTTCATAGTACCTGGATTTATAGTATATCATCTTATCTTTATGTAATATAACTTTCCAGTGAAGTCCTTCTCTGTCCTTAGGGCCACAAAGACTTCTTTCCTAGGTCTCTGTATACAAGAGGAACAAGGTGTTCAGCTTTTGGATAGTCAGGACTGTCTTTAGAATTAGCTGGTGGCTGCAAAGGTTTTCTGTTCTATGAGGGGACTTGCCACAAACAATGCCATTCTGAAGACAAAGGAAAAGGCAACAATATCTAACAATGAAAGTATTGTAATTCAAGCTGATGTCCATGTTTATAAACTCAACTTTTGCAATGTTTCCCAGCTGGTCTATTCCAAATTTCAGAATAAAATTTGTGAATAATTGTGCCTGGCTTTAAGTGAAACAATAATATTTTCCATGGAAACAAAAAAAACCAAACCAAAACAACAACAACAAAAAAAAAGCCAAACAAAATTAAAAAAAAAACCCAAACCAAACCAAAACAAACAAAAAACCCAAAAAACACCCAAAAAACAAACAAAAAAATTTCCCAAAGTAATTTACTTTCAAAAACATGTTTTTTCAGCAGAACTCATTTTATATTCTTAATGGGGAAAAAAAAAGTCATTGTATCTTTGTACACCAGCTTTTTTTTCCTACAGAAAGTGGAGTTTGTACTCAAACCCAAGATTAAAAATACTTGCAATTTGCACTCTTTAATGTTCTAAGATCTTAAACAAATTGTGGTCTTAGAAGCAATTTCTTTGTTGCAGGTCATAGGTCTCTGTAGGCCAATTTTTCTTGTTTTTCATGGTCAAAATTGCCTTAGAAATTCATATAATTCGTGGCAGCCTGTGAGATGACCTTCTCCCAGCCTACTCCACCATATTGTTTTACTGGGGAAAAGATTGAGTGGACAGTCTGTGAGTCTGCTTTTCTGCTGCTAGATAATACTATTTTAAAGAGGAAGAAAAAGAAAAGAGAAGGAAAATGTCTAGAAGGGTAAACATGAGATGGCAAGAAAACTCAGGACGACAAATTCAAACTCTGTTTCTCTTGCTGTGCAAAGAACTCATTTTTACAAATTAAGAGAATGGGTTACAGCAAGAAAATGAGAGCTTTGAGCTATCTTCCAGCGACTCATAGCTCCGCTCTGTATGTGGAGCATGACACCGTAAGGTATGGGATAACCTTTTGCTCTGTTGCGGTCAGCTGTCCCAGCTATGTCCCCTCCCCGTTCCATGTGCGCCCCCAGCACCACCTTGGTGGGGTGTTGTGAGAATGGGAAAAGGCCTGAAGTTCTTCAAGTGCTGTTGCTTGCCAAAGACTAAAATATTATTATGTTATTAACACTGGTTTTTGTCACAAATTCAAACACAGAATCATAGAGGCTACTAGGAAGAAAATTAACTTTACCCCAACTAGCTAAAACTAGTACAGAGTGTTGTGAGATTTGGATAAGATTATCACGATGAACAGTAGTCGATTCTGTTCAGTGGCCAATGGCTCTCAGTCTTCCAATGTAAGTAGTTTACAGCAACAGATTGCCACATTTATGTTTTTAATTTTAAAGTTATAAAGTTAAATTATAATTTTTTTTAATTTAATAAGAAGATTATCGTACGTCACAATGAACTTTGAAGGTTGGCACTAATTGACGAAAAGTTTTTCAAGAGAAGGAAAATAGGAGAATTTTATTTTCCAATTTGTTAGGAAGTTTTAACTTCAGGGTATAATGTGATATTTTCTTGAAATATTTATCATCTTAAGTCTCACAAATTCCTATGGAACACCTCACATATTTTGTGTGGAAGCAGGTTATACTTCAATAAACAGTTTATCAGACGTTATAGTTTACACTCCGCAGCTATTCTAGATTGAAGTATATCAAGGCCTTTAGCAGTCTACTTGGAGACTGAAGCCTCAGGACATTTCACCATTACAGTCTTTAAAAATTCTAATATTTTCCTAAAAATACTGGAGGACAAAATTCGAAGGACAAATTTTTAGGGGAAATCGATCCCCACAAAAACCCTCTTGGAAGAGAGGTTGTAATTCTTTTGTGTGTTTCCAAAAAAGCCTAACATAAAGAAGGTGTTGATTCTGACTTGAAGCTATTTGAAAGCACCTGTGATACAGAGATATAATTTTGATGTTCAATTTTCCTTGCTTCATCTCCTTTGAGAAAGTTGATGTTACATATTTCTGTGGTATAACTGATTGTTAAGGGCAGAAAATAAAGCTTCCAGAAAATGAAGTGGCAGAAGTTGAAGACTTTTATCTCTTCGTCCAGGCTAAAATTGGTTGAGTCAACAGGGATAAGATAACAGCTGCTAAGGTTCTATGATAAAAAATTTTTAGGAACTAGTAGGGAAAATTTTACACCTCCATTAAAATAGAGTTCACTTGTCACTGTGGGTAAGGTACAGAAAATAAAGGCACATATCTCAATCTGTCCCTGTAAACCATCTCTCAAAGAAAATAAAAGGGCTTCTGTACCTAAAAGGAGTACTAATAAGTAAAGAATAAATATTAAAAGTAGGGCGGAAATTCAAGCCTACTACTAAGAGTAGATTCTTAATCACGTGTTGTGTTAAAAGTCAAATAATATTTTATTTTATGCAAAAGCAATTCCAAAGACAAAAGTTTGAAATGGCATCAAAGTCTAGGTACTATTCAGTTGGGCTGATAAAGATTGACATTTATGTTTGACATGTATGATTGACATGAATGCATATTAACAAATGTTGATTTTAAATGAATGCAGAAATGATAAGTGGTTTACTAATTAATAGCAAGATCAAATATAGTTAAAGTTTAGCTAAAACTTTTGGTAGATTGTAAACAGCATATTAAACTCCCTATGTTTGACCTAAAATAAACTCAAGATCGTTATTATCCCTTTGCCTATCATTTATACCTGGTTAATTCCTTATTATCCTAGTCCTAGCTGCTGTTTGGTCATAAAGAGACAATGGAACAGAATATCAAAATCTCCCAAGAAATAAATAAAGTTGGAGCCTCTTGCGTATATTCATTGGAAAGCCAACAAAGCAATTTGTAAATTTTAAAGGTTCAGTGAAGGGAAAAAAAGACACACTGAAGTCCAGATTGGTATATTAGAAGTACTTCTGCATTTATATTGTGGTATCTGCTCTTGCATGAGTTTTTTTTTTTTAATTGCAATAAAGAACAGGTCAAAAAGAATGGGTCAGTAACTCCTCATCTGTCCCAAGCTACTGGATTTTTCAGATAATAGTTATTAAAATATGCTCTTGCTCATCTGTTGATATTCCAAACATCTGTTACAGTATTCAAACTTTTGTAATTGAATCTGCAACTATGTTTAATGCTAGTTTAAGGGCTCACAAAATCATACTTGTTTTCCATGTTCCAGGATTTTTTCAAGAATATGTTAGCAGGAATCGTAGGCTTTAAAATATTAGATTTCTGTCCTTGTGACTACAAAAGCCTTGGTGTACCCTGACTGAGAAACATGAACCTCTTTTGATCAAAGAGTAATTACACCAGACTTTTGTGGTTAAGGAAGGGTAAATCTCAAAAGTTCATAGTAAGAGTTCAAGTAATCATCTATAACCTGTTACTCATACTAGTCAGTCAGAGAATTAACTATATGATTCACAGTTTCTCTTTCAGATTCATTGTTTATCACTGTCTCGCTGACTGCACTCTTGTTATGAGCACACGAAAAAACATTTTTTAATTTCAGAAAATACAAATAATGTATTTTATTTAATGTAGAAGAAAGAGGTGCTGAAGAATAACTCAGGAAGGGATTTCTAGTGACTGACAGATGTATCAAAATCTTAGGCTAGATTTGAAAGAGAAGAATAAACCTGAGTTATCTATCTTAGCACAAGGAAGAATTCATCTAGCAGAATGAAGATGCAAGGGGGACATTTAAGAGAGATTGGACATTTAAGTTGGGCTAGGCTAGGCAGAATTCGAGAAGTGTTAGGGGGATATATGCAGGGCCAGCATGAAGTGGAACTTAAAATTTCACACAAAGATGTAAGACACTAAGTCAGACAACAATCTTAATAGGACAATCAGCTCAATAAAAAATGAATTGTCTGTAGACAGAGTACATGAGTTTATAAATGAATGGTAAACAGAGCAGAAAGCCAAGATCAGTTACATAAGAGGTAGGCATGAGTTGAAAGAGGATCTAATCAGTTTTGCAATGGCTGATTTAATGTACTGCAGGTACCAACACTGCAGCATATCCCGATTTTTAACACTACAGAGCAAAACACAATACATCACACAATGCAATGCTACCTCTTTTGCCATTGAATTAGTTTTCTTTCTTATATACATTATTTTCAGTTGCTATGTGAGGCTAAAAAATTGATATGTCTTACTTCAGCTTTGGACACTGGAAATGGGAGGAGGGAGGGTTTCATTTCAGCTTTTAATTGTGGCTTTTTTTTTCTACTGCCTGGGAAAATGAGTGGTTCCTAAAGCCTGAATGACACCCATCATGTGAATTTACATACTACAAGGCAGTAGAACTAGAAATGAAAAGGACACTTAGTTATAAAAAACTTTTGTTCTCATAAGAAAAGCCCTTGATTGGGTTGTCTGGTCTATTTTGCATTAAATTCTGTATTGTCTGCTATCAAAACATCTCCGAATATGAGCTGATGTTCGAAGAAACAGTGGAAATAGAAGTCCAGGTGCACTCTGAAATCAATGTTAATTTTTCAAAGCCTTTAATTTCCTCTCTTTCATTATTTTCTTTCACAGTGAATATTGCTTCCTTTCAGGACACATGATAATGAAAATGACATATTTTTTTTCATCCAGTGATCATGATTGCCACCAGTAGAATTATCTTTGAAAGCATCATGCTTTTATCCTCCTGCTTTCATCTTTTTGGAGGCATTAATCTTCAGTCTAGGGAGAAAAGCAATATCTCAAGTCAGATATACTCTTTCACACTATTCCACTAGCACAGCTATTTTGGACAAAATCTGCTAAATAAATTTGCAATGCGTCCTCAAGTGTAGTTAATAATAAATACAGAGTTATGACAGGAAGCAGAAGCATAATCAAACCTTTCTTTTTATTTTTCAAAACTGGCTGACAGCACTGTATATTATTTTTGTGCTTAGGATTATGATCTTGACAAAAGCAAGGGCTAGAGAATTTTTCAGAAATAAATTACTGGGAAAAAATATTTACTGTGACTTCCAAGTTCAATGCTTTAAAAGCATCTGATCACATATCTAAGGCACATGCTCCTGGCATACGGAATGTGTATGAACACACAAATGGCTCATAAATAAATTTAAAGTTCCCTCATGATCATGGTGATTTGATTTTGCCCTGGTATGAGTGTCAGTATTATAGCTATGATGGAAAGAACATGTTTTAAACTTAGTTATCTATGGCAGTCTGGCCCTGTGTAAACATGAGACAGCCTTAATGTAATTGAAATAGTTATCTTGGGGGTTTTCTGGATTTTTTCTTTCTGTTTCTTTTTTTCCCCAATTATAGTTTAATTTATTTCTCTGGAAAGATCTGTTTACATAACTGAGTCAGTAACGTCAGAAAACATTTTTCACCTAGATTCAACTGCAATGCAAAGTGACTCATTTCTAGCTTGCAAGTCAGAGTCTTGAAGTTTAATTATGAATTTGGAAAGAGAATGCATTCCTTGGACTCTTAAATTCAAAATGTTGAGAACTAATTTTATGGTGTTCTCAACATGTAGGATTTACCCAAAACTGTCACCTGTACACAAAGTATATTTTTTATTTGAACCTAGATTTGGCTACAGCTGCTTCCAGTCCAAAACAAACTTGGTAATGCAAGGTGTGCCAGAGACAACCTATATACATTATTTGTGTGATGAAATGTAAGACATGAGGGAAGAAACCAACTACCTGACCTCTCAATGCAACTGGAGAAGTATTCTCAAAATGTAAACAAAATTAACAGAAACTCATTGGTATTTTTGCCTTAAGGAAAACAGAAGCTTGATACATAACTGGAAGCTTGTGAGCTCTGGTCAGTGACAGAGCAGCTGCATATATAGAGACCTCAGGGCAGCAGTTAAATATCTCCTGAAAATTTACTGAATCTTGACTCTCTTTAGTGTTGCCCTGACCTAGCGCTCTAAAGGTGGCTGCTACAGGAACAGAATACTCTGGATGAAGCAGAGAGGCTTAAAATACTCTTTCCTTTTTTATTTTTATCTCTAGGTAAACAGTGTAACAGGTGAAGAACATGCCAGCATCTTGTTAGTGAAAATCCTAAATTCCCTACTTTATGAATTCATTGGTACATTCCCACATCATAGCTGGATGCTGCAATGGTTCAAAAAAAATATGATTCAGTGATAGCTAATCTGTGTTTTGGCAAAAGTGATTTTTTTTTTTTTGCCTTTACATGTAGATGTAATTAAAGGATTTTTAAGGTCACTTTCAACCCAAACCATTCTATGATTCTATGATTCTATGATTCTATGATTCTATGATTCTATGATTTTATGGATCTGGCCTCTAAAAAAACACATTAATATTTAGTTTAAAAAAATTGATATAAATTTGCAGTATATTCCACTTAATGTTTTTATTTTATTTATATATTTATACAAATTTTATCACACATATTTGAAAACAAGCTCCTGGGATTGGTACAAACATATTTTTTCAATTTTCTATTTCCAGCATTTTCTCCAAGCACTCTCAAGGCACATAAAAATTTTAATTCAGAATAAATACCTCTCGATACTGAAAGCACACATAACATGTTTCCTTTATTTATTCCATAAATATAAACTTAAACTATATATGGTGGGAAAAAGAGAAAACAAAAAGTTTAAATTAAAATTAAATTAATAAAATTAAATTAAAATTAACATTTAGATTTTGAATATTAACATCCTGCAAAAGTAGGTTAATACCATTTTACCTGGTTTCGCAGATGTTATCTCTACTAAGATTTTCTTCATAATTTCTTTTGGAATTTTTTTCATTCCTTTCTGGTTTAGATACATCCTAATCCTTATTCTTCTCTAGATATGTCTGACCTTTCTCCATTTAGAAGAAATGGGGTTGACAGTTGTTCAGCAAGTCTTGACCTTTCTTCAGCATGTTAGAATTGTCTAGACATTATCCTTTCCTTGGAACAACAAAAGAAAAATATCTGAAAACAGCTTCTGTGTGAAAAATTTTCGGCATAGACCTTTTAGGTAAAATCTTTTCCTGTTCATTAAAAACAAACATAAAAGTTCCCTTATGCAAAATCTCTGAGACTGGAAAATAATTCTAGGTAAAGCCCTCTCCCCACTATCCCGTATCACAAATTTTCATTTAAGAAGGTTTGCAAGTGCTCTGGATGGGACATTTAAGTTTTTGAGATTGTCTCAAAAGAGTAGCACAATAAAAGCAGAATAACTAGCATGTACAGCATTTAAGATGAAAGGCTAATGAGATCGGATGGTCTCTTCCACAGTGTTCCTAATGTTCCATTTTTAAAGCAATATTTATATTGTGCTGCTCACTATTGATATTTGCTTTATTGTGCAGAGCTAATAACAGGGGTTATGGTTTGAATAAGGAATTACACTTCATCAGAATATGTCACTCTTTGTGGTATTGAGAGCCAACTACCTACAATCATTTTAGAAATTTTCAAAGTTTTTTTCAAAGGTTTTTTCTAAAGAGGGATTTTTACTATGTGCAGATATATATAAGTGCTAGTACATTGTCATCCTGCATAAGGAAGGATTTCAAACAGAAGGAACTGACTCTCTCAGTTAATTTTTCTCTCAGTATCATCAGCTGTTTTAAAAGAATTAATATATTGCCATAACCACAAATGTCAAAAAAATCAAGCTTTTATGTCCTTTCTTTTAGATCAAATTTCAATACACTTCATTGCATTGATTTCTCATCTACAGTATTATTATTTTATCATCTCATGAGCAAAAGGATTTCTTTGCTCTAGGTCATCCTTTTTCTGAAAAACAGCAAAATATATGCTATGTCACCTTTATCTAAATGACAGCAAATAATTCTTTTGTCTTTTTTTTTGCGTGAAGAGATAGTAAAGAAGAGGAAACCTTTCAGGATTATTTTTTGTTGTTTTTGTTTAGTAGAAGACAATATGTTATAGGATAGACAGGTGGATGGTTGGTAAGGTCAGTTTACCCTGATCTCTTTTTATATGATGTCTAACCCCAGAGACTCATCACAAAGAGGTTTTTCCTCAAGTCTTGACAGAGGTGCTTTTTCTCTGAAGTTTCAGGTAGCTTTACTTTTAATGCATCCACAATAACAAAGACATATACCAAAGGAAATAAGCTTTTCTGCAAAAAAACATTAATTTTTCATCATGTCACCTGGCATTTGTTTGTGTGGTACAATATGCCATTTCTTCCAGTGGTTGATTCAGATTTAAAAGGCTACCAGCCTCCTTTCCTTTTCTTTTGCCCTTTTCTTTCATTAAAAGAGACAATCCTGTTAATCTAGTTATAATTCATAGGTGGGGAGAGTCCAGTTTGTTTCAAGCTTTTAAGGACTGGAATTAGAAATTTGAATCCTATCTTGTAAATACCAATGGTAGCAAACAATCCTATACTGGTCATTTATTCTGCTGCCAATGATTATGACTACTAGGAAATGATTATTATGTGACAAAATTTGTATCAGGTGGACTTAAATTAACGTTGGTCAAGTATTAAACAAAACATATATATTGCCTATGAAATTTGGGTTCACAAAGACATCCCCTGAAGTAAAGACAGGTTAAAGCAAGTTAGATGGTGATACGAAACAATTACATACTGTATGAAAATGTGTCAGATTTATAAATTTTTACTTATAAACTATGGAAAAAAAACCCAAGTAGTAAATGGAGAGGCAAAGAAAGATAACCCATTCTTCTGCAGCTGGGAACTAGGAACATCCATAGTCCCATGTTTTTACAATCTGTCTTGGCACTGAAGACAGCCATATAAAGATACCCCAATAAAAGATGACTTACTTGTGAACTCTGCTAAGGGATGTTTGTAGTGATGGATTTTGTCTTTCCAAGTCCCTGTTGTGCATGATGTAGCCCTGCTTTCCTGGGGATGGCTGAACACCTGCCTGCCCATGGGAAGTGGTGAGCTCCTTCATTTGCTTTGCTTGTGCATGCGACTTTGGCTTTCCCTAATTAACTGTCTTTATCTAAACCCATGAGTTTTTTCACTTTTACCCTCCTGATTCTCTCCCCCATCCTGCTGTGAGTGAGTGGCTGCAGGAGGCTTGAGATTCTGTCTGAGATTAAAACTCAGCAGACATTATAAACTGCATAAAAGCATTAATCAGACTGATTTTATGATGGCATCACTTTGGAGCATATTGGATTTTTAATTAAAAAAAATCCTTGTTGCATTCTCAGTGGAAATTACATTAGGGCACTTTTGAAATTAAGCACACCCAGGCAATTATTTTATAAAAGCTCTTGAATGGCCTTGACAATCTTATTCTAGTGTCAGTCATTTACTTGATTCAGCATTCCCATAACCAGTAAATGTCTTTCTAATTTAAATGTATTGAGGCCTCATCTACAAAAATAGAACCTTTGCTATGACCAGTGTTTTAGTCTAAAGTCTAATTTGTTTGTCTGAAACATTTTCTTTATGCATGATGTACATTATTACACTTAGTGAAATAGTAAGAGAACATTAAAGATGCCTGCTAAAATTATTTAATCTAGTTTTACATTGTTTGTGTCACTAAGCTTCTATTCAATTCAGTTTGGGGCCTGCGAGAAAAGGTCTCTAGAGTTTTCATGTGTCTGTAAAATACAGTGCAGCAGACATCCTCATTTCAAAGTATAGTCATTATACCACAGAGTCTGGATAATAATTGAATCTTACTGGTGAATTTGAATTTTAATTACTGTGTTGAGATGAGAGACTAGCCTACCTACTACTGCTTCAGCTGCTGATAGGATCTGTCTCCTGGATTTTAAAAATGAGAATTTCAAAGGAGAGCATAACTCCATAGTAAACCACTTGAAATAGATAGATTAATCAAGATTTACTTTTCCTGCTTTACTTTATACAATAAATTTTACTATTTCTTTATAATTTCATTACACAATACATATTTTCAAAATTTCTTTACACAACAATCAATAAAATAAATCCTTTGACTGGAGATGCTAGATGCCATAGGGAATCTATTTTTTCCTCTAGTCTAATTGGGTGGCCTATTCCTTATTGTGCCCAAGAATTTGGACATCGTGTTTGGGAAACCTACGGCAACTAAGTTTGAACAACTTGGGGCTTGCTCAAGCTCCAAAAGCAATTGTTTTGTCCTGCATCATAGTCATTGGAATTAAAAGATTGGTCTCTCTGCAAAAGCCAGAAGACTGAAAAAGGAATTTAAAAATAGTTTTTTAGAATACAAAATAAAAAGTTTTTTTATACATCCTTTTTAAAATTATTTTTACAAGAGCATTTGAACCACAAATCAACATATAGTTTAATAAAACATTAAATATAAATATAATTTAAATTTAAATTATGTAATAAATATAATCAAGGCAAGCAGTATGAAATATAATTTTAATAATTATTGTTCTGAAATCTTCATTTCAAAGTATATTCTCCAGCTTTGAAACCACTGATTTATTTTTTATTTTCTTACCTTCTTTTGGTTTTTATTAAATATAACCATCACACATTAAAAATGTAGTAGATGACTATTTCTGCCGAGACTGTTAGACTTGATTTGGGGATTTCATACAAATTACCATGCATATATTTAGAAATCCATACATCTTTTTGTCATTCATTCCAGGGGAAGGAAAAAAGGGAATAATTTTTGGTTAGATACTTCTTTGCTCTAGTTCATTGTGTGACTGTGGAGCTTATGGTGCTAGGACAAAGGTGAGGGCAACAAACATTGGGAAAAATGGTTGAGGGCATAAGAAGGATTGCTTCTTTTCATGGTAGAGTTGTCATGTTTTAATTTAATTTGTGTATGAAACTATTGCCTGAGCTAAGGAAATTTCTGTCCAGAAAAGTGCACTATCTGCTCGAGATCTACCGAGGGAGGAGAGAAACACTTTTTTCCCTAACCACCAGCACTCCTTGCAGTGTTTGGATTTTTTGTAAACAAAACCAACAAAAGCTTGTAGAAGGTTAATAGCTTGTATATTAATTAATAAATTTATACTAATGTTTGTTACTCAACAGTGATGTGCATAAATTCTAAAGCACTCTAAGGCTAAGGAATTGCTATTGTACTCAGTGATGCTGCCAGTGGTCTAATGAGTTCCACCATCCCTGCCAGATGGTTGTGCACACCCTTTCAGGCTGTCCTGACACGCACTAAGCAGCCCCAGCTAAGGCTCACAACTGCTAAGCAGCAGTATTTTATGACAGTTGCCTGCAGTTATGTGTCCATGCATGTCATGTCCCTACAGAAGCATTCCTGTACAATGTCAGCATGTGTTTTCATGCTGGGGCAGGAAGGAAATGCTCACAGTACAGTTGCTGAAGCAACTTTACATTTAAAGTAAATTTGCATAAATTTTAAAAGTCCCAAGAAAGAGGCAGCTGTATTCATGATGTGGAGAAAAGACAAAAAATCCACCATGGAAGCAGATATTAGTGTGGACAAATGGCAGAACTAAAAAGGGAGAAGTTGAGTATTTCATGGATTGGCAAGACTGAGGGCAACTGAACAGGAGTTAACTGGAATAATTTGACCATATAAATAGGAATATTAAAAGGAAACATATATAATAAAGTCAATTAACTGTTCTGACATGTTCCCATACCTGATCAATTTGGATGAGTAAAATGAACATTTTTAAAGATTCCTTCATGGAGACAATATTAAAAAAAATGAACACAAATTAAGCCAGCTGTTAGACTTTTTTATAAGGCCTTCCTCCCCACCAAGCTGACGCAATTGTTTGGACAACCTGCAAGTAAGTAAAGCCCCAAATCCTTTCTGAATCTGTTAAAAACCCCATCTTCATAGTCAAAAAACCCTCTTTTTGCTTCAGCCACATTGGAAAGTTATACGTATGCATTACAGGCTTCCTTGTTAGTCATGAAAGTGACTGTAGACCTTTTATGTTTTACTGAAGGAAATATAATGCTATTTGATCCTTCTTGAGCTGACTGGTTCCTTGGATTATGAATGCTTCTTTTTGACCTTAGACTTTTAAACAGAGGTAGCACTCTCATTACTGCATTAGTGTGTGTTTGCAGTATTTTTTAATAATGTTTGTGCAATTGTTCAGGAAATCTGGATTTTTTATCTGACTCTGCCACAAGACAATGCAAATCTGCTAAGTATACATGGAATCATTCCAGCTAGCTTTTTGTATAAGTGCTGGATAATTTCCTATAGCAAGGACATATTAATTCTAAGTGGGGACTGAAAATCAATGCTAATGAGCCTCCCAGTGACCATAAATCTTCTTTTATGTAAGTAAACAGAAGTCAGTTAAATATAAACTTTTGTATCCCTTGATGTATAAATGTGATTTACCACAGCATATTTAGGGGAGCAAACACTATGCTTAGAGCCAGTGAGCTCCTGGGCCAATCTCTACCAGATTTGTGCTTCTCCATTCCTCTTCCTTCATGTCTGCAGAAAACACTATGCTCTGCTCCCATAGCAACTGCTATTGTTTGGGACCATATCTCTATGCATTCAAAAGGCACCTTGTTTTGCACTGGCCTTTCAGAGTAACCAGTAGGAAAATATTTTTTTAAAATATTTTAAATTCCATTGACACAGAAGAAAGAAACAAAGCTGCTGGGACTGTAAGCAAAGGGTACCGTGCCAGGCAGACAGGGTTTGTGCCTTCCATCTCGATCCAAATCTGGCAGAAACACACTGAAGCCAAACTCAGAGAAAGAAGTAGCATTTTTGCAGCTGCAAATATATCAGTGCTAACTGAGAATTAACTAGCAATTTTTGTCAAACTGAAATTGATAATGAGGAGGAGCATCAATATTTGAAATAATAGACAGATTTTTATTATTTGTCCATACTTTCTTCTTATCCTCTATCTTGAGGTATTTCTTTCCATTCTGGTACCAGCCTGCATTACTGAAGTCTTAAATAGTCTGTATGTAGTCATGTCATTGACTGAATGAAGTCACAATTTGAAGCAGCTGGAAATGGGGATGAACCATAAAAGTGTAGAAAGAATATTTATTTCTGTGTGCTGATAAAAAATAATTCCTTTTCTCTGTGAAGGGGGAATTTTAAAAGTTTTTCTCTTTTGTTTCCTCCCTCATCTGTTATTTCTTGGGTTTTGCACCCAAGACAGGCAAAGGTACTTTTGTCTTGCACATAATGGAGACTAGAAATTAGGCTGAACTGGAGCCATTACTGACAGATGGTCATGCATATTTTCATTTCCAGTATTGTGCCAAAATCCATGGGCCCAGCAATAATCAGCAGGCAAATTTAAGCTGGAAACAGAATAAAGACAGCAAAAATGCATGGCATATAATTAATTTTGCCATCATTTTCTCAAAATTTGTTGCCTATTATCACCATCCTTGATTGCTCAGAATTTTTAAAAATCT
Organism: Dicrurus megarhynchus; assembly: GCA_013399195.1. NCBI lineage: Eukaryota > Metazoa > Chordata > Aves > Passeriformes > Dicruridae > Dicrurus > Dicrurus megarhynchus. The sequence goes on from VXAD01010104.1 coordinate 1,187,100, forward strand.
TTATCCCTTATATAAAATCTTCACAATGCTGTCTAGTTATTGGTATTTATTGCAAAGTTCTGTTTATTTTTTGTAGATGTATAGTGGGCCCTCAGAAGTAATTTCTAAAATTGCTGTGTCATAATAGGTCCTAACTTCATTGAGGACCCATGACCCTGCAGCATGAAATTCAATTCAGACTGCTAGACTCGAGGCTCCAGTGTATACAAAAAATTTTAGCCAATTTAAGAGGATTAAATTCTACATCAAAATGAATAAGATACACCAATATTAGCTACCCTTAAGCCAATTTAAGAGCATCTGCACAAGGGATTTCACTGGTTTAAATCAATTTAAGAATTGATTTAACTAAATTGTTACAATTTCTTTCTGTACGCAGGGGACCCGTTACGTGAGTATTACTTTGGGAAGCGTTAATCACTCACCTACAATACCATGGATTTCAAATTTTATTGATGGAAAGCAGGTAGGTGCCTTCCATTATAAATATTAGAGCTAATGTATACTGTCTGGGGGATCGGCACGAGTGAGAGATACGAGGGAACTGGCTAATTATATATCATAATTATATATTTCTATCTATGTATATTTACAATAAAGGTAAGATACACAGATATGAAATTACAGGGTCTGGGAAAGCTGTCAGATTCAAGAAAGGGTTATGAAGTTGTTATAATGCAATTGAAGGTGAATAGGAAGAGTCTTTATAGTAAGAAGTTATCATACATGTCAAGTTTTGGATTTTTTTTGTCCTTGAGTGCCCAAAATCAAGATTTTCATAGGTATGCTAACAGTGCAGCTCAAACCTCAGTTAATAGCCAAAATAATGCAGCATCTGTTCAGCAGCTCTTTAGTCCTTGTATTTCTGCTAGGAGTACTAAGCAGAATGTCTGTTAGTGACACTTTTGACAATGCCTACTCAGCCTGTAGACAGCTATTCCCTTGGAGCTAAGTGCTCCTTCCTTTGGTAACACCAAATTGCAAACTAGTATTCTGTCATTATAGATGAGATCTCAACTGATATTTCGGTTTCAGTTCAACCACATCTTGTAAGGGTGGATTGACTGATGTCAGCCCCTGTTGGTGCATGCCTACTCGTCATGGAAAGCCGTGGAAAACTAAAACACACGTTTCCATGTGTTTCTATACACGTCTCTATACAATGTACATCATTACTTACCAGGCCCCTAAATTTGGTAAGGTTTTTTGTTTCTTTCTTCTTTAACAGAATTGTTGCAAAAGTGTCACTGTGTGGAATAATTTTTCATGATTTTCCTTATGTTTTCACATTCATTTTCAACATTGAGCTGTATTTAAGGAAGCATGAAAAAATAAGACCTGAATATTTCAAAAGCTGTCATGAAAGTGAAGATGGATGCCTGAAATGTAGAGACTTGTGATATTAAAGAACTCCCTTAAGTTAGCCCTTAACTCCTTAGAAATCCTTAGCCGTATTGCAATGGTTATAGAAAATAACTGGACTGTAATCTATTCTCACTAAGATTAAGGAAGCCACAGTCTCATTAAAGGTCTAAACACAAATAACTATTTTATCAAGTAAACTTTCATTTTTAAAAGGGCCATTTCAAGTATATAGAATGCAGGTGCCCAGGTGCTGCAGAGTCCCTCCCCCCTTTGAAACACTGGTTTCAGCTGGCTCCAAAATGGACATGCCTCAAGGCACAGCTGAGCCCCTCAGCCAGACTAGTGATACATCTGGGGAAAGATATTTAAGATACATTAAGAAAACCGTGAAGCAATGAGAGGTGTGAGAAAAAAATATGAAAAACAGCCCTGCAGACACCAAGGTGAGGGAAGAAAGAGGGGGAAGAGGTGCTCCATGTGCTGGAGCAGAGGTTGCCCTGTAGCCCTTGGAGAGACCACCCTGGAACAGATTTATCCTGAAAGACTGCCATTTGTGGACAGAATACATGTTGGAGAAGTGAGAGAAGGAATAACAGCAGAGAGGAGCTCTTATGGAACGGTCACAACTCCACAGTTCCTCATGAGCCTGTCAGACAGGGGATCAGGGAAGAGTCAGGCATGAAGTAATGAAGTTGAGTATGAGAAGTGGGGAGAATGTATTCTAGGTTTTGTTCTTTTTTCTCACCATATAAATATGTTTTAGTCAGCAATAAATTACACTGATTTTCACCAGGTTGAGTCTGTTTTGACAGTAAATACTGTGTGATCTCCCTGTATTTATCTTTGCTTCATTTTATCCCACTGTCCTATTGAGGAGGGTGAGTGAGAGAGCAGCTGAACAGGCATCAGCCAGCCAAGTTAACCCAACACGTTGGGGTGAATTATAATAACATGCAATGTGCCTATCCTAGAAAGACAACACTCTGGTAACTTTTTTCAGTATAGATTCTAGAATTTCATGATTGTTTTGAAGACAACAGCAATGCTTTAACATGTTCCGTTTTGGTTTGATTTATAAGGGTTGTCAGAAGAGGAAAAAAAAAGTGACTGGTCTTCTTACCTATCACTGCAGTTAAAATAGGAAGAACAGGCTTTTAACTTGTATAAAATAATTGACAAGCTGTGATGATGAGAGTGTAAAGTGCTGATCACATGTTGTCACTGTTGTTTGCAACAGTAATTTTAAGAAAAGATCATTAAGGGAAAGAGACATTTAAGTTATGAAAAAAAAGTCTACAAATCGTTAAAAAGGCTCTTTCTAGCAGGTGTCTAGGTTGGAAATGAATCCCAAAAAAATGCATACATGATTGTTTCTTTTGGTGACAATAAATCTGACCCATTTGGTGCATTTAATTAATTTAGTTCATTACTTTCAGATTGTTCTGTTTTACCTTATGATTAGGTATAAAACTACTTGGTACCTTATTTAGTGTAGTGGCATTCAACTGACAATAAAAAAAAATTACACAATCCAATTCTTTCTCAATTTCTCTTTTTTCAAATAAATCATGTCACAATGTAGCAACTTTGTAGGAAAAAATAATTAAGTTTGGGTTAGGGCTTTTTGTTGTTTTGTTTGGTTTTACCATTTGTTTGATAGTAATATCAAATTTGAAGATTTGGAGGATAACCATATATTGAGTAATTGAGAAAGATGATGAAAATGGTAAAGCTGTAAAACTTTGATATGGAAATGTTAGGATAATTTTCTTTAGAAATCAAGTAAATAAGACAGGATGTAGAAAAAATTTCTTTGTCAGGAACAAGACAGCATATAATTTGATTTTAAAGTATGAAATTTAAACCAAATTAAATGATTGTTTGTAATTAAATTACAGTATTCACTGAAGTGAAAAATTTGTGAGTCTTAGAGCTCAGCAAAACAATAAGTTGATTTCCTAGGTCACCTAGCTCAGTCCTACAATGCTGTAGGTAAAGACTAAAATTGAAACTTACTCTACTCAGAAATTAAGCAAGCCTTTCCCTCATCAATACATGTGCTGGGAAAAAGTACTGCTGAGTCTCATTACTGTCCAACTTCTACATGTTATACTGAAAAGTGTCACTTAGTTTCCATGGTTCTGTCTTCAAGGTTATCCAAATGTTCAATATTAAACACTGCTCACACACTTCATTGATTTTATCTTACAAATTTTTATCTGATTTCTTAAAAATATTCCAGCTTGTTTTACCAAGGTCGTTAAGGAAATATTAAATGTGATCAGTCTCAAGGTATTCATTATGACTTTCACAGTTGCTCTGATCACAGTTCATTATTTTTTCTTGCAATAAGACTAATATAATTTCAACTTTAAGGAATTGAAGAATAAAAAAATATAAATCTTGTGGTAAGTCCCATTTGTATGTCAAATAACGATTTTTCTATATTATATTGCATCAAATAACCCGAAATATAAAGATTTATCATATTTACATCAGTGCTTTATTTTTTGTGTTATCCATGGTAGATCTGAAAAAAACCCATGTATTTTTGATCCCATTGTTTTCTATAGATTCTTCCATTTATTTTCCCTCATTATTTCCATATCTCTTCAGTATAAATTCTCGAGTTTTGACATTGCTGAGATCCATTCTTTCCTGTCCTCACAGAATGCTGTATTTCCTTTCCTCGAATGTTATTATATACTTTTAGAAACTGACATGGCTCATGTTTTATAAATGTTCTTTGACAACTTTTTGGTTTTAATTGCCTAGTTCTTTCAGCATAAACATGTCCCACTCATTCGCAACTTCTTTTCCAGTATGAACCTCTACTTGTGTGTATTAGCTTTTAATTTTTCTATAGTACCTATGGAAACATCACTGTTATTAGAAAAATATGAGGGAAAACTATAAGTACAGCTGTTTTGAGTAATGCCTAGATTGCCTTTAGTATTTTCCCTGACAAAAATTTGTCTTTTCCCCCTCTTCTATTTATTTGTTTTTGCTTAATTTATATGGTTGAGTAAACTGATCTTATTTGTTTTTAAATCCTTTACAACACTGAATCAAGATTGTATTTGTTAACTATTACTGACCACTAAGACAAGCTTTCTCTTCTCAGTCTTCTTTTTTTTCTTCATATCATTTTAAGGTTCAATACATCTTCTGAGACACTTATTTACCATTTAAGTTTGAAGTATTTTACTGTAAGAGATACATATTCTAGATAAACTTTACTTCTTTTACAGGAGAAAGATAAAAAATAAAAAATCATCCAGATCCCAGCACTGCAGTACAGCTCCCTTTTCTTTGACTTATAAGAATTGTCTGCTTTGAGTTAAAGAGAAAAAAATCCCTGACCGCTTTTATGTATGTCACATTATTTCCTTTTCACCCAAAGATTATTTTCTTAGTAATGAATTTTTGTAGTGTTGATATTTCTTCAAACCAAGGAAAACCAGCTTCCACTCTTCTTAGTTCATTGATATTCTGTGAAGAAATCTGATGGATGTCATATTCCAAAGTTATCTATGCCTCACCATAATTAAACTAACATAAAAAGGGTTTAGAAAATTACTTATCAAGAACATAAGAACTATCATAATTAAACGAAACTTTTCTGAAATATTCTGGTTTCAATGAATGATGGATCCAAACACTTCATGTTTCAGAGTTTAGCAGTGTTTTGTAATGATACCCAGATATAACATTGCATGTTATGAATTCTATCAGGCCTGGAATGAGCACCAGAATAGTGGTTCTGGGATACTTGATGGATCCATCCAGTGTTCCCCAACAGAGGGACAGTTTCCATTCAACCCTTCTTCCACCCCAGCCCTCCTGACTAGACGCACTCCAACTTTTATTGTATATCAAGAGAAATGGATCTGAATTATTGCCCTGCTCCAGCTGCATGGAACAAGCACAAGGCTGCTTGATAGGCACCCCTGTGTTGTCTCACTCGCAGAATTTCCACTATTTACTACCTCTTTCCTGGCCACTTGACCCCCTCTTTTGGCGACCCTTACACCTTATGTTCTCTGCCCCAACATTCTCCCAGGTAAAAAATTTCTCCCTAATTACTTTTTCCCTGTCAGTCCCCATTTTGCCATACCTATAGCCAGTTTTGATGTTTTGGGTACCATTACCTAGGTAATCTTGCGTTTATATAGAATTAGTAGTGGGTCCCCAGTGATCGCCGCCAGTTATGTGTGAGGCTTGGCTCCTGTAGCCGCCCATGGGGATGCCACCATCTGCTTGGCACTATCCCTACCTCTTGTCCAGTGCTCACACTGTTGGCTGTCATGTCATGCCACTCATGCCAAGTCCAGAGGTTTTTGTGTTACATTCCATTAGTGTAGCAGCAGGCCAGTGACGTGGTCATTTTCTGCAGCTTTAACAGTGCTGAGGACAACTCTTTCTATAAATCCACACACTTCCATAAACTTCAGAAAAGTATTTCTGAACCTTTTTCTAACATACTTCTGCAGGTTGTCAATAGTGTTATTTTTTTTTTTATTGCCTACCTGATCCAGCATGCTAATCTCATCCAGCCTAAGAATGAATGAAGCATGGCTAGATAACAAAGAAAAAACTTATCTTGTATTTTTTCAAGTGGATTCCTTCTCCTGAGTGTCACACTGTATGATTTCTTATCGATAATGCTGCATTTATCACATTTCATTTTAACAGACTGTAGAGAAACACTCATCTACTGTTTTACATTCATGAACTTGAATGCTGGAATATTCACACTTAGTACTGATAAGAGTGACTTTGACTTGAAAAATAGACTCTTCAAAACACATTAACATTTGGGGAAATCAGTGTTCTGAGACTTTCTGATAAGTTTTAATTCTATTCGAAATATCTTTAAAACTACAGACACAATCTAGGAGAACTCAATTATTTAATACACCCTTGTAAAATTTAATACACTTTATTACAATTTAAGTCTCTCCATACAAAAGATGTTAGAATGTTAGTGTTTGAGCATAAAAGAGATTATGTACATGCAATTTTGTTTGGTATTAAGAATTTTTGTACAGAGGAAAATCCATGATTTTATGCAGGAAAAAATGTCTCGTATTATTATGAGAGCTTATAAACAGTAAATTCCTAATGAACTGCTGTGGATATAATGCATAAACCAAAAAATAAACCGAATATGACAGTCGTCCCTTGAGTTCCCCTTGAAGAGAATATTTTTGGCATTGTTAATCTAAAAACCCACATTTTTTATTATCTTTTCCTCTTGTTGATATTAATCACTTATCACACCATACAAATTCAAAAAGTTAGAGAAATTAGAAATTAGAATAAAAAAAACCAGAAAAATTAAAAATTATTTGAAACTACTTCTGTTCTGGTAGTCGTCTCCCAAAAGATTCCATGTGTCAAGAGTTCAGATGATAAATCAATGAATCTGAGCAATGAATCTGGGGTGTCAGGGATAACTTGACAGTGAATTGGTTTGAATTGAACTGGCCTTCACATGTACTAAAAGTCCTGATGAGAGATTTTAGGAGAAAGAATCCCACTGAAATGGATGAACAGGCCTGCACATGCTGGCAGAGTGAGATGCAAATTACCTTTTACTGAACTTGAATGGGCCATCAGAATTTTGTAAAGGTTCACCTAAGAGACACGCAGGGGCAATTCACCTTTTCTTGAGAATTTAGTGTGGAAAGAGCAGGCTGAAAAAGCAGCATTTATTTCAGGAGAGATTGAATTATATCGGTTTTTAAGGAATGAGAATCCCTTCTCAAATTTTTATCCACATGTTCTCTTTCAGAAAAGTATTTGATTTGCAATGTCTTACTCACAATATGAAGACCTCCCTTTTGACTTCAAACTTATTGATTTTTAATGATTAAAATAATTGTTCATTTAGTCCTAGAATTCACAGAATCATTTTCTGTCCCAAGATTATTCAACAGAAATTGATTTGAGTTTTAATTTTCTTCACACTTTAGCTCATCGACTTATATTAGTATGTCCTGAATTGCTTTGGCATTCATATTGTTTATAGCTGTATGTAGACTTCTATGTGTACCTGGAAAACTGTCTATCCTATCTGAAACCAGAACAAAGCAAACTGCACCATCATGAATATTTCCTTACTGTTTTTCTCAGTAGTTGCTTTGGAATGTGCTTTCCAGTAATTAAGCAATGTTAATCCTGATTTACATAGGCATGCTAAGAAAACCATGGCCCGTAGCTGTATGCCACTGACCTAATACTTTCATGTATGCCTGAAACTTTAAAACAAATTTACCTTTTTTGATGTTGCTGTATATGAGCTCTGTTATTAAGATGTTAATGAAATGTACACAAATAATGGCAAATGTTTAAGGTAATTTCAGCAAGTGCGTGGAGTTTACCAAGTTCCATGAGCATAATAAGGCTGTTATAGAAACATTTATGCTGACAAGAACGTTACAATCCACATGTGTCATTAGGTTTAAAGAAAAGGGGTCCCACTGGAAAGAACCCTTAAATATTTAGAATAACAATTACAATTCTGAAAATTTAACTAAAAAACATTAACAAAATACATTTTTAGCATAAGATTTTACTTTTCCCATATGGACAATTTAAATTGTTTAATAAATAATGAAAACTCCCCATGGATGTTAAAAGAGATTTCACTTTAGGTTTTCTGATTGTTTTATGAGGATTAATTGCAAACTCCTTGTCAGAAAATATAACAACCTAAATAATTTAAAATTTTTTGAATTAAAGTGGTTTCTTTGTAGAAGAGATTCTAATTTTGTAAGCTGAGTATAGTCTTTTTTAATGTCTCTTTATTTTGGTTGTGATGAAGAGCAAAATTCTAATATTATGTGGATTAGCAAAACAAAATATTCAAATCTGTTCCATTTTATTTCAGTGTATAATTTCTATTTTGAACACTTTATCATAAAAATAAAGGGAAGTTCTGATGGAAAGTTTGTTTCAATCTGAAAACCAGAAGCTACTTCTGAAGTTATATGACCTAACTGCTCTATATCTCTTTAAAATATTGCAACAAAAATCTGTACTCTCGCTATAGAAGAAAAATACAAATAGAAAAAAATTGAGAAGTATCTCAATGCTGCAAAGCTGAACTCCCAGATTTCCAAGTGACTTTTTTGCTTTCAGGTTGTTTCTAAAGTCAGTGAGAGCCTTAAATTTGCTGTAACAGGAGATTATATGTACAAACAGAGAAGGTAGGGATGGTGGTTCTATCTACCACAATTAATTCCTATTCCTTTCTATCAGGACAAGAATTTCAGAAGTGGAAGCTAACATCATAAACTAGGTAGTTATTTTCATTTTAGGTATACAATAGTTGTAAATTCGGTTTAAAAAAAAAAGTGTAATATTTCTAAATTTCACTTAAATGTTTAATCTTCTTTGACTTATCTAAGTTTAGTGGAAAATCATAAATTTAGCTCAACTTCAGCCCATAGCTGCCCATTGTAATCACACTGCAGGCCTCTTATCTGTCAATACAGTTACTTGCATAGGTTATTTCTACATAGATTATTCCAGACATCACAAAAAATCATCTGATCATCTGTTGAGCTCCATTGTGGTTTTTGTCATGCTAATTTATCGTGTGAATTTTTCCTCTGGAATTTTAGCTCTCACCAAATACTGTACTGTGACTATGAATTTTATCATTGTGACACTCACGCGGCTTCCAGAATTAAGTCAAGCAAAAGCCATACTCTGCTATCTAAAATGATTTTTTTTAAGTCTAAACAATATGTCTCTAAAATGTTGGTATGCAATTTTAGCATCACAGTTATTTCCCTTTCACAACACCTTTCCTTCAAAAAGCCTGACACAAAATATTTCTTCTAATATTCACCCTTTTATCAAACATATTTGGAATACATTGACTTTGGATTTTTAGCTGTCCTTCAATGCAGTCAATTTTTTTCCCTGATAAAGATTCTTAAAAATTTTCTTGAATAGAAAAGTTCAAACACCTTATTGTATGATTTCTGCAACATGTATTCTGAAATGAGCCACCTGGGAGTGTCTTTGAAGTTGATGCTTTGATGTGTCATTCATTTTCTTTCATGTTTAGCAGCAATTGCTTAGAAGTCACTGCATTTTGTCCTTATTCTACTTTTCTGTGAATTCATTTGATGTCTGTAGAATCTGCTGTTATCACTGAACTAGTGGAATAAAGTGAGCAAAATAAACCGTGACCATTTTCAGAGCAAGAAAAACAACATCAAAGCGTTTGAAATTATTTCAATGGTTAGTAATGATTGATATTGTACAGTAGCTGGATAACAAGTATATTGACTTTCTTTTATTTTGTTTTGAATTCAAACTCTCCAGACACATTTTTAGATCTGTTTTATCTAAATGCCAGTATTGCAATAAGAGGAGGCTTCTTACCTTTCCTTCACCAATATACTCATGCAGGAAATGGGCACCCAAAAAAACCAAATCAGTTCATTCTCCACTGTAAGACACAGATACTGCATGGTCAGCTGCAGTTACTTCAACAAAAAAAAAAACAACCAAAAAAACCAACCAAACTAAACAAGCAAACCAGACATGGATTTAATGAAAATTTTTTGATATTTCATAATTTATATCCACTTGATATTAATAATGAAAAAAACAACATCTTATCAGCAAGATGTGAGAAACCCACTGCTTGGAAGACTTCAGTTGGATAGTGGAAGGCACAGGTTCAAGGCACTGATACATATTTTACATAAACCAAGGAACTGTAAAAGTTGTGCAGGTATGTCCCACTTTCCACATCAGTGCTCTGATGATTTTTACTGTTGTTGCTCTGGTCCTCATCTTTTTGGTTTTACTGTGAGTTTCACCCTAGGTCTGACAAAGATCTGATGAATTTTTTTACCAATTTTCTTCTAAAAGAAAACAGTGTTTTACTCAAGTTCTTCAGTGGCTCTGCTATTTACACTGTAAATATATCCAAGAGCCAAGTCTTAGGAATTAATAACCTACAGTAAGTGAGTACGTTATAAATTCTAGCTACAGCTATTGTCTTCAGGGTGTCATTTCTGAATAAACTACTTTATTAATAAACATTATTAAGGATGTGCTCACATTGACAAGCACTTTAAATGACAGCAGAATTTTCTCCACTATTTCAAGATAGTGCAGAAATGTCAGATTTAGCAGGGAAATAGCAATATTTCATCCTTATGAGGAGCAGCTGAGGAGTTGTTTAGCCTGGAGAAAAGGATGCTCAGGAGAGATGTCATTGCTCTCTACGACTACCTGAAAGGAGGTTGTAGCGCGGTGGTCTCTTCCCTCAAGTAACTAGTGACGTGTCAAGAGGAAGTGGACTCAACTTATACCAGGGGACGTTTAGATTTGGTATTAGGAAAAAATTCTTCATGGAAAGGCTGTCAAATATTGGAACAGGCTGCTCTGGGAAGTTATGGAGTCACCATCCCTGGAGGTAGTAAAAAGATGTGTAGATAGATGTGGCACTTTGGGACACAGTTTAATAGTGAACTTAGTGTTGGGTTAATGGTTTTCTTCGATGATCTTAGAGTTTTTTTCAACCTAAATGGTTCTACATTTATATGATCCTGAGGGATCTGCATTTTAATCCAGACATACAGTATTTTTACTTTTTCTAAAAACCAGTCCGATTACATAGATTCAAATGTACATTGACTGTTGGCTCTAACTAATCCACTCAGTCACATAAAGTCCAGGTGACCACAGCTCATCTCAGGTGTTGTAAATCACTTTTTCTCATTGACCACCTGATCTCAGTGATAGAGTCCCAACATTAAACAACTGTTTCTCTGGTCTTTTCTCCCCTTGTTACTTTTTACAACATTCTGCATAACGGATGCTAAATCTCTTATCAGCTAAAATGTCAATAAGAATAAATTCTGCTTGCAAATAGGAATTAGGAATTTGCTGTTCTTGTATGTCCCAGCTTTTGGGATGATAGTATTTTTTTGAAACAGCAGACACTTTTTTTTTCTCTTTGTAAGATGTTCATGCACTATACACAATAGAGTTGTCAAAGATAATCCATGCAGTCTCAAAACTATTCTAAGGCAGGAAAAATTTATTTCCTAAAATTATGTATGATATATATGTATATGTTTCCAAAGGTAAAATGTATGTGAATACATCAGATTCTGGATCAGTATTTTCATGGTGATCTTTCTTTATAATTTATTCATACCTTTTCTGAAGATGTGAGAAATTAAACACTGGCATGAAATGATATTTTGTGAATCTGACTGTAATCCTTCCTGCAAGGATTTTGAGTTCAATTTACATTATTAGCAGTTAAACTATTGTAGAATTATCTCACTCTAGCTTGTTTTCTTTATGTAAGATGCTTCACTCTGTATTTAGTATGCAGAAAATAGAATGTTTTTTAATTATTCTGATAAGAATGGAGTTCTTTGCATAGCAGTGTAAAGAAGGTGCCGTGTTGTAGTGGGGGACATTTTAAATTTTCCTTCATTTTTCATGTAATGAAGAGGTTCTAGTATGGAAAGTGTGTTATTTAAACAACAATTTGATAGCGCCTGAGTTATGACTTTGATTTTTATTCATGAACCAATTGCAAACCTATTAGCATCCCTGGTACATTTAGGATGGACCAGCTTTGAAGACAGTTGGAGGGAATTTCTGGCACAAAAGAACCGTGTTTTTCATCAGAGTGTATAATATAGAAAGCAGGTCTTTGTAGGAGGCTTTAACTCTGTAGAGTGAAACAGAGAATAAAAGCCCCTGCTTTTATCAAACTTCTAGAGATGTTGAGATGAAATTTAAATACCCTCCACATTATCTATACTGCTCTTTTAATATTTTAGAGCACAAAGGGACGATAAGTTTGAATTTTGTATGGAGATCTCTCATCCTCTTCTTAGTTATTCTACTAAACCTTTTTCTAGTTTTTTTTTAATATCAATATAAATACATAAATAGAAGTCAAAGCCTGACATTGCATGCTTCCAGTGTGGATTAAAATTTAGTAGTTGTATCTTTATTTATGCATTAAAATCTCAGAACTATAGCAATCTTTTTCTTTCTTTCTTTTTGTTTTTCCAAGTGTTCTAAGCACTGCATTAAGCTGAGTAAAAATCAGTGCTTATAATCAGGTCAATGTAACTTGTGTCGAGACACGAATTTAAACATCTATTTAGGAAGCTTCCTTTGAAATTGTTGATCTTTGACATCTATTTTATCCATATTTATTTTTCAAAGCATTGGGACCAAGGATAGAATCTGGTCAGTTTTCTGACACTGAAAAATTGTTAATGCCTAATAACATGAGGAGGAAAAATCTCCAGCACTACTTTTTCACTCTAAGTTTGAAGCTGAAGTAAATTATGAATATTTAGTAATTTTCAATATTTTTTAAATTCAAGCTATTGTATTAAAATGAGCTTTCTGAGTTTCTAGAATTAAAGAGGAATTATTTTATTTTATGAAGATGAGTTTTATACTTTTAGAGAATGATCTATTATTATGCAGCATCATTAAATCGTGATGGGTTCCATAATCACATTAGCTGATATGTTTGCAATGTATGTATCTTGTCTACAGTGCCAGGATACAGTTTATGTGACACCAATGTTTGAACTGATGTTATTAGTTTTAATTAAATTATTATTTTAATTAAATTATTTCAGATGTTTGCACTCTCTGTGCACTTACTCTTTTTTCCTCTGCTGTTTTCTGAACTAACCAATAAATATGAATTCTCAACAAGTCCCCTTATATTATGACAGAGTAAATATTTCACACTTTGCTTAAGGAAAACATCACCAAATCCTGGCATGTTGTAGGTTCCTCAGGGACTTTTTCTGGAGCCTGTGGATAAGCTGGGAATTGAGTTAGACTGAACAAAAAAACCTGAACACATTGTTTCGTAGCCCATTGAGTATCTAGCCCTTTTTTCCTGTGCAAACTCAAACACTGTACAAGGAAAGGTTGGGAAAACAGCTTATGTCAATTGTTCCTTGTGAAGATTGTTATCTTTTCCCCTTGGCTGTCTTTGATGAGTAGTATCTTCTTGTATTAAAAGTATTGGCATTTTATCCCAAATAAATAGATAAACCCACACTTTTTTATCTAAAATTTTGCTATATAGATCATGAAAACCTCGAACCAAAAAACTGGGTGTGTAAAACTACATCTGGACATGTGATTGCTGCTAGAGACCGGGATATTTTTACTGAGCAGACAATTGGAAAGACTAACTGTTTTTTCATGTAAATAGGTGGGAATGAGTTGAGGAAACCAGTTTAAGGACACTAGGTGTGTGTGTGGGGGGAGGGGGGTATGTGTGTGCATTTTTCTAGGGAGCGAGTAGGTTTATTGAGGTAATATAAAGAATAAAGAAGGGCTTTCCTTTGCTTTAGCTATATAGGGTCATCAATCTCTTAAGTAGCCACATTGGAGTGCTATGTCCAGTTCTGGGCTCCTCAATACACGAGAGACATGGAGTCCCTTAAGTGGATACAGCCGAGGGTTACATAAATGATTAAGGCACTGGAACATCTCTCTTATGAAGAGAGGCTGAGAGATTTTGGCCTGTTCAGCTTTGAGAAGAGATGACTGAGAGGGGGCCTCCTAAATGTCTATAAGTATCTGAAGGGATGGTGTCTAGAGGATCAATTCAGGCTCTTCTCAGGGATGCCAAGCAACAGGACAAGAGACAATGGACAGAAACTGATACACACGAAGTTACACCTAAATATGAGGAAAAACTTCTTTAGAGTGTGGGTGAATGTACACTGGAACAGGCTGCCAAGAGAGGTTGTGAAGTCTCCCTCACTGGAGATATTCAAGAACCGTCTGAATGCAATCCTGTCACGTGGTCTGGGATGACCCTGCTTGAGTGGGGAGGTCGGACCAGACAACCCACTATAGCACCTTCCAACCTGACCCATTGTATGATTCTGTGGTTCTGTGAAGTGCTACAATTTGACGATACCTTGAGTTGGTCCATTAAGATACAGTGAGAGGATTTTAAACCGCCACAATCAACACTCTCGTGAAGTACGATAAGTTACTTACGGTTGCTGATTTTTTTCTTTTTTTAATAACTGAGAATGCTGTATGTCAGCCATAACACTACTTAAATGTTACTACTCACTGTCACACACGCAGGGTCTATAGCTTCAGTGTGATTCGCAGAAGAAGCAGACATGGCTGCTGTCAGCTACAGAACAGATGAGGAACGAAACCTGTCATGAACCTAGAGAACTTAATATATCACTAAAGACAGTTAATTTAACAGCCATAACCCATGTAGGCAACAGAACTAATAGCAAGTCTGTTCATCAATGATGTTCTCCCTGCTGTGCCATTGGGAGTGCAAGTCAATATTCTGATTTCAGCAGTGCTTTCTATATAGCCTGTTCTGGCTCTGCTTCCCCATCACATACATCTCCCTTGGAGTCATGGTAGCCAGCCACCATGTTTCTAAACTGATTATGTGTTTATTTTGATTAAGGAGTATTCTAAATCTGTGGTGTGAATTGACTGAAATGAATTGTGGGACTAAAACTTGAAATAGACCTGGGATTGATTAAAAATCTTTTTATTATTGAGCCCTTGTATTCCATTTAGAAGGTACTAGATTTTCTCCTGACATCCTATGTCCCTTTATGTGAAGTAAAATTAAGAAAACAGTTGGGACAGGGTTTTTGTCACAGGTGTATCGTGACTGTGATAGTAAGGCTACTCTTGCAATGTTTCTAAGTTTATTTTCCCAACTCTTCTTGAGGTATTTTTTTGCTGTCAAGAGATCTCTTTGCAATACTGCTGAAATGAACTTCCCAAATATACAGCCAGATGAAACAGCAGGACAAACAAATACAATACAAAAACCCAGTAGGTTTCTATCCAGACTATGTAAATAACGGTTTTCTTTGCAGAGAGTGAAATGATCAAATCCTGAAAGTAGTTTTATCTGTAATGATTGATACAGAATCACTTTCATACATTTAAAATTCTGGGAATACTAATAGGGTTTTAAACTTGCAAGTAAATAACAATATTTCTAATGTATTGTCTATTGCAGATGTGGTTTTATACTGTATTTGAAAATAATGATATTTTAAAAATTGTCAGGAATTTTTATAATTTAGAGCAGCATTTTAAGGTTATGTTCCAAACCACTAAAATTTGCTGGTTTGAATACAGTAATTGTAGCAAGACTTTTGAAATACAGAAATAATGTTTTGCCTTATTTATGTATGCAAGAAAAAATACAACTCTAGCTTACATATTAAATAGAATCACAATAATTAAATGTCTTTTAGTGCATGTCTTTAGTTGCTTAAGTGCAAATATGTGTCTAAGCAGTCTTATCTCAGAACTGGAGTGACCTATTGTTTAAAATTTGGTGTCTTTTTCTCTTTTCTTTCTTTTCTTTCTTTTCTTTCTTTTCTTTCTTTCTTTTCTTTCTTTTTCTCTTTCTTTCTTTCTTTTTCTTTTTTTCTTTCCTTCCTTGCTTCCTTCCTTCCTTCCTTGCTTCCTTCCTTCCTTCCTTCCTTCATTCTTCTCTCTTTCTCTCCTTCTCTCTTTCTCTCCTTCTCTCTTTCTCCTCTTTCTCCTTCTCTTTGTCTCCTTCTCTCTTTCTCTCTTTCTCTCTTCCTTTCTTCACTTTTACCTTGGTTGAATAAAATCAGTCAGTTTTGCATTTTGTTTAAACTTCCATGTTCAGTGTTAGTCCCAGCTGACAGCTTCCCTGAAAACTCAGTCCACTAACTGGAGCTCCATATGCAATATGGGTACCCCCCATAAGCACAACTGTATTTTTGAATGAGTGTGGTCTCAGGCTCAAAAACAAGCCAAGTTAGATGAGTAGGGAGAAGGTTAGATGAGCTGGTATTACTGACACATTAAAAGTAACAAATACAAAGTGAGATTTCAGGCATAAATCCTTCTGTAGAGATAAAGATCTGAAACAACAGGAGCTAAGTCTAAGATGAGAACAATTGATCTTTGCTCAGCTAGAAATACGTCAGTAAGATAATCGAAAGAGAAAAAGGAGACTTTGGACACCTGTGGACTAGTAGAAGTATTATGAAGGGGAAAATAGCTGATATGGTGTACTCCTTCTAAAGGAATGCTGAAGTTTTATTTACAGCCTGTGAAACACAGAGAGATTAACTAAGGATAGAGGAAGGAAGGGTCAGAAGAGAGAAATATTGTAAAGTATTAAAGAAATCTCTGTAGAGAGTTCTTGTAGAGCACTGGGATTGGCAGTAAAACAGGGAGGGATACTTATGTGGAAAATGTTCTACCACGGGTAGCTGTTATTCTATATTTGCTGATGTGTGGGTGTGTTCAGCACTTTTTCCAGCTTCCAATACAGATAGTGACTTCCCTGAGGTCTCAGGCAATGCTCAAGATGGCAGCAGCTAAGAGCAGCAACATTGGCAGTGTGGGGCTGTTCAAACCATTTGAGCTCCGAGTATTCGGGATTTAGGTGTTTAAAAGAAGCTCTTTATCCTTTAGTAACTAAGAAGTTAGGAGAGGATTTCAAAGATTACATTTTCCAATACAGGCATATGAATTTTCTGCAAGTCCTTGGTGAATTTGAGCCACAGTAATCTTTTCTTTGTTCTTCTTGTCTTTGAAACTCAATGTATGCTTCTGTCAAACATACAAGATCAGCATGAAAACTACATGCCAAAAGAGCATTTAATTCTAGCTAATCTTTCAATATTAAAAATTATATTTTGGGGGAAGTATGACCTAGTAATCTTTTAGGCACATGATGTGACTCTTGAGGTGTTCTGTGCAGGGCCAGGAGTTGGATTTTATGATCTCAATGGGTGCCTTCTAACTCAGCATATTATATGATTCTACAGACATAAAGAAATACACCTTGCCATGGCCAGGTACTGATAGGAAAGAAAACATCGGAGGAAAAAATCCTATGTTAGGTCGTCATCATTTGTCTAAAATAATGTGATTCTGTTATTGTGACCCTTGTTGTCCCTTCTTCTGTTCTTTGCTCTTCAGTACAGCTGTTTACATAAGTACTTCAGTGCATAATTGGCTGTTTTCTGCATTGCATTTTGCATTTGGTGGAATAGTTTGTTCTTGAACTTCCAAGGCTTGCTTTCATGTTCTTATAAACCTTGAATAACGTTTATGTCATTAGATATGCATCCCCGTCTCCTATGTGCTTTGGAGTTTTAAAGCTTTCACATCTTTGAGAAATGAGTACATCTCCTTTATTTTACCTCTATAACTTTTTTCTTTCCTTATTCTTATTTTAATTTTTCTCTCTCTTTCCGTACTTGGATTTTTCAAGCTTTTGCCATCTTCCACTCAAACTGTTTTTGTTTTTTGATCTATTTACTCAACTAACATTTTTTTCTCCAATGCTTTGTGCTTCCTCCCTTTTCTGAATACTGCCTTCAAAATTCAGAATCAACATCTTGTCACAGTATGTGTTCATGATAAAAGAGAGGTATATTCCTAATTGCTACTAGAGTGAAATGACTGAGAAGAAAAGATAACAAAATTTCTAGCTAAAATAAAAGAAATAATTTTGAGAATGCGAAGAGAAAACAGAACACATTTTTTCATTCCCAGAAGCCATCTTACCTACCAGTGATTAGACAAGAAAGACTTAGAAGGGTTTGCAATGAGGAGCAAAATAAGATTTGAGTATTCTACCCTTGTTGAGAATGTGCACATTATGATTGGGATGACAAGGAAGGAAAAGGAAGAATTCTCTTTGAGAAAAAGCAGAAGGAAGAATTATTTTGAAACCTATCAAGAGAACTTTATGTTCACCAGCCTTACTAGAGACTTAAACAACCCTAGAATCATAAGACCATAGAATGACTTGGGTAGGAAGGGATCTCAAAAATCGTCTCGTTTTAAGGCCCTGGCATGGACAAGGACACCTTCCACTAGATCAGGTTGTTTAATGCCCCATCAAACCTGGCCTTGACCACTTTGAGGGATGGGGAACCCACAACTTCTCTGTACAACCTGTTACAGTTCCTCACTACCTTCACAGTGAAAAATTTCTTTCAAATATCTAATTTAAACCTACTCTCTTTAGTTAGAAGCCATTCCCCCTTGTCCTGTCACTCATGCCCTGGTAAAATGTTTCTGTGCATAATCTTTCAGTCCATATTTGTTGCTTTCTATTTTTGAATTCCAAATGACATCTAGGCAGTATTTTTTCTTCTGAAAATTTATTACTCTAAATAGTCAATGTACTACAGTGAATGAAAGTGTAGGTGAGTTTTCAACAAACTTGTACGCACAGAAATGCCATAGTTAGTATTTTCAAAGTCTTCTGGAGTAATTGATATTATTTAGGTTAGATTATTTTCCAGATGTATCAGCTATGTTGGGTTCTCCTCTAAATTTCTTTCTTCCATATCATCCCATTTTTCTGTCCTTTGTCTAACTTTGACCAAAGGAGCTCACTTACAACTGTTAGAGTCTAGGTAATCACTAAACTTGACTACTTTCCTTAAAAAGTATATGCTACCTCACTGGTTTGTGAAATAACTGGTTGGTGAAATGTAGCTGTTTGATGTCACAGAATCACAGAATGGGTCAGATTGGAAGGAACCACACTGGGTCATCTGCTCCAACCTCCCTGCTCAAGCAGGGTCATCCTAGAGCACATGGCACAGAATTGTGTCCAAAAGGTTCTTGAATATCTCCTATCTACACCTGCATTGCTGTGCAAAAATACACGTAATAATTGGCTTCCTAATCTTGTGTTTGTCCTGTACAGCTGAACTCATTTGGACAAGCTTATACATTTTTAAAATGTTTGTACACGTAAGCAAGTAGAGAAAATATAAGCCTCTTGACCAGATATAAGAGGGGCAAAAGAAAGAGGGTCTGGGGAGAGATTCATCAACTTTGTAGTACACCACCTGGGATGGTAGTGTCTTTAACCATACGAGCAAATCAGAGCATTACTCTAGCATCATACACCATAGGGGTATTTCTACCAGTTCTAGAGCTGAACACCCAATATTTATTCTCATAATTTTCGTGTTAGAGGATATATATATAAAATATTATATATATATATACACATACATATGTATAAACTTACTATTAATGTGATGTTAAAATAATGTATTAATTCATATTGCTTACAATTTTCTCCTATTCTGATTTTTTTACAACATTGTCCTAAGATCTCTGTTGTGAAAGTAAAGTAGCATTTCCTTTAAAAAAAATTTACAAGCAAGTTGAAGGAGTAGCAAAATATTTACTTGTGATTACACACTAAGTCAGTTCTAGAGCCAGAAACGGAACCAGTTTTTGCTTTAACTGTTTTACATTTCACCTTGGAATGTCTTCAGCTTTCTTAAACTGTATCTTAGTTTAGTTGGACATTATTTTTATAGCGTCTCTTCCTCCCCTAGTCCTTCAAATTACGTAAGAGGAAGGGCATGAGAAGAATAATAGAAGAGATGGCCCAGGGGAATACTTGGTAAATTTGAGCCTGTGATGCAGAAATGTGAACACTATTCCTCTTGCCTTTTTTATAGAAGTTTTTGGTATGTAAGAATAGGCTACTGATCGTTGCTGTCTTACTGTTGAACTGTTTTTTCTTAATCCCATTTGGCTCTTATTATGTATGACATGTTTGAAATTTTGTATCGGCATCGCATACCGCAAGCATTTCTATGTCATTCAACAGCAAGACTACAAGATATGTAATTAATACTTGTTAGCATATCTGTAGTATAAATGAAAGGGATTGAATTTTTTTATAACCAGCTGTACTTCCAATGCGTCTGTAATTTCCTCTACGCCTTAGCGCACGCTTTTTGAATACTTTTCCTATGCATGAAAACAATTTCCTTTTGTTTTCTCTGTGTAAGAGGCAATCTCTGAAAGAAAGCACCTTAAGGCAGAACAGTAGGAAGATATTCAATAGTATTTGTTTATCTATGTGTCTTTTTGATATATAGTAACATAAAGGTTGACAAAATATTGGGTGAACCTGACCAAAAGAATACACAGTTAGAAAAGCAAAATTGCACTGGAAGAGAGGAAAAAATGAAGATTTTACAACTGTAGCTGGCATACCTAGCAATAATTTTAATGTTTTCCAGGAGGGCAAGATAAAGGTCCGTCAACCTATTGCTAAAGGAAAGGGATTTCATTTCCACAGCTTTAAAATTTGAGTTTGTTCTGATTGGAAGTGAAAATAAGCAGAAAGCGGACCCTGGGACTGACATGGCCACTGTAAGGTTTGTGCTTTCTTGGAAGGTACAGTTCTTGTGGTGACATGGCCTGCAAGTGGAGCAGTTTGCAAGCTCTGGGCTACTTTTGCCTAAGCAGCAAGTTATCCTCACCTGCGTTCCAAAAAAAATGAGGTTGCTCAGTACTGAACCCAGTGACGAGCTACTACACAGATTCAGGCAATATTAGGTTGTTTCAAGAATGATTCAGATTATTAATTTATTATGTAAAGAGATCTAGAATTTAGATTTAAAATTAGGTTGTTTTTAGACTTGCTTGGTAGACCAGACATAAAATGGATGAAAGTTACAAGAAGAAAATGAAGAGTAAGAGAAAATATTTAAGAGATGAAGATCCATCTGCTGCTTTTTTGTACACTAATATAGAATACAGAGTCAACTTTACTGTAAGAATATTTGAGGAAACCTATCTTACTTTCCTGTAGGGCAAACGTTCACAAAAATAGCCTTCTATGATAACATATGTGATATTGCAAATAATTATTGCATTTTGAATTGTTTCAAATAATTTTAAAAGTCTTGTAACATATCTATTTAAAAGTATTTAGCCTTATTTCAAAATTATGTCAGTATATTTTCAAATATGTAAGCAATAAATAATTGAAAGCAAATTCAAAATAAGAACATCTGTTTTTAATTAAGCAACAGTTTTCAGAAACGTATTCCATTGTTTTTGTTTTAGGAATCAAAATTTTCTTAAATCTTAACTACTTCTCAATTTATTCCTTTTCTTGTGAACAATCCTCCCAAATCTCTTTTTGTTCAAGGCTTGATAGCAGCAGACTTTTCTCCATGATCAGTTTAGGATGTGCTTTATCTAACAACGCAACATAAACCTTCACAAAGTTTTTCTGTTTTCCTGTCTCTTGTCCCAAGGTCAAGAAGTGTCTCACCCTCCTCCTTTTTTCCTACCATTACTGTTTGCTTTTCCAGTGAATATTTTTTAACACATTAGGAACCAAGGCATTTTCTTGTAGATTATGAAAGTGGAAGAATAATTTGGATGCCCAGTAAATAGGAGATGTGGATGATGGAGCAAGAAAACTCTGGATTAAAACATCTAACGTTTACTTGTCATGTCTGCAAGTTTAAAAGATTTGTACACTCTCTTTAACATCCCTAAGATCCATCTTGGTTCAGTTGTCTAAACACAGTCATCTGATACTATTTGAGGCCATTTGTTGTTACCCAGGATAAATACACAGAGCTGGAAGAGAGGTCATAAAACCTACATGACCACTTCCTGAAGAGGAGTCAACCAGGATACTAAAGGCATTTCATAGTTTATCAGTAAGACAACCAGTGAAAGGTCATGAAGAATACAATCAGCTGAGCCTAGGGAGTTATTCAGATTACCCCAAAGCACTGGTTGTTTAACAGAGTAACTCTCCAGACTCCATATTCAGTGTTGACTCTATTTTAATGGATTAGAATTCCAAGATAGATATGTCTTGCACATTCATCCGGATCTAGGCGTCAATCTCTTGTAGGATCTCATCCTAGGTGATGATTACACATGGCTTTCAGGGACATGGTAAAACTGAGGAGCTGCCCCAGATGACAGAAGATACAGATGGTAAATGTAAACTACCATTTGCAGCTCAGACTTCAAATTAGCACAGTGTGAAGAGACTAGAGAAGACACCACCTAGAACTCAAAGTCAAGGCAGGAATAGGCAAGGAATAAATGGACAAGATGAGAACAGACTATTTTGTCGAGAGAAGGACAGTATGTAATCTAAGTGAAAGGAGAAAAAATGCTGGTTTTATTAAATTATATATCAGTATTTATACATAGTTAAATGTATGTATATTATACAGGTATATGATATAGTTCACAGGAGATATAAATCCACATAAACCCCTATGTATATATACAATGTGTTATATGTAGAGAAATACAAAATGCACAGTATCTAAAATGCCCAAAATGTGATCACTTCTGCTGTGTGACGTATTTTGCTATGATAATGAAAAAACTATTGCTTCCTGTTATGGACTTTATTTTAATCATTTGAAGCACTCCATCCAAATGTCACTGCATGATGTATTGAGCTTCTGAATTTCTGAAAAGCTGAAAAATACTGAAAGCTGTAAGTTCTCTTTCTGTACCTCTCACACTCATCTATGTATACTGTAAGAATGTGTGGGAAGATTTTTCAGAACTCACACCAAATATTTTACATAACAGTATTGTAAAACATATATGACAATAACTTTCCATTTGCCTATTATAGAATTTCTCCTAAAAAAGTAGTATTTCTGGATTTAAATAGAACCATACCATGCTCAGGAAGACTAAGTATAAATAACCAGAACATTTTGAACTCCTACAAACTTTTATACCTGGAGTGGTCCTAAGAAGTTTCTAAGATATATATGAAGTTTGGAATAAAACTTTCTTTCATAATGAACAAAACGTTCTCTTTTTACCAAGCTCTTCCCTCATAGCATGCAACAGGACAGAAGTCTTTTGAACATCCAGAATTTGTCTTTATTTACTGACAAAGACACCAAGTGAGAAGTAACCTTTAAAATAGGTAAGAACCAAATGATCAGAATTCCCATAGATTAAAAAAAATTTACATTTTGAGTTACCCCTCAAAATTAATTACAAAGCATCTCAGACTCTGAAAAAATTTAATAATAAAATGAGAAACATTCCAAAGCAGTAAGCAGTAAGAATCTCCTACTCTAGATATAAGCAAAATAAAAAGGTCTACAAGTGCAGACTTGTTGTAGCAAAGCATGTACTCCACTTGAACTTTATATGTGATGAGCCTTTTCAATTTTCTGTTACAGTTGTCTGTCAGAGTCTTTTGCTTATCTCTTTCCATTTCTGCACAGCTTGTGGCAATGCAGAACTGTTCTGGTATATTGTGAAAAAGGTATTATATGTTCATTTGCGAATGATTAATGTTTGAAAATTAAATCTTTAGAATACAGCTGGCCAGAAACTGATAACTTTTTTTTTTTAAATATTCTTTCTGTTCTTTTCAGATTGTAACTGCAATTTAGACTGTAATTTTAAATTTAAAAATTAGCCAGTTGAACATAAAGAATTGATACACAAAAAGAGCTTTCTTTATGAGCTCCTTCAGGGAAGTATTTAGAACAGAGAGGTATCAAGAGGTATTTCCTTAAATAAAAGACCTTATATTTGTACATGTGTAGGTTGACTAAGAATACTTGAGGTGTATTCAATTATTTTCAAGCTACAAAATGTCTGAAATATTTGGTTAATGAATTCTTCTCTAGGCTTTTTGAAATTATAAAAGTCATATTCAATTTTCTTTTACTGTATGGATAGTTAATTCTGTGAGAAGTTAGCCATCAATAGAAACCTGGCAGGGTCTCCTAGAGAAAAGATTGGTGGGTAAAACCAATGGAAATTGGAGATGTGCTTTTTTTTGCTCCGGCTGAGGAAGATAAGAAGAGTGAAAGCTTGTTTCTTACTGAAACAATATAGGGAGGAAGGAAATGGGGAAAATGATGAATACTAGAGAATTAACCATGTCTTTCTGTGAGAATATGTGGCACATTTGTAGATGGTGTGAAGAGAGAAATAATTTTTGTGTTAGTGGATGTCTTGAGTAGAATCAAAAGTTCCTTGATTTAGCCTATAGAGATGTTATGTCAGTACATAACATACAGGACAAATAGACATTTTGGAAACTGCCTCAGATAGTATGAACAAAATTCTTATTAATAACATTTAAAGGAAATAATATTTTTAAAACCTAATAGTTGTTGAAAGATTTGATAGCTCTTTCAAGAGGTTAGAACTTTGTTTTTAATGACTGAATAAATAAGGGCAATATCTTTTAGACTGGGGTAAATATTGTGGTCTTGCACCCAGTTACAGGAAGCAATGACTTCTGAGAAAATTATTATGTTTTCTGAAGGGTAAGGTGGAAATGCTGATATGATCTGAGTAAAAAAGGAGCACATGATGGACTCCTCTTTTTACTCAAGGAGAAGGCATAGGTAAAGGGTTTTATAAGGGATTTTCACTCATTGTTATGAATAAGGATGTGATTGAGGTCCACAGCCATCTCAGTCTAACTGTTCTGGGACATAGAGAGGTGGATTGCAATAAGATTGTCGTGATGTTAACAGGGTGTGAACAGATGGAAAGGTCTGATGTTCTATCAGCACATCAGTAGACCAATTGGTGTCATGTATACAAGTAGTAGTAAAGGGCACTGTTGTATCAAACGGACATGAAGACTACTTTTTATTTTCAAGTTAGTCTACTTATTAGGTAAAGGAAAATTAAAGAGTTTAGTGTGATTCGGAAGGCATGCCTTGCAATCATATTGAAAATCCTTTTGAATACCTTGCTCCTTTCTGTGTTTTTCTAAAGAGGGGAATCGGGACTGGGTTGAGTTTTGTTGGGCTTTTCTTTTGTATTTATGCTTGAAAGCAGGAAAACCTGTGCTCTTCTGTTTTGTTTAAAAGTTACTGTCTCCTAATGCAAATGTTAACCCTTTGTTGTGGATCATATATATAGTGGAAAAGATCAAGTTGTCATTTTGAGGAACAATTTTATGGGGGAAATTTCTTCCTCCACCTCTATATCAAATATCACCAATGTTCGTGTAAGAAAAATTTTTAAGCTGCTTTAAGTTTACAAAGAGGACATTTTTTTCACCGATTACTACTACACTTCTGGTTCAGATGGCAATCAAATGTATAATGTTGTATAATGACGTAAAAGTGGAACTAAATATGTATATTTATTAGGATATACATAGTTCACACTTCCAAAAGATGGAGATAAAATTGCGTTCTCCTCTAAATCGCGTAGATTTTGTCCTTTAATATTTCTATGTACATGATTTATGAAATGTTACACCATTTTAAGAAAATTCTCAATCAGACTCCCTGTGGAAAATGTTATATCTTTTAAACAGTGTTATTTTTATTTCCTTCAAAAACCTGGCATAAAGCTGGTTCAGACAGTATCTTCCAACTAATAGAACTGCATGATTTATACTATGGACAAGTGGAGATCAGCTAGGAGAAATCAGTTGTTTTTTCCTACTATTTCCTACTATTTATTAGTCTATACATAATGTTATGGGAGAAATCTTTCTTCTTTCAAAAGCTAGGCTTAGAAAAAATGGCCTACAAAATTTAATCTTGAAGTATGGGTTTAGAATCAGCAGAATGCATACTTTTTTCTATACAACATACAGGAAAGATAAAATTTTAATCAACAGCTATCTCTTGCTAAAAAAAAATAAAATATTTTTCTTATTGTTAAGATAATGGAGAGATCTACCGCAAAAGTGAGAACAGTCACTGATGTTCCAATAATGCAAAGTTTGAGAAGAGACATGTAGAACTGGTTGTGTGAAGTCAGTCTGGAAACTAGATGAATTTCCATCTAGACACCTGTTATGGGAACAACTCAGTTTAGTGATTGTACAACTAAATGGAAGATGTGACTCTGAAATACAAGTGGATCCCAAATAAACCTGAAAATAAATGCAGGACAGTTGTTTCTATGTTCATTTGCAAAGTCATGCATGAAAAAGACATAAAAAATTATCTTCTATAATAAAATTTTCTGCCATAACCTTGTCACGAAAAAGTAGGAGCAGTCTCTATATGTGAGCACCGTACTTTATGAATTCTGTGGTGTAACATTCTTACATGAGTTCCAGACTTATATTTAAGTGTTTAACATACTGAATTTCCAGATTTTAGGTAAGCACTGGGGACCTAGATTCTTATTTGATTTTATCATCTACATTCCCTTCATCTCTGTAAACACCTTCAGATTGAACCTCGCTGCTTCCTGACACTTCTGGCAAGTGCGATTGTCTTAGCTTCTGTGTGTTTATGGTGCACCCTGTGATGCCTTGAGAGGCCACTTAAAAACAGAGACCAGAGAGGAGTAAGGGAATAAAGGTAGTTATTTATTTGAAAGGCCTTCAAATACACACCCTGGGAAACCAGAGGCTATTCTCAAATTGGACCCCAAGATGGACGACAAATCATAAGGTCTTCACACTTTTATAGGTCTAGTTCATTTGCATATCAGGGTTAATTCTCCAATTAAAGCTTCAATTTAATGATGTAATTTCCCCTCAGCTTGCCTCCCTCTCAAAAGCTTTTGGTTTATACTTTTTGGACCTAGGATGATCTGGGTGTCCCTGAAGACAAAGCCTGGAGAGGCTTTGTTATGTCTACCCAGCACAAGAGAGCAGAAATTACCAGGCTATAAGAAACTTCAGAGTTACACACTAAGCAGTGCAGGATTTGAAAAATATAAAAGTTAAAACCTAAGGCATCATCTGAAATATCTTTCTTAATTGCTGCTTCCTACTTTGTCACCCCTTCCTCTTTCTTAGACTTGACATCATCTAATTCAAAGAAGAGGAATGCAGACACCAGTTTAGGGTGCAAGAGGCCCTGCAGGTTCTGGAATGGGATTTCTGACTGGGACCAAGTTGGGCTGTGAGAGTCAGGCATGGTTTTCAGTGTCTCTGGAGTGGCATGGCCCTGCCCTACATGAGTGCTCTGTGGACAAACAACAATTTGCAGGTGTTGGTCAGGTAATGTCATCATGTGAGGGATGACTAAATAGAGAGCTGATGAAGAACCTCTTGGCCATTTTGCTTTGAAGAGAGAGAAATAACCTGTTACCACTCCATGGGAATAGCAAGCAGACAATGGCTATGGTTCCATTATGCCATTAAATAGTCTCATAAATAAGTGAAAAAAGGTCATTTTAGCTAGGAATAAACAAAATATCTTAAAGGCTTGACTTAAAAATAGTGTGTTATCAAGTAACTTCAAGCTGTTGAACTACCACTTTAAAATAGTTTGTATGGCAAAGTCAACTACCTCCACAAAGAGCTTTCATGCACATGGCCCAACATTTTCATTTAGCATTTTCTCATGTGCAGTGATGCTCAGAGAAATGGGGTTTAAGTTTAGCAATTTTGCTTTCTCAGTGATTATGCGAAAGAAAATAAGTTCCAGTATAAAATATCTCATATGTGCAACACTGAATTAAAAATTCCCTAACCAATTTTGAAATTGATTGGTTTGCTGTGTAGACTTGATCTTTATTTGTAGTTGAGAATTTCCAGCAATCTTGCAGCAACCTGGAAAGCTAATAAGAGAACTGAGATGAATTGTGTGCTCTCAGAAAAATTCATCCAGATCTTATTGGATTCATACTAAATCTTTCTACTGACTCCAGCAGGCTCAAGAGGAGGGCTATCTTTTAGGGGGAGATAGATTAAAGAGCAGTTCTTCAGATGTCTACAGTTTCGCCATTTAGATCTAGATCTTTAGAAAAAGAGAGAATAGGTTTGTTGTTGTTTTTTTTCCTCTTCCCATGAATTAAATTAGATCTGTACTAAAGTTGGCAGAAAACAGATGATATATGTGATGGAGAAGTAGAGATAAAAAGAACCCTTTTCTTCCTTATCTCTCTTCTTGTCATTAAATCACTGCAGTCGAGCATGGAAATGCCAAGGTGAATGTGAGTAAGTTAAACTTCATGGGTGGCAGGTGACTTGATGAGCCCCTTTTATAGCACCACCTGTGGAGTTCCTTCAGATGTGAGCTTGTCTGGTGCTGCTTTAACTTCTCCACTTAGTACCGGAAAAGGAGTGAGAAAAGGGGGCACATGAGATGAAGAGTTTAAAATAAGGTGAAAAGGTAGTTTGACTAGATTTTTCTGTTATGGATGTAGATTGACACATTGACAAAAGTGTTTAGCTAGTGAAATATTAGGAGACAAGGAAAACCAAGAATCAGGAGAAGGAAAATATTTTGTGTATGTTTTTATGTGAAAATGAAAATTTATAATACATTTATTATTCCAGAGTAAATCCAGTCTTGTATCAAGGGCTGAAAGGTGTCTGAGTGACCACTAATTGACAATAATCACATCCTTAGAAGAATATATCCTTAAAAGACTAAGGATATCTGTAGGTAATAGGAAAAGGTCTTTTTTGCACCTTTAGTAAAACAATATTTCAGTTTTTCATGCAGTCAAACCTCTGAGTATCTCTTTCCACATAAGTGGTGTGACTGAGTGATTAGATTCTGGTCATGGCTGTTTCCTCCAGAGTTCTCATTCTGATACTTCTAGCAAGGTTATTTGGTTGAGATCTCTTGTCATATGAAGTAAGGCTGTGTAGTGAGAAAATAATTTTCTTGTCAGAACAGTAAGGCGAAAATCTTGTACATGATTCTGCATTTTTTAAAATTTATGTAAGCTCTGTACATCTGCTGAAGAAGTGCCATTTAGTTATCACTTCCATGACACAGTTTCTTAATGTGCATTTTGGCAAAAGGAGGAAGAAGTTGCTCTTTTCCATGAGGTTTTAATTAAAGATAATTTTCAGAGCTCTGTTGTTGATATTTGAGCTGACGTTCCTGAAAGAAGGGGTTTTCCTGTGTCATTGACCTACTGTGGAGTAACTCAATGACATAGACTCTATAAATGAACAAGCTAAATAGATCTCCATGTCACTACTTCCATCAGAAAACTGCCTCTAAAAGGCCAAAATACCAGGTACTGCTTGACAAAAGGACAGTAGAATATACTCCACCGCTTTTTGCCAGAGCTTAAAAACATGAAAGCTTCAGAGGTAAATAAAGAAACTAACTGGAGTAAAATATCAAGGGCAGAAGAGAAGAGGATCTGCTTGGCTCTATGTAATAACAACCACAAGTGGACCAGCCATCAGACAGCTGTAGCTTGCTATTTTTATAGAGGTCATTAGAAATGCTGGAAATCAAAACCAGTTTGCAATAAAAGCCTCATGACTCTGAGGTTTTGTTTTCTTCTTCTTCTTCTCTTGTGCCTAATTTTATTGATTTAGAAAAGCAGTGGAAAATACCTTTCCCTCTAGTCTTGTTATATCATCTAATTACTCTGTTTTCCCAAGTTTTAAAGTGAGTAGCCCCATCTGAATCTTAGCCTTTATTTACATTAATTTATTTAAAATTATTCTGGGTTTATATTTCACGTACAATCTCTTTTACTGATAGTTTTAGTTGAAGAACAACACAGAGTTACTCTTAGATCTTATGGACTGCCTGTCATTCACGAGCTGTCTCAGAACAGCTTTTGTAGAAAAGCTAGGTATTTTTCCCTTTGAATAGCCATGTTAGCTAAGTAGTAACACATGGCTAGAACTTAGTTTGCCCAGATTAACTTTGACAGGGAAGGATGCAAATTAAAAATTAATAAATGATTGAGAAGGTAATTTTAGAATTGCCAGTTTGGCAAACTGAGAGCATTCTACTATGACAGTGGGTTTTGCCAATTCTGATTTCAGAGAAATCTGAAGAGTATAGATTTGAAAGTCCTTGAATTTTGGCCAGCTAAGTGGCACAGATGGGGTGATGAAACATCTCAGGTTCTATCTACTGAACTAGAGAGTTGGCCAGACTGGCTGCTCTGTGACCAAGAGCTTTTTACAGAATATTCTGAGTTGGATTCAGGATTAAAGTTTAAAATAATGTGCGAGCACAAAACCAAAAATAAATTATACTGAAAATAGCTTGGAAATTGAAAAACATAAAAGTTTTCTATGAGTAAGAACAACTTCTCTGACCACTGCTCGACTTAGGAAGGAAGAGATCTGTCATTGAAATCATGTAGAAGAAATCTGTGTCTTTACAAGAAATGTGAAGAGCAATTTTGAATATGTGGGGACTCTGGGGTAAATCAAACAAGTTGCAGGATCTTATTCTTCCTTTGCCAAGTCATAACTGTCATTTTGGTGAAAAAGTAATTATCCTTTCCATGGTATTACTCTGAAATCTATAAATTTGTGCTTCATATGGACTAGCACACAGGTTTGCTCCCTCAGACTTCATTAAGGAAAAAGTTCAGGATTCTGCACAGAAAGCAAATCTGAAGATGTTTCAAGGAAAATAAAATACAAAAGAGGATAAAGGTATGGTGTGTTAGTGAACATCTTGCTAGACTTGCTAACAGGAATATTCATGTTTACCCCAAAAATATCTTCTTGCCACCATTATAAAGTAACTTAATTAGAACATAGTTCTTACTTTAACAAAGTTAAAGTGTCCCTTTATTTTTTTTAGCTATGAAATTAATTTTAAATGTATTTCCATTTCTTAATAAAATATTATCTGCTTTTTCAAACTGAAGTCAATTTCCTTTTACAACTCCATCTGGTAAACAACTGCTTAAAGATAAAGTTAAAATGTACCAAGTTAAAAGGCCTTGGTACATTTCCAGTGTGCTGGAAGTAAACTGTAATGATTAAAAAAGAATAGTGTCTGTTGGTCTTTGTAGATAAAATTTCAAGTCCACAAGAAGCAACTCAGAATTTTTTGACCTGGGATTTCCTTTGGTTATTATAACAAAGACTGCTGTGAAATATTTCAAGACTAAATTAACAGAACCAGATGTCTTTTTTCTTAAAAGGAAAATTCTGTGTAGTTCAAAGATTGCTGAGACTGATGCACAGACACAAAAATTTGTTTGCTTACTATAAACAGTAGATAATAATTACTTTTTATTTTCTGTAGTAGATCTCTTATCTAGTCAGATCTGAAAACATTGCATACGTAATTTTTATCTTGATCTATTCAAGACAAAAGGCTTCTGGATTTTTCAGGTATTTTTCAAATTAATGTAATCATAGAAGTGCACTGTTGGAAAGAACCTTAGAAGTTTATTAGTCTACCTTCTAGCATCACTGAAATAAATTTTTATTAAAACTGGTGATGTCAATAATTCCTCTTTGCATGTGCAATGCTAGAAAATTTGAGCCTGAAATATTTTCTCTAGCTGTTTAAAAAAACAACAAAAAAATGTTAATACTACCTGTAGAAAGGATGGGTAACTAGAATCTACGAAACTTTTTTTTTAATTAAGGCACTAGTTTTGTCTTTGAAAGTCTCTTTTTCTTTTAACTTTAGATTTTCTGGGAGATTTCAGAAAGTGAAGGTAGAACATGTCTGTGCAATACAACAGAGCGTGCTGCACATTGAGCCTGCTTTAAAATCAAAAAGCCCATCAGTGTTGGGCTTTTGCTGCAGTTTGCTGCAGCTGCAGAGATTCAGGCTGTGATAAGCTGCATGTTGCATAAAGTCTTGAATTTATCTAGTATCTCCTCAGGTCAAAACACTGAATTCAAGCTATAATGTGTCTTCTTCAGGTTATCGAAATCTTTAATGTAGACTTGAATTCCTCCAGTCCTTGTCCTTAAATTAGCTTGTCTCTTATTTCAGCACAGAGAAAGGAGTGCCTCCTCAGGACACTGCACCATATTAGTGCACTTGAGTGGGTGTAACTTCACCTAGTCTATTTCAAGTACCCTGCATCTTTTTCTCTTTACAAACCACACACTGAAATTTCTTACACATTTAATTTTACAGCAGGATTTGTCAGCCTCAGCTCTTCTCAACTCCCACTTTACAACTTGTCAAATGATTACTGAGGCATTAAAATAGAAAAGAAATTAAATACATCCCTGGAGTTTTATTTTTTTGTCGAAAGGAAGCTGAAAATTAACTTATCCATGTCAACAAAAAGAAAATAAAATGCTAATAAATTAACATGCCAGAAAGAAAAAGGAAAAAAAAACCAAGAGCAGTGAATACTTCACTAATTTGCTAAAACAACTGAGTACCACATATAGAATTGCAATATTTAAAAGGCAAAACTCTACCTTTTGTGACAATGGCCATTAAAGCTGCTCTGGGACTTAAGTGAATTATGACTTTAGGAATGAAAAGTTAAATGGCTATGAAATATCTTGTTTAATATTTTTTATTATACTCTGTAATGTAAAATAAGATCTTGCTCTCTTTCCGTTCAAAAATAAAAAAAAAAATAGCTGTTTTATTTTTTTGAGAATTGTGAGAGTAAAATCATTAATTCTGGTGAGCCTTTCTGACTTTAGAGCAGGAAGGAATATGTAATAATCAAGATAAATGAAGAACAATAAAAGCACATCCCTATGATGTAAACAAGTTCAAAACTCAGAAGACTGCAATCCAAGCTTTTAATACTACTTTTCTTCTCTAAGTTTCACTGCAACATAGAGTTAGCAGAGTCTCTTTTAAACAACAAAGGAATGGGGAGAAAAAGGCTATTTCTCTCCTCTCTTTTTAAATGTTCTAGTTGAACCTTAACAGACTCATCACCCAGTGCTTTCAGTCTTGACAAATTGACCTCAGTTTACATAAATTTAGATAGAATGGAAATTTACAAGTTAAAGAGTGTCCAAGACCCTGAGGTATAAAAAAACATTAAAATTTGTTACTGTGATACCTGCTTTTATGTCCATTATTCATATTTTTCAAGTGTCTTTTTTTACCTCCCTTTTTATCAGGTAGGACAAAGAAAATGATGTAAGTGGTACTTAAAAGATGAGTGAACATAATAGCAAGAGTCATGCAGGTCACAAAAAGTGAAAATGAATGTAATTTAAAATAATGTGATCAAAATAATTTGCCATAGAAATTTAATGGCTGATTCACTGCTGAAAGAAACAGTTCAGAAAAACAGCAACTGCAAATGCTTCTCTTACTGTCATAGGAATTATATGAAATTTTACTTTTTCCCGTATAGACTTACTTTACTAAGGATTCCCTCATCCTCACCCTGAATAATCCCATTTTCTCTGAGAACTGAAGCAGCTATGCCAGATCTCACTGAAACAGCTGCTGGATGCCAACTCTGACGTTTACTCTGAGTCAGTTTGCAGGCACTGTTGGATTTGCCTGACTGATCAGGCAGGTCTGTGACAGGATAGAATAATTTTGTTTGCAAGGCTTTAACCTCCATAAATATAGAAGTATTTCAAAGCATAAACATGATGTAAAAATAGAAGCAGCACAGTTGGGCGGTTTTTCAGTGAATTTTTCTTGTGTCTGATGAGAGACTCCTGTTCTAGTAAACCTGCAGTGTGAATTGGACCTTCATCAGCAACCATGGAAACCTCAAAGAAGAAAATCTCGAAGTGGACTATCTGGTGTCCTAGGAGGTACAATCTCCAATTACATTTCTCAGTGTTCCAGGTTTCACAGGTTCCATGACCTGTGTTCCATCTATACTTTTGTTTGAATTCACAGAGTATTGTTTCCCTCACCAATGACAATAATACAGTCTCTATTTCACTCCTCTCTTCAGCTGCCTAGTTTCAGACGTTGCATCGGAAAACACTGTCTTTGAAATCCATCTTCTATATGTCTGGATATCAAATTAATATTAATTACATTCTTTAATAATGTTACTATACCAATTTAATATATGATAAATCTATGCCTTTACCATCCCTGTCTTCCTTAAAATTTATTTAATATTTTTACATGGTTGAATGTTAGGGGCAAGCAGCAGAATTTATAATGAACAGAGACAACCATGTCCACAGGAAGTTATGGTCACACAAATTTGAGAAACCCAGGTTACAAATATGTATTTAGTAAATGCATTCAGTAGAATACAGAGCAGTTGAATCAATGTCTGCATACATGTATGGGAAGTAACATGATAAACACCTAGTTTGTTAGCAAGTAGAGTAGCAAGTTTATTGAGACAGGAAGAAATCTGTACTGAGTCTGCAAGTCCTAGGGGGAAAAGCCATCATTTGTAATTGTCTAGTCTATAAACTCATGCTATAGCGAAAAAAGCTGGACAGACATTATGGAACCATCTTATCAAGTGGTTGCCAAGGTAACCTTGAATGAATGTGTAAGAACAGGACAACTCATCACTTTTCTGGGATGTGTGGAGCACACAGAGGGACTATCACTGCTTAGAGGTCACAGTCTAAGGTAGTCTGCTGGTTACAGTGGAGTGAGCATGTAATTATACAAACCCAATTATTGCAGGCCCTCAGTTGTGTTGGAGTAAATCTAACACACACAGTCTCCTGCTATTTGCATTTTTTAAATTTTGTCCTTACCTTTGGGCTGCAAAATAAATAAATAAAATAAATAAATAAATAAATAAATAATCCCAAAACAATTTCTACATATTCAATTTCTTGAAATGCAAATGTAGTGCTTTGAAAACTGGAAGTATGAATTATCGTTAAGTACTCTTGCACAATATATATAAGAAATCTATAAATTTTCATGCCTTATTTGGTTCCCAATCTGTAATTTTTGAGTAATTAATTCTGATCCTTTTCATTTGAAGTATATCGAAACCATTAGTATTTTAACCTAGCTTAAATTCCTATTCTGAGATACAAATACTAAGTATGGTTATATGGTAAAAATAAATCTTTTTTTTTAGAAACATTGTGTAAGGCTTAAGAATAAGCTCAACTTATATGTATAACGAGAATTTATCAAGATTTTTGAACTGTAAATCATATTTTTCCAGTAATTCTGCCACTGTATTGCTGGTCACACCCAAATCATGAAGTAGGATAGAGTACACAACTTAGATGAACACTTTAACTGAATTTGAACCCATCTTGAAACCTTGAATTCTTTTTGGTTTTCACATTTTTTCATATATGTCTTACTTTATTTCTGTTAAATAACAAAATAGGAGATCTGAAAGTACGGGCTTAAAAAGTGGATATGTGGCATGATATATACATGTTTAAAAGGTCACAATTTTGAAAAAAAAAAAAAAAAAAACCAAAACCAAAATCTTTTTAAACACACTTGAAATCAAGTCTGGTTTGTGCTAGCAAGGTTAAATTTGCACATTGCTATGTACAACATAAGTACTACTAATGAAATGAGCTTTTTTCTCCTGAGCCCTTCCACTTTGCCTCATTTGATTTTCTCTTCAAAGTTGGCTTGCACTGAAACAGCTCAAAAGAGCAGACAGCATAAACCCAGGTCTCACTGAAAAAGGTTAAGTAGGGCTGCTCTTCCTTAATATTTTGGCAACACCTATAAAGTAAATGTTAAGTCCAGGTGCCTTCTGCTAAGCAAGTATATGAAAACAAAAAATATCCTTTCACTGTGGGAGTGTCACATTGCTTCAGGGCCTCCTTTGTTAGTGTGCACATCGTTGTGGCTCACTGTGCCTGGGCTGAGCAGAGGTGCTCAGGTATGACCTGGAGCCTGCACCATACTCAAGAGCTGGGTATGCTCTGCAAGATGCTTATGTCTCTTTACTTGC
Organism: Dicrurus megarhynchus; assembly: GCA_013399195.1. Lineage (NCBI taxonomy): Eukaryota > Metazoa > Chordata > Aves > Passeriformes > Dicruridae > Dicrurus > Dicrurus megarhynchus. The sequence goes on from VXAD01010104.1 coordinate 1,222,818, forward strand.
CTTTTAAAATCCTGGACTCCATGCCCTTCAGAAAAGGCAGGTAAAATGTGATTATAGTCAATTGCTGAAGGAAGATGGGGTTAGGTTTTTCATCAGAATAATAGGAAAAGGGTGAGAATGGGGAGTCACAGAGTTTACACTGAATGGTATCACTGCATTTCACCTAAGCTGGGCTTGCATTGCACTTGTCAAGCTGCTTTGTAGAAACTCACTTAGCATTTATCCCATGCTGATCTACTGCTTGGAAGTGCTAGCTCTTGAAGGGATAAGCTAAGAACTGAGGAAAAGGGTGTTTAATATGATTTCTTTGTTAATTACTAAAGCAGCTTTGATTTAATTCTCAAGGTTTCTGCGACAATACGTAGAAAGAGCTGCCCATATATAAACCTCTGAAAAGTGACTCCATAGCTTTGTTCCTATGGAAAGAGCCTTTAATAACATGAATCAGCTGTGGTATGATTCACCAAACTGTTTTGGTGCAGCAGTGCAGGTGTAAAAATAAACCAGTCACCATCATATTTGCCAAAGTGATGATAGGAAAAATCTGGTGGAATTAGACTTCAGTAACATATGCTAATGTTGTTATTGTAAGGCAAAGAACAGGCATTGTTCATGGTTGTTGTTATTGACAAAAAACCAAAATAATTTGGATGCTAGAAAAATGAATTATCACAATTCTCTACATCAAAAGAAAATGGGCACAAATTAATGCATTATGTCAATATAAGATTCTACATTTTATTAGCAGTTTGTCACTCTTTCTCTGTGTTTCTTCTTTTCTCATTTTATGTAATTATTTCTTAGGTTAATGAGAGCTTCATTCCTACTAAACCTTTCAAGATCATAGTGCATGCACACATAATTGTACTTGCCTTTCTTCCAGTACCTTGGAAACAAGCAAGGAGGGCATCTTAACATTCCCAGATTTCCCTTTTCTGTAACTATCCTGGCCAATGGAAAACATGCTGTTTGGCTTTCCCCCAGGTCCGTGCAGCACACACCACCCACTGCCCGCCTGTTGGCCTGCTGCTCCACTCACACAGCTGCAGCAGCTGAAACCATGGGGATCCGTGTTTGCCTTTGCTTTTCCAGCTCACAGTTTTGCTCTGATGGCTTAGCTTTTCACTAGCCTTTCCAAGCAGCAAGTTGCTGTGCATGGTGGCACCCACTGTTTCAGCATTTAATTACCAGTTGAGAGAGATTTAGTTCCTCCTTCTGTTTAACGTGAACAAAGGGTGGTGGGCAAGCCTCCACTAAGATACTGCTATGGAAGGAGCAAACTGAGGGGCAGACAGTGAAATACCTGAAGAAAAAAAAAACAAAACAAGATGTATTTGAAGGCTAATGAGATGAAAAAAATGAAAACCACACATATTCAATTTGCAGTTGCACCTCCAAAATATATTTGCGTCCTCATGTATGAATATCTGGTAGACACACAGATAAAATTAGGCAGCAGGAGAGATTAGAGACTGAGGTGTCTAAATATCTTGCTGCCTAAGGTTTCCAATGTGCAGATACACATTTTAGCCAAGCCACTGAAGCGTGCAAGAAATCTTTACCTTGTTGGATTAGAATGCAAAACAAGGCAGTGTTTTTTCAGGACTATGCCTGCACAGTTTCTTTTAACCTAGCTAAAATCCTCTATTTATCTGAGTGATAGGGGGGTATGACCTTAGGACTTTGTTATTGAAGATGAGAGGAAGAAAGTGACGTTAGCTCTAGCATTTACAGCAAAAAGCAGGGATTGATATGTAGAGGACACCTTGATTGAAGTCAGATTCCATATGTGGACAAGACAGAGGCTATTATCTCTCTTTTATATGTCGCTACCCTAAAAGGTCCTCATATATCCAGCAGGAATTCTGTGGCAAAGATAGGATCTGGGAGGCTAACAGTATATTTGTACACCTGTGCTCATCTCATAAAATGCACAGAATACTGAAACCATCATCATCAAAGATAGATGTAATTCTCAAAGAAAACAAGTGATGACATAATTCAGAAAACATATCTGGAGAACATTGATAAAGCTTTTTAATTAAACATATTTAGATTAATGTATATTTATATATTTTTTATTTATATTCTGTTGATTATTCATTGTATTAGAATACAGTAATTATTTTATATTATTTGCATATTTTTCATTAGATGCTAGTCACCTTGAATACTAGAAGTCATAGGATGAGTAGTCCCATGGAGTTCCTCCATGGGAGATGGCTCATCCCCATAAATCCCACTGGTCTGCACTTTAGGCTTTCCTCCTGCACAATGGCCTTGGCCTTTTGTGGTGCCCTGGAGGCCAAACACCCCTAGGCTTGGGAGGTACACCCCATGATCAGCACCCCAAGAGAAGAGAGGAAAGGTGAGTGGCAGTGTATTGTGGCTGCAGATGTTAATGTTTCTCACCTGTCATTCCTCCTTACAGCCACAAACAAAAAACTCAGCCATCAGTCTCTTCCACCTGGTTTCCAGATATGCCCATCTGAAGCATATGAGCCCTTAGCATGCACCAAAACTGGATTTAAATCCCTTATTTAGCACCCTGCCACACCTGCCTGACAATGTGTATAGCCAGGATCTTACCTGGAAATGTTAAGTGTTAAAGGAGGAATATGCTCACAACTGAGAAGATACATCCTGGTGTTTATATGAAATATCAAGGTAGTAAAATTCAACACAAGCTAATTGAGTTCACTGCACCTTTTGACAAGACCTCTTACCCGCCATCCTCTAACCCTTCATTTTCTTTGAAAAGAAAATTTTACTTAAAACTTTTTGAGATAGCTGTTCTGTAGCTAGAACCTCAAAAGAGCCTTCATGTTTCAAATGATGATCAATGCCTGTTTTCACTCACTCATGTCCAGATGTTTATTAGATAAACCATTTTATTTTGATTGTAATATTATCAACTCTACACAGAAGACATATTTAATTTAAGAGTATTTTATTGGGATTTCAGAGAGAAAAACTAATAAGCGATTTAATAATAGGGAACAATTCTTCCAATATATATGAGACAATTACATATTTCATCATAACATTTTAAAAGAAAAAACATAGTGGTAAGCTACCATATTCTACTGTAGTGTTATAACATTTAGACAACAATCCTGAAAGTTCAGGTTCAGTAAATTTTGAGAGCAGATATCTAACTCTCCCTGTTCTCCTTCTAAGGTTTTTTCTTCTTCAGCTGAGCTGGCTGTGCAGGAGGAGATAAACCCTGTCCCTAGGAGGTATCACTCTGTCTTGAAAACTGATGGAGGCTGCTTTAGGACAAATACAGGAATAGTGCTGCTCCCCAGTGTTTCAGTGCACCAAATGCATAGTCTATATTTAGATAACGACATCTAGCCTCTTGGGCCAGCAGACTTGATAAGGTTTTTGATTTCCATTTTGAAGGGATCCATCCCTTGAAGGAGCTGAGCAGCTCTTGGTTGTGGCCCTTTCAGATACCTGAGACACTTGGACTCTAAGGACTAAGATAAATTTTACCTGGGGGCAGCCCCAAAGCTGTAAAATATCTCTGGCCTCTCTGCTATTGAACAAAATGGGCAGAATCCTTAATTTTACTTTGTTGGTTTTCAGTGGTGGGCAGCAGTGAAACAGTGCAACATATGTCTGCTTGCAGTGGCACCTAATCTCTTCAGAGGTACACCTGCTTTTATTTTACCTTGTTTCATTCATCTTTTATAAGAGCTTTTCAACCAGGAAAATTAACTCTAGAGTTTTTCTTGCAAATAGTAAGTTATATTTCAGGCTTAAAAGTCATAGCTTAACAGTCAGGGGTCACTGAAGTGACTATCTGTGGTTTGATTAAGTTATTGTCCTATTGGTTTCGGCTGGGACAGAGTTAATTTTGCTATTTGTAGTTGGTACAGTTTTGGATTCAGTATCAGACTATTGCTTTGGTTGTTGCTAAGTAGTGCTTGCCCTAAATCCAGGACTTGTCAGTGTCTCGTGCTCACTCTGTCAGTGAGCAGGTGCACGAGAAGCTGTGAGGGAGCACAGCTGGGACAGCTGAACCAAACTGGTCAAAGGGATATCCCTTCCCAAAGGACATAATGCCAAGTGTACATACTAGGAGAGATACCCAGAAGGGGCGGATTGCTGCTCAGAGACAGGCTGTGCATCAGTCAGCAGGATGTGAGCAATTCTGTTGTGCTTCACTTACTTCCCTTGTGTTCCCTTATTTTCTCTCCCTCTCCTTATCATTACAATTATTATTTTTATAATATGTTATTATTATAAATAATAATATTATTGGGATATTGTCCTTCCATTATTAAATGTTTCCTATATCAACACACAAGGTTTGCTTCTTTCTGATTCTCCTCCACACGGCGGGTGAGGTGAGGTGGGAGGCAGTGAGCAACGGGCTGCGTGGTACTTAGTTGCCAGCTGGGGTCAAACCACATGAGTTATTTTGTAGCCTATGGTTTTAACTTTGTCATTTCAGAGGTGAGGGGGGCCTGACAGATTGATTTGGTTACGTTTTGCATAGCAATGCTGCTTCAAGCTTTGGATTTTGGTTCTTTGTTTGTTTGTTTATGTGCAAATATTTCTATTATTTTAATTATGTTGACAAAAATACAGTAGTGCTCAGTAGCCTTAGTAAAAATGACAGCCTGCATTGGGGAGGTCTGAAATTATTTCCCTGGTCTGTCACTGATCCCTTTCTGGTGGTCCTTGACCATCAACAGAACTGCTGGGTTATATCCATGTCTCTATGAGTGACCAGAATGATGATGTCCTCCTCTTAAAGACTTTTGTCACCTTCCTTCCCTGCCCAGCCCTGTTGCCTACATGAATATAGAGATTCTTGCATGGCCTGAAGGACATTTTAAACAGTCCTTGAATTAATTTGTGCACTTGCAATACAGGAAGTTGGACAGGATAGTTTTGAGATTGGCTGTAGCACTGCTTTTAGGAAAAAAAAAGAGTAGATTTCCCACTGCAAACTAGACACCCTCAGCCCTATGGCAGCATTGCGTTTATTTTCCATGTCAAGGGGCTCTATGAGAATAAAAGCCTTCATGCATGGGATGTTCAGGTACTATAATAATGGGGAATACACATACCTTTATAAAAAGTAATATCAATGCATTATTTGTAAAGCAACAGGACACTGAAGAATAAGATATAGAAGCAAAGTGAACAGCAACAAAAGTCCTCTCTTACCTCTGCTTTTTATGTCTTAGAAAAACAATACCACTCTGATGATTTGTGCTATTACAGCAACTGCATTTTAGAAATATTTAGCAAGTGCAAGCTGCAAATGCATAGCCATAACTATAAATACCACCACAGTAAACAGAAAGCTCAAGTGTTGTTTAATAGCATGTCTCCAGACAGACAGCTTTCATAGCTGGATAACTTTGTTCCCCTGTTATTGAATTTCTGCCCCAGAAATATTATACCAATAAAACTGCTGTGCTGAGTTTTGCCCAGGACAAAAAGATCATTACATATTGGGATGAAATTCACTCTTCATCACTTGGAAATATTTGATTTCTTAAATAAGAGAGTATTGTGTTAAAATGACTGTGTAAAAACCAGTGGGGTTTTGGTTTAGCTGAACAGCATGGCTGCATTTTTATGAATATGTTTTGATAGTAAAAGAAGCATTCTGTGACTTAACAGTTTTTAAAGAAAAGTGGCCACATTATTTTTTATTAAAATAATGGATTTTTAAAGAAAATAATTTAATTTTAATTAAAATAATTTATATTTATACTATTATTTTATATATTATAATAGTAAATTTAATATACTATTATTTTCATAGCTTATATCAATATTGCATTGATGCACAAATATTTTGACTTCATAAAAAAATATTTGCACTGTGATTTCTGCCATGTTATCTCTTTTAGAATGAAAGAAAAATCAAAATATCAAATATTGTGTGGATTCAAGGTTTCCTCCCAAAAATGTCTCTGTCTTTTACTCATGCACTGTGTGTAGAAGTTAAGGTTTAGCACCACCAAATCATCTATATAATATAGCCTTCAGGGTTTGAGAATATATCTGCTTCTGGGTATAAATCATTTCATAATGGTCATTGGGTAATTTTTGCTAAACAAATGGTTCATTCATAAGGTCAGAAAAAAATCTATGGTTTTCATAAAAATGCATTCAAACAAACAATATACAGCCCTAATAATGTTAAAACTGGTGTTTACTCAGCCAGCTATCAATTAAATTCACAAATAAATTTGTCAAGACACCTCAAAATGGTCCCTGCATAGCCATAAACAAGCAAGACAAGCATCCCAGTTTGCATGAGATGCATATTAAGTAACAATATTTTTTAAATATTAATTTTTTCATATTAAAAATGAATTTAAAATATTATTTTGCTTACAGTCTGGTATCAATTTTCCTCTTGCAGATAGCTGGTTTGGGGAATGAATTCTGGGCAGTGGTAATGAAATCACATTGGGGCTCTCAAGAATGAGGGCAAAGAGATGATTGTTTGCTGTGATTGAAGCTTGAATGGTTCTATAAAAGAAAAAAAAAAGAAAGAAAAGAAAGCAAATGTGCCTCTTGACAGGCAGAAGGTCACAGGATCCTCTGTAGGGGGAGAGGATGTACGCATTGGAGGAATGGAACTCTATCTATACACTTCTTGTAATGTTTTATGTGCAAAAATAAATAAATGAATAAGTAACAAAGATGTTTTCTACATGGAGATTAAAGAGAAAAAGATAGAGATTAGAGAGAAAAAGCTAAGCATCAAAAGACTATCTCTTCTTAGCCTGTGATTTAAATAACAGCTCAAGAAAAGCCTGAATTAGTGCAGCAATAAATTTACAGACCACCAGGAAAAAAAAAATCCAGACATGAAGGAATTAGTACAGAATGGTAATTTAAAGTAGAAGCTGATAAAGTGCTATGCAGTAAATTCTTTCCAAATCGTAAAAGACATTACTTCAAAAAATGTTTAAGATGTTGCCAGATAGCCAGGATGAGACCCAAGAAGTCAGAGTAAGAAATCAGTGATATAAACAGGAGATGTCATGACTATTACTATCCAGGCAGACATAAAACCATTAGAATAATTTTGAGTGTGCATGAGATTTAGAATTGCGTGAGATTCAGAAATCATGTTTCTTACATAAACTACATTCTTTGTAGCTGTTGGCTGATTAGAAAAGCCATATATTGTGTCTGTGCGGCTTTTCTTTCTATTATAAAGTACAAAATCTACAAATTGATGAAGTTTTGTAAGGATTCTGTCCTTAAAGCATTGGCTCCCTCTTTCTGTATATTTGAAGCTTGCATTAAAAAGTTTTTTTTATAAAACAGCAAGGAAAACTCCTCAGTATTCCTCTACATTCTTCCTTGTACATTTTCAATATGAAAATATGTGTATTTTATTACGTTTCTTTTAAATATGAAAAGTCTATTGTTTTAAAACTGAAGATCATATGCAACTTTGCAGTCTCTCAAGTCTTCTCCCATGAAATATTGTATTGTCTTAGGTTATTGAGCCTGATAATTTGTTAATGATCTCCTGATAATTTGTTAATGATCTTAGGTTTTGTATTGTGAGATGCAGAATACTGGAATAAGTGTCAACATTTTTGGACTTAACGGGTTCCTCAGTGAAGGAAAAATTTAATGATTTAACAACTTCATCTTTTCCTCCTTTGCACACAGAAGCATCACATCCAAGGTTCCCTTCTTTCCTTTTTGTTTTTTCCTCAGTGACTTGCAAATTTGAATGAACTATCTTTGATTTTCTTTTGGATGAAACATATTCTTCTTGAACAGCAGGACATCCCTCACAGCGTAGCCTGATACTGGCAATTATAAAGAAAAAAAATAAAGTGATTGCTTTTATTTTTGGTTTCTGTACCTTCTTAATTGGTATGGTGTCCTTCCCTACTGTGCAACATTCAGTGCAAGGTGTATGAATATTGACCCCTCATACAGAGTTGCTGTGCCATTGTAATTCTGTGTCCTCCTTTAGAAGAATAATGAAGTAAGCCCTGCTTAGTGTAGATGTCTCAAAATATGCAATTAAAAGATGGGGAAGAGTTTCAGTGAACGAGATATCTGCATGGATTTTATTTAGACTATTTTTTCCTTTACAAGTGAAGAAAACCCACCAAAGAAACCCCCCCAAAATTAAACTTCACCAAAAAAGGAAATTTATGAAAGAGAAACTGAATAAAAAAAATCTAAAGCTCTACATTCTGGGCATTTATAATAATTCCAAGAGAAATGAATTAGTTTTGAAAATGACCTGGAAAGAGAGGAAGTGTTGAGTTCCGAGGGGCAAATGTCCCATTTGTAAATACTCCTGTCTGACAAAAATAGATGCTACATGATCATAGGGAACCAAAGGACCTGAAGACAAAAAAAAAGAAAGAGATGGCAGATGAATTGGTAACAGAAATCAAAAGTCACACCGCAGCCACATTCAGCTTTGGGATGTAACAATGCCTGAAACTGGATAAGAGATACATAATACAAAGGTGACAGTAGATGTCAGACACATCTCTGAAGCATGTGGCAGTGTTAGTTATCCAAAATAAAATCAGCAAGTGCAAGGGACTTGTTAGATAAGGACTTTGTCTCTTGGCAAAAGGAAGTCATCACAGACTAAAATGAGCTGCTCCCAGGAGCTGATACATTAAAAGGATATGACAATATTTGTTATGAATTCCCCGCTCTTGTACACATACATTTAAAAGATACCTGTTCCTGAATAAAACAAAAATATGGTTCTTGCAAGGGGAAACTTAACTTCATGGTTATTTATCAAAGTGGGATATTTAGCAAGTTTTCAGTTGGCTGATTAGTGTGGTGGTGAAGTTTATATCTGAAGACTCACAGAGTATCCAATACCCCAACAATCTTCAACCCCTGAGAACACTGGTATAACAAACAAAGGACCATCCTTCTCAAATTTCTTCTAATTTTCTCATTCTTTTGAGAATTTCAATGAGCCAAAAAATAACAGACTGTTTGTTTAATGTCTTTTCTGGGCCAGGATTAATCAAGACAAAAGTAAATGAGGGACTGCATGTTGTGCGTAGTCATACCTTCCTTGCTTCCCTGGAGACCCCTGAGAACTAATAGGATTATCATGCAGAGGTGTTTTTCTGTATCTAAAAACTGCAGGGAATATTATATTGGACTGATACTCTATTCACCCTCTGAATATTTTACTAATCAGCCACATTTATTTGTACATATCAGTGAATTAAAAAAATAATATGTGATCCTCAGTTATTAGATGATTGGCTAATTGATATTAGGCAAATCGATTCCCTGAAACAGCTGAAGATGTTTTTTGCTCTGCTGATTTGCTCTGCTGATTTGCAGTAAATCAACTTGATACTTTGTGCAAGGGTTTTCCTTTTTCCTGCTTGTTTTCTGCTGTTGTAGGAAACGACAGTCTCTAAGCCTGGACTGCCATGAAGCCTTGGTTCCTGTGAATGGCAAGTGAAGATTACTTTGTTCTTAATTTTGTTTTTTTTATCCTGCAGAAGGGTTATCAGTGGAATTTCTCCAATAGGCTAACTCTTCAGTGAAGAGATATATTTAAAAAGGAAAAGTGTGCTTTTTACCATGCCCAGGACTGAAGGCCTTGGTGCAAGGTGTTTCATTGCTATGAGGGTGGCTGGCACGTGTCCCCTGGAGGCCATGCTCCAGGTGCCCTGCAGACAGACTGGCTTATGCTTCAGTTATTGCATCAGGTGTTCTTTTTGAGAAAAAAAAAACCCTGATATTTTTACTTGATATTGAAGGTTGGAAGTCTAGATCTATATTTTTCTCTGTTTACATATTACTCCAACTTTGCCAGGGAAATTATAATACAGGCTGCTCAAAACTATTGCCAATGTTAATCACTTGCACATTGCTCTGCCTGAACAATCGTTAGAAATCTATCAACCCTGAAATTTCATTTTAGAATTGCACATGATTTACTCAGCCATCAAGCCAAATTGATGCTGCAAGTGAGCTATTAGATTTATATTTTTGTTACCTAAGACACTGATAGAGACCTACATTGTTATGGATATACAATTTTATTACTTTATCAAATCAGCAATATCTATGGTGTGAGATTAAAAAATACAATACATAGGAAACAAACCAATAAGAATTAAAACCAATTGCAATTAAGTGACCAAAAGTAGATTTGCTTAAATTAGTAGTGACAATTAAACACAGAGTATGTACCGACAAACACTATCCGATACTACACCCTTCAATTACTTTTGAAACTGTCCTTTAGTATTAATTTTAGGTGTTTTGGAAATTAATCTCCAGTCTATGCATGTTTATTCAGTGGATGAATGAAACATTGCCACTGAATGGGAGGTGCAAGTATAATATGTAGGTTTAAATCTTTGCTATCTGGAGACTTTGAGCAAAACTGGCCAAATGCAGCATACTGCCAGAGAAATCTTCATCTTTAAATTGAACAAAGTCAAATGGTGGGGAAGTGCTGGCTCACAAAGGAGAATACCAAATTATTCTTGTCCTTGGGTTTGTCCTGGCTGCCACTCAGTTAACCCACAACCAACTGTTCTGCAATCTACTTTTTAAAAAAATTTTTAAAGGAATCTTACAAAAACATGAGCATAATTCTCCACTATATGGCAGGGAAGATATGACAGTGGTGAATATCTGTCCATTTCTTTCTGTATTGACACTGTTTTTCATATTTGAAGTAGGTGTATAATTTTCGAACAGCCTTATGGAAGCACAACACAGTCCAGTCAGAACAATTTCATTAGCTCAAACTGAGTTATGTCGAGGGTGGATTTTAGTATAGACCCTTTTATTTTTTTTTTCAGTTAACAGCAACCTTCATACTTTGCAAGTACACTTCCAACACAATTTTGGTGCACATTTATTTACTATTAGCATTGAAAGGACTCAAAAGTTTTCATACTTAAGGGAAAAAAATCTTTCTAAGTTTGTATTTGACATAAAATATTTGAAACACCAAAGTTAAATACATCATTCCTCAAGGTCATAAATTTTATATGTGTATCTTTGTTGGAAACTCTGCTCATGCCACATTATTAAGTAATATATAAAGTCCAAAAAGTAGATTTAATGAAACTTCTTTTACCTATCTTCAAATATTCCCAAGAAGAAAGAACTTCACATGCTTTTCATTTTCATCACTGTTAAGTCCAAATATCAGTGTATTTATATTTATATATATATGCATATACATACATAATTACTCAGCCCATATATATGCAATTATACTATACTATACCTGAATTAGCTGTTCTTTACATTTTTTGCCACTAAGATATTATATAGAAGATTTCACATTCCAACTGCTGTGCTAAAACTCAAACTACTTCTTATTTCACCAGTGCCATGTGAAAGTTTAATGACATATGAATACATCACACATGTTGATCAACCACACAAGCAAGCATTAACATTTAGTCAATAGAATCTAATTTATCACATGAGACTTCTCTTGTGTAGTTCTGTTTATATTCTAATACATTTGAGCATAAGTAGGAGGTGTTAAAAGCTATTTTGAAACAACTTTGGTTCAAAGATCCAAGAGAAAGTCTGGTTGACTACCATTTTAAGATGTGGTATTTCTCTTTTGGACAAAGTGATTTTTTTGGTATTTTTGTGTGAGGAATGTATGCAAAAGTATTACCCAAGGAGATAAAAAATAAGATTGTGCACTTAGAATGTTACAAGAGAGAAATTTGTAATGAAATTGTCTCAATTTTTGTTGTACTGAATGTCAGGGTGTCCTTTATCAGGAAAAGGGGAGAGAAGTGCTTACTTGCTTACATTAGCTGTCTAATCATGCTCCAAATAAGATGAAGCAGATAGAGATACTTCTTCAGTGTGCATGCATGTGTATCTCACTATGACTTGAAAAAATGGGCAGTCTTGATGCTGTAGAATTATTTTGTGAGTTATCCACTCCTAGATCACAAACACTACAGGTTCCTTATTTTTCCAGGTGCAAGTTTCATGTGATTCTTGTTAAAAAAATTTACTTATAGCTTCAGAAGTTTTTCAGCAGATGCAAAGTCTGGAATCAGAGCATAAGACTTAATTAAGGAATTTAGGCCACTGTCTTAAATGTGCTATATATATGATAGTAAAGTGCACTATATATGGTAGGGTGCTGTGTATATACTACATATATATATATGAGACAGTAGGGTGCAATTTAATCATAATTATTCAATTATAACAGTATTATATTTTCTGCTAGTTGTCAACATAAAAGACCAAGCAAAAAAATAACTACTTTAGTGCAGCATTTTTACAACTTTTCTGAAATAAGCATTTCTTCTGCACTCTGCTACTGATCATACATTACATACAGGCTTTATTCTTCACTACCAGCAGTTAAACACAGAAGTGGTTATGCTTGCAGTCACATACACGTGTGCATATACACAGATACCCTGTGCAAATGAGTTAGCTTTGATTGCATAGATAAACACACAAGCAAGAGGCAAATTACAGGTTGCAGCATTAATTGCAGCCTGTCCATGTGTAGAAACCATATGGTGGTATATGTCACATTTATGCTCATTATACTCAAAAGGCTCAATAAAATCAAGCTACAGTATTTACCAGCGGAGTATAAGCACTGCACGTGGCTATAGAAAAATAGTTGCTTGCAGCACTTTTTACTTGATTTGTCCCTGGGGTTTGCTTAAAGGTATTTTCAGAATATTAAAATGACCTCCCTAGACCACAGGAGTATGGTATAAATGAGAATTATTTTGATTGATTAACTAATTACCCCAAAGTAGTTTATAGTTTGCATATTAACAGGCATGTTATTAGGTGGTGGAATTAAACAACTATAAATCCATCACATGGAGTAAGCGTGCAGTTAGATATTTTTTTCATAAAATATTTTTTGGAAGTCTTATTTTTTGGTTTGCCATGTACGTTTTGTGATTTGGAAAGACAAGGATGTTTCTTTCTGTATTTACTATTTACAGTGTTTACCACTTTTGTTTTTGACTCTTCTGATTTTTTTTCTACTTGACTTGCATCTTTTTTTATGTTTGTGGCAGTAGTCTGATGACTGATGCCGTCCATGGACTTCTCTTAATATGAATGCATGGATGGAGTGTTACTGCTGCAGCTTCCCACAGCCCTATGGCAGCTGTGTGTTAAAAGTCTTTTCCTTGGGCCAAGTCTCAGTTCTCCTGGCAAAGGTGACTATTGTAGCACTAGTGTCTGCAATGCAAAGCAAGAGTGGGAGTCAGGAATTTTATTGTTGTCTTCATTATGGCGTAGATCTAAATTAGGGATAAGTGACTAGATCAGACAATACTCACTCCAATTCTCCTTTTAACAAACAAAGACTTCTTAAAATCATGAGATATTTGAAACTATCAGACAGCTTTTTTTAATCCTTTCAATACATTCTATGCATGTGGGGGCTAGAAGGCACTTGATATACCAGGAGGCAGATGACTGCTAAAGGAGCTTGTTGCAGCTGAAATTTTGGCTTCTTGATATCTACGGAGAGGCTGATTTTGTAGTATTATTTTTTGTTATGGATTTCTAAGTCATAAAAATATTCATATATTTTGAGAAATATTGCTTTGAACGGCTAGTGGAAATTAAACTCCAAAACTTTTGAGATCAATACACTAAAGACCACCTATCCTTAGAAATAAAATTAAAATTAAGAGAAGACCCAGAACATATTTTAACCCTCAGACAAACACAGAAAATGCTATTGGCCTGGAAACCTAGTAGAGATAGATGAGCATTCTTTTATTTCTGTTGTGTACACATAATAGCTGTTATTTGTAAGTGTAGCTGCATACAATTTTCAGACTAATCGAAAGTTTTCAGACTTTTTAAAATTGAAGATGGTAAGTGTCTAAAAATACTGTTCTTGAATGCTGTCTTCTTTTAAAGCAGAATATTGCCATTTATTTAGTGAAATCACTCGAAGTACAGTTATTTTAAAGGACACATGTTGAATAGATTATTTTTCATTTTATTGTTACTTGGCATTTCTATTTGATATTTGGAAAGCTAAATGTACATTAGTGACGGTGCACTAACACATAATTTCTTTTCCTCTCATGTTTACTTGCACTTGTGTTATGTAAAATCAATTAAGAAAAAAAAGAAATAACATAATCCTTCTACAGTCTGTGTCAAACAGAGGTTAAGATTAAATACAGTGCTTTGGAAAACCATTTATTTTAAACTTCACAAGGTCAGATGGTAGAAAGTCTTCAGTGATAAAATAATACGAAAAGGATGTCTTACTTACAGGAATATGTTTGGAACTCCAAACATAAGGGAAAGAAGTATAATGTAGGACTTCATCTCAGTATGTTTTTACAAATGCGAAAACCAAATCAAGGTACCTGCTTAAGCCTGGGGAGCCAGAAGAATTATTTTGAAGAACGAATCCAGCTCCATCAGCTGCACGAAAAGGTGAATATTAGTCAGTTTAAGAGCTGCACAAATGCATTTTCCTACTAGCTAGCTCTTCAACACCACCCAGTGCCTAACCCTGAATATGCATTTCTTTGTGATGCACAGCGCATAGTGTGAAATGTCAGCCAAAGCTATAATGGCACATTAGCCAAGGAGCTGAGCAAATTACTTGTGGTCAGGAATACCGCTGTAATTTAAGCCTTGTAGTGGCTACACGGAATATATTTTGGATTTGAAATATATGTTAGCTAGCCTGAATTCCCTGAGCAGCATCATCATGTTGTTAGTGCCCCACAAGCCTCATTTATTTTGCTTGTCTTGTGTGTCCTCATGAAAAAATGTCATGTGGACATCCTGTTGCTCCAAAAGTATTTAAGGCCTGTTCAACTCACAAGTATGAAACCCTTAAAGAATTCCTTTCTTTTTAATGCAAAAGTTTTTTTGTATTTTAGATAGCTTTACAGCATAGGTGGGCAGAATACTCATTCAGTGATCAGAGGCAATATGGTTTTGAGCTGCTTCTTTTTGAAACTGCTGGCGTAAAACAGAAGCAAGAGCTGAAAATCCTCTGTTTTATCCAGAAGCTCAGTCCTAAAATCATAATCCTTGTAAATATGTTTCTTTCCAAGAGACTCTGGAAAGAAATATTATTAAAAGGTGAAATTTGTCATTGCATTGTTCTGTACTGATGCTTGGAGAAGCCTCTGCACATAATTAACACCACTGATAGGAGGGCAACTGATTTTGTGTAACCAGTGTTTTGATTTGTTATGATTATTCCTTCTCTGAGAATATTTAGAGTAAAATATTAGACTTGGTGCAGCTCATGCCTATTGTATAGTAAACTTCAACTATCTTATCTTCAATGCAGTACTTGTACTTTGAGAGTAAAAACTACTTATATTCATTCAGAAGTTAGGCTCTGTTGGGGTTTTTTTCACCCACTTCGTGTATTTTTACACCTCTACCAGACTTTGGAGATTTTGCCAGAAGTCTTAAACAATGCAAATGTTTCTGAATTTTGGGGTTTTTTTCTGTGGAAAAATAGCAAATTTTTCCATTCTTTCCTAAAGCTAGTTTTATAAGAGACTTAATGCAGATCAACACCCCACTGAGCAATACTTTATTCACTAAGTGTCTAATAAGTTTTTTGCTAAGTTGCTGAATTGGGAATAACAAGAACTCAATCTCCATAAATTGACCTTTTAGCTTCAGCTGAGCAGCTCTCTACTGAATAATAATTGTAAATAAATAAATCTAAACAAAATGACAACAAGCATAAGCAAGCCAGTGAACAGGAAGGTTGAGCTGTTTCATGAAGCCAAATGTAAGCTAAAGCCAATGGTGAGAGCAAGGCAGGGGGACTGATGTCCTCACTAGCAAGGGTGCAGTCTGGCAGGACTCATGAGAGGAGACAAGCTTGGGTAACAGCCCTGTGGTGCCCGTGTGAATCCACAGTGACAAAGCAGGTCCAAGTCAAAGCCTGTAAGTCGTATCAACTAGGCCAGAATCAGCAAGATAAGGGAACAAAGCACAGGAATACCCGTGGCACAGCACAGGGAAGGGATAAGGCTGATGGCTGCAGAGCCGTTTGGTGTATTCAAGACCTCAACAAAAGCCAAAGTTAACTTTTAGTGATCCAAATTAATATTCAGGTTTTCTAGTGATACATGAAAAAGTGAAAGACATGAAGAGGAGAAGGGCAAATATTTGCTTTGGCATAGCATGTTCCACTTATGGTGAGTACTAATAAAGAAATCAAGAAAGTTAATTTCCCAGAAATGTCAGTTCTTGTGCAACATCTTTTTTACACAAAGACCAGATGCTACAACATATGTGTATGATGTGTAAGTTCCAGCTCCTCCTCCTATGCAGAATCTCCAAGGCTATGTTTCCTACTTCCTAGTCTGTTCCCTGGTGTGTCCTACAAAATAAGAAAAGGTATGTAACAGTGTTAGATGACCTGATGTTGACAGCATGCCATCAGGCAACTTAACCTGTTCCTCTAACCTCCCTGATTTATGAATTCTGTACTCATATGAGAAAAATAATAATTTCCTGATCCTTAGAAAACCCCCACCACTTTAAAAGATTGCTTAGTAGCCATGGCCATTCCAGTTAGATTCCTTTATTCATCCAAGAAGCTTTGGTATTCTCACAGGCAATGCCCTTCCAGAGGTGTAAATGAAAGCTCCAGCTAACAAACCAGGGCCCCTAATTTTAACTTGCAGGATAGTATTTCTTCCAGAAAATGCTAGCAAGCAAAGAGGTGTCATATCATCAGCCTTTGGTTTTGTGCAGAACTCTCTGATGAAGGCAATTGGGAGTTAAGCAGAAAAAATAATAAAAAAAATATAATTATTCACTCACTGTGATTTATTGGAATGACTTAGAGAGATGTTGCAGCATTCTACAAATGTTAAATATGTTTAGAAGTCTATTCAGTATATATGACTTTGTAGTCTAATCTTCCTAAATAAAGGTATTTAAACCTAAATATAGGAGAAAAATGTCTGACTTATTACCACAGAGTCTGCTAGATATTTATTTTAGTAGAAAATGCTGATGTCATAAAGCATGCTATTTGACACATATGCAGTCCAAGTCTTGTAATAAATCATTGCCATATTGACACAAGTACCTAATCTCATGTATTACAATACATCTGACTTTTTTCTTTTTTGTATATTTTACTAAGTAACCCTTTCCCTGGACATGTAGTAGAAGAGCATGCTCTTACATGGTATTCATGTTTCCCTATTAATTCAGCATCTATCACAATTCCAGACCATTGAATTTTGATGAACAATGATAAAACAGAATCACTGATGACTTCACAGGGAAAAAAATCTAGTTTGCCCACAAGAGTTCTCCTTATTTTTGTGGACAAATTTTCCCTTTTCCTTAGTCAACAAATCATATATCTATACTAAGTGTTACCAACATTTAACTCTTCAAGGAAGAATGCAGATTAGCCTTTATTATTGAGGGCATAATCCTTTTCAATTTTAAGTTTCATTTTAAATCAATGTTCATATGTATGCCTCTAACAGATTAGTTATATCAACATCTTTTTGAACTGACGATTTTTAAAATTATCTCTTAGTGCTCTTATTGCTGGAAGAATAAATGAAATTTTACTAAGATTCAATATATATTTGATGCATCAATCTAATTGATATAAGATTAAATTATATTTGATTCAAAAAGTTCTTTTTAAGAAAACCTGGTCGTAAATGAACTAGATATATAGTTAATTTTCTTAAATTATAAAATTCAATATTAATGTACTGCTTTGGGTGAAAATTTTTCCTAGAGTTGACTCCATTTCAATTTAGAACTGTCACTGATCACATCATATAGTGTTTGCCATCTACTAAGGAATCTGAAACCACTGAATCAATCACACATTTGTAACAATGAGAGTGGATCCCACAGGGTATTTTATTACAGTTACTACCTGCTACAGGCAGAGGTAACTCTTCTTCCCAGATGTAAAGGTCTTCCTGTGCACTTTCTGCAATACAAGGTCTGAAAGATGTGCAAATAAGCAAAATTATTCTAAGTGTAAATTCAGGAATAGACAGATGTGATTTCACTACTATCCTTAGGAAGCAAATGATGTTTGTTTTTTTATGTCACCTACAGATAGGTCTTCATGATCTCCATTCCAAATGCATGTGAAAAACAGAAATATCCCATAGACACTAATTTTGAAGGACTGAAAAAAAAAATCACAAAATATTCCACTGCAAGTTCACCAAGCATTTCTACAGACATTTACCCAGGCACGTTTTCTTTTAATACCTAATCTGATATGACTTTGACATGTTGCCCAGTCTTTTTTCCTCCTCTTCTCATGTATCATCTATCTTCCCAGAAGGATGAGTTGGTTCAGCTCACTGATGACAGAAAGTACACTTCTCAGCATATGGGAGGGAAGGGAAGATTAATTTGCTATCAAGAGAATGTTTCAGCCAACTCATCCTGTGGGATCAAGCTTGCACGGGAAAGGATAGAAGTGTACACATGGTAAACAGGACCTTTCAGCAG
The DNA here is from genome assembly GCA_013399195.1 of Dicrurus megarhynchus. Taxonomy (NCBI): domain Eukaryota; kingdom Metazoa; phylum Chordata; class Aves; order Passeriformes; family Dicruridae; genus Dicrurus; species Dicrurus megarhynchus. The sequence goes on from VXAD01010104.1 coordinate 1,241,319, forward strand.
ATGAATTCAGCTGCAGTGAAAGACTGTCCTTGTCACTGCAGTTGAGAGTTAGAGAATATGGGTAAGAATACTTGGAAAATCTTCAACAGAAATCACATGGCCAAGCAGTTTATTCATGTATCATTCTTCAAAAAGGCACACTTCTTACTGAAAGGCATTATAGATTTTGCTATTGCTCGCTTTTATGGTTTAGTTATACAGGGTACAATGAGGATCATGAGTAAGTCTAAAAGTATTTTCATGGCTGTGCTGAGCCAGACTAGAGATCACACTAGTACTAGCCCTATAAACTGTTTGACAGTATATGATGAATAGACAATTAAATAAAGACATAGAATAAAACTTACTACTTTGTCATACCATTCCAGAAGTCAGGAGAGAAGGACCTTTTAGAGTTGTAGCTCCCATTACATCTTTATCAACAGCCAATTACATCAATTTATTTAAAGCATTTATATTATATCCTTTCCAAATTAAAATACTATATGTTTAGTAGGAGTTTACTACAGATATTGCTTTGAATTATTGCACAAAATTATAAATTCTTCTGGATCTTCTCATTCATCTTTAGATTAAAAAAATTTATTGACCTGAAAACTCTGCTCTTGGGTAATTTATAAACACATTAAACTGTAGACACTTCAGTAATAAAAAAAAAAAAAAAAGAAAAAAGAAAGAAAAGAGAAAATGTCTTTCAGTATCTGTGTCATCTCTCTGTTCTGCATGAGTGCTCCATTTTACAAGTTCAATTTCCTGACCTCAGCTTCGCTAAACTAGAATCTTATTGCCGAGACCCAGATAAGCTTTTGGTGTGATCCAAATACTTATTAACCTGTAACTCAAACTGGGTTTAGGGACCTGTCTTAACCATTTTCAGCGATTTCTTCTCTAAAAGCAAAAAAGGGGGAGATCGTAATTTGGAAGTTGGAAGAAAAATGAAGACCCTTAATATCAGGAGTGTCTAACTTTTAGTCAATTTTTAAAAGCTTTTTCTTTTAAATTGTAAGTAAGAAAGAGACTGGGAGACAAACAAGTGAATGAGAGAATGAAACAACCATTTCTTTGAGACAGCAGCTATTATTTCTTTGTAGCTAAATTTGATTTTGTTTCTCATATAGCTAACATAGCTAATATTAGGGTTCTTGATCTTTTTTTCTTTCTGAGCAGAGGGTGATGCTTATATGCCAAATGAAGATGAAGTGTTTCAATTTTATCATGAGGTATGCCAGGCAAGGTCAACTCAAAATAAAGGAACAAAATTAAATTCTTCAGATTACATAAAGGTACAATGGAAACATGTTTTTTAATTTGGTGTTCTGGGTAATTCAGAGGCTAAGAAATAACTTTTATAGAACTACTATAAAAAATCTGTTAAACTGCTCTAAGTGGTTCCTGTGCTTCTGAAGTAAAAAATTTCTGGACCATTCAGCCTGGTGTCTGGCATGGTCTCACAGTGTCTCGCAAAGCTGCAGTTAAAGAACTTTAAGTTTTCGTACTGGAAAGAGTTGTTTCTCTGCAAATCAGAGAGTGATTTAAAGCTAAATGCTTCTAAGGATAGTCTGGCTTAATTTGTACGGCTTTGGAAGTGTTCCAACTTAGGCTAAGAGAAGAGTAGTGTTTCTGATGCTGGTCATTTTGGCAATATAGTGTGTACCATGCTATAAAAATCATCTGCTTGAAGAAGCTCTTAACATTTCCAAGTTTATTTCCTGGGTAAAACTACCAAAATAGTTTTAAACCTCATAAATCACACTCCGTTACCCATTGATATCTGCAATGTACACCAGTGTTTATAGTACAGTGTATTTCTGTGAAAATTCTCTCCTCTTCATAGCTAATATAAAAGTCAGTATCATATTAACAGTAGGTTGGTCACATCAAAATTATTTGTTTCTAGGGATATTTGAAAGTATTGAGCATTCTGGGAGATGGAAACATGGATGCAATAAAAGCAGATACTAAGGAATAGAAGTCCCTGGTTGGACTTTTTTTCTGTAATTTGCATCAGAGTTGAATCTAGCTGCTTCTTCATGTTTTATGGAAGAGAAGAGGTGCTGACATGAATGACAATTCATGGGAATGCAACCTACCTGACTTGTAGGTCCAATAAAGTGTTGGCTGCCTTCTGTGACTAAATTTCACCACTGGCCTCTGATGGAAGGCTGGTCTGAGAGGAACTCTTCCATCAGTCTTCCCGTCAGTTTCTTCTTCAGATGCAGATTCTATTCACTTTTGTGTAAAAGGCTAAAGTGACCATTTTTACTGGTTTTGTAAGGGTTTTGGCTTTTCTTGTATGGAATTTCAGATGTACTTAAGGAGTATAAATTCAACTCTTGAACCACTCTTGCGAAAGCCACCAACAATAAATAAATAAGGCTAAAATGCGTCCTTTATTCTAGAAAATTGGCAGTGAAACCTTAGGTTTAAAAAAAGGTGTTTGCATATGTTCTATGTGTCATACTGCCTGCTATTATGGTAATCTGGTATAATTAATAACAAAATTAATAATTTCCAGCTCTCAAGAAATTGGGTAGGCCTTTTCATAGGCCTTTTGATACTAAATACATAATGGATCAAGTTTCCCTATGCTTCTTTGTGGTATAAAATTTTTTAAAGTGGGTATAATATTTGACTCTTGTTTTATTTCTTAGGCTTTGTTTTACACGTAACAAGCACTGATTTTATATTTCTTGCAGTTATTTGCCACGTATCAGACAGCAAACAATTTTACATGCCTTTCTTTACGTCAGCGAGAAATGGACTAGCCTAAAGGAAGGTTTTTTATTGGAATGTGAAAGAGAGATGGGAGCTGAGGAAGACAAAGTTGGACTATATCTAGTTTTTATTGCAAGCCATGGGTAAGTATTGTCTGAATGTTAAAGAAATCACTAAATCAGAATATAAGCATAGGATTTTTCCTCTTTCCCAGAGTTAGATCATTAAATGAGAAATCCTTCCTTAATTCTGATCCTCCAACGTATTATAATCCTTTCAAGACATTAAATATTGTTGGATTAATGGTGGTTAGTGTAGAGCTTTGCTACAAAAGCACGTTTGTTAAACAGTAGTATATAATTTCCACTTGGAATTCAGATGCAGGTAATTGAAAAACCATTATGTACTTTCTAACAGAAAATGAGGGACAGTACACTATTTTAAAATTTGCTTTTCTTGTTTCTCAAAGTATTCTATAGCCATCCCCATACTTACGTACATTAGAGTTAAATGATTCATGATTGCAAAATGTTTTACAGAAAAGTATATTGGTCTTTTTCCTATTTCTAGAGTCTCCCCATTGTCTTAATATACAAAAGAAAAAGCTATATAAAAAGTATACAGAAGAAAAAGCTTTTTTTTGCTTATTTTTGCAAAAGCAAAATTTGCTTTTGCTATTCCCTGTTTATTTACCACTGGTTCAGTTTACCATTCTTGCTTCACTATGCTTTCATCTTTTGACATTTAGCCTGCAGACCAAATTTTCTGTTGTTGTAGTTCATTTTTCCCTTTCCTCTGAATATTGACAATTTGTAGTCAAAATTAGGAATTAGCAAATTTGCAGTGTAACTATTTCAGTTTTCCTGAGTATGTGATTAATTTGATTTGGCATTCAGTTCAACATTTACTTCCTACACATTCTATTTCAGTATTATTTTCATTCAACATTTACTTCCCACACATTCTATTTCAGTATTATTTTCAGGCTTTTTTTCCAAAATTAAACCTAAAACTTATCTTTTACCCCAAATTATTGTATTTTTATCATCCAGATGCAAGTGATAAATAATTTAATGCAAAGATACTTTTAACATTTTCTGACTAATCAAGAGTCAATATAAAGTGAAAATAGCAAATATAATTATTTTTTGTTAAAAATCTATTTGAAAAAAATACTTTAAAACACAAGAAAAAATGTAGTCTTGGATTTAAGTTTTGGATTCATGTGGCTAGATTTTGATAACGCCAAGGATGGCAGGTGTGGCTTCTGTGAAAAAACACCAGAAATTGCCCCCATGGTGGGCAGAGTCAATTCCAGCTGGGTCCTAGAAGGATGCCTTGCTAGCCGAAGTTGAGTGTCTCAGCAACGTTGATAGCATGTCTGTGATAATATATCTAAGATGGGGTAAAAAATGTCTGTACAAAAACAGCTGGGAGAGAGGAGTGAGAATATGTGAGAAAAGCAGCCCTAGAGACACCAAGGTCAGTGGAGAAGGAGGGGGAGGAGGTTCAGGGGTTCCTTTGCAGTGTGGGGCTCAGGCCATGGTGAGGAAGGTTGTCCCCCTGCAGCCCATGCAGGGCCAAGGTGAAGTAGATACTCCCACCTGCAGTACCTGCAGGATCCTACACTGCATCAGTGTGTTCCTGTAGGATTGTACCCCATGGAAAGGACCCACTATGGAGCAGTTCTTGAAGAACTGCAGCCTGAGTGTGATGAGGAAGAAGAGTCATACACGTGTTGTTAGGAGCTGACAACCCCTGTTCCCATTCCCCAGCAGTGCTCAGGAGGTAGAAGAGTCAGAGTGAAGCTGAGCTTGGAAAGAAGGGAGAGGTGGGGAAAATGTGCTTTTAAGTTAGTTTTACTTGTCACCACCCTATTTTTTTGCAATTACTTGAAATAAATACATTACTATCCCTAATTCAAGTCTGTTCTGTACTTGATGGCATTTAGTGAGTCATCTCCCTGTCCTTATCTTCATCCACAAGTTTTTAATGATACTATTTTCCTCTGCCCTTTTGATGAAGGGGGACAGGTAAAACATCTGGCACCTGGCATCCAGCCAAGGTCAATGCAGCCTGTACATGTAAATAGATATAAACAATGTCTTCAACTTTAAGGACCCTTAGGGAATTTAGAGGAACTCTCTCTCAACCTCTCTCTTTAATTGCCAGGTGAAAACCCTTCTAATAGAAACCTCTTGATTGAAGTTTTCATTGTAAGAAAATAAATTAAAATGGAAAATATTGTAAGTTTTCCAATCTTTCTGGCACAGAGAAATAAAAAAAGTAATTTGATGATTTAAGAAGCTTGTTTTCCTACAGTATCTAAACTAAGTATTTAATTTTAGTTTCCATAAAAGCTGCTTTTCAAGGTGCTCAATAATGTATGAAGCTGGAACTGAGTGTCCCTGATTGTACTTATTTCAAGACAACAATCAGTAGAACTTTGGAAATAAATATTGGAAAAATCCTTTAAAAACTTTGTGGCCTAATGTATATGTTTTAGGTTTGCTGATAAACTTTGTTCAGTTCCATGACTGATCTGCAACTCTTTTTTTTTTTTTTTCTTAATCTGACTATTTTCTTTAAAAGTTGTGCAGGCAGTGTGTGTGAGACAATGTTAGGATTTAACATAATCTGATCTCTGTGACAGCACATTCATTAAGCTGGTTTCCACATAACACAGAGAATTGTTGAATAGTGTGGTCATAAATATGTGGAAAAGATAATTCATACCCTGAGAGGTAAGAACATTTACTTACAGGGATAAAAATCACACAAAAAAACTACAAGAACATATAAATGCCCCACCCAACAAATACCTGTTAAATCTGCAGTTTTTAAACTTACAAGAATGTGTTTGCTCCTAATTTTCCTGTAGTGATAGATTGCAAATAACTTTCTGCACTTTTAGTTATTTCTTGAATGACTCTTCATATATTCCTACAAATCTAGAAAAAATTACTGTGCTTCTCAAACATAGTATCATCCTATATTGGTCCATTATAGAAAAGTGCATTTTTGGAACAATATGATGGAAGGAATAAAAGCCTTTCTGAAATTTGTACTGTAACCTGTTGTAACAGTCTTGGACAAGATGGACAGAATGGTAACTGGAGGGAAACACAACCAGCAACTCTGCAAGAGGACATCAGAACAAAAGATGTCTTACTGTGTCAGATCATCCATTTGTTGATCTTCAACATTTGCAATAGGAAATACAAAGCTGGAAGATACTTTGTACCAGGCCCTTTCTCTGGCTCATTCCCATCATACACTGCTATTATCAACAAATGTTGTTACAGAAATATTAGAGGATACACCCCTGAGGATGAAAAATTATAATTCATTATAATTATTTGGTTTATTGAAAATGGTAATAAAATTACTTTTTAAAACTTATTTAAAAGCTCTTTTATCCCTAGGTTCTGAAACTGCTTTTAACAAAGTAGAACAAGACTCTTCCTTTTGTGGGATGTATCTTGTCAAACACCAGCTAAACAACCATGATACAATGGACGACATAGTAACATTGTCAGACAGCTAAAAAAAAAACTGGACAGAAATTGAAATAAACATTCCCAGTCCATATTTCACTCAACCGAGTTCAGACTATCAGACTGATCCTGTAACACGCATTAGCAAAACACAGTTTTCTCAGATATATTTTTTTCTGTTTGTAACTTGTTCATGAATCACTGACATGACATCTTTCCTTCTGAGCTGTCATTGTTACATTAAAACAGGCAACACTTTTCTTACGCATGCCTAAGTCATATACACATTTTATTTCTATTACATTTTGTCAGTATAATAAATGTCCCAAATGTTTACAGAAAATGAATCCTGAAGATCTTAATGTGTATTGATATTAATGGAAAGATTATTTTTGAAGGAAGGAACAGTGATTTAGAGATGGTTCTATGTGAGAAGGTACCCAGTAAGGTTTTCTCAGAAGAAGAAAATAATTTAGAAGCTTTTATTCCATAGAATAAATAAAAATGTCAGAGTTAGAAGTCAGTATAAATTATTGGCCAAAGCAGATGCAGATCCAAACATATAACTCAGTAGGAACCGAAAAACAGGACTATTTATTTTTTAAAATATGTTTATTCACTTACTTAAGTATCCCATTTACTATAGTTCTGTTATTGCCTTCCTGCATGGTTACTAGCAGTTTTTCAAATTAATGTTATCTGTGAAATTTTCAAAGCAAATATGTTGGATAAGCCTTAAATTCCTGCTGAGTACAGAGCAACTAATGTGACATTGCCTGGAGGTAAAAGCATCATTGTTCTGCATACTTTCAGATATGGCTCTGTTTTCTTTATTTAATCCAAGGTCATTATTTTCAAGCCACAGCATGTTCTCATGAAGATCAAACGTTTTCCCAAGAAGGAAAAATGGCAGCATGGTACACTGGAAATTAAAAAGTTAAAAGTCATGTAAACCATTGATCAAAGGAGAGAAATGTATTTTTACTTAAAAGACTGAGCTGTTTACACAGGGGAACAAACAGTGGTGAGATACATTTTAGAACTAGGGAAAAATTACTTGTTTGTTTAGTACCAAAAAAGATTTCATTTTTCTGTTGCTATTTGCTTTTCTTTAGTTTGCATGCCACCCCTTATTCTTCTCTCCCCGGAAAAGACACCTAAATGGTTTATGTTGAGACATCTCTATGTTGCAAGATAAGCTGGATAATTAATATATAAATATTTGAATAAGTATTATTCTGAGGTCAAAAACTTGGGTTATGTTTTTGGATAAAATGCCAGTTCCTTGGCAAATAATTACTGCAAAATAGAAGGCTGAAAATAAAATATAAGTACGTCATGTTCTCCATTTTATGCTGACCTATTTATCCATTTCTTAACTGATCTTGAAGACAAAAAGAATTTTCATTCTGAATGATGACTACTCTTCAGAAGAGTGAAAGATTATAAGAAGGAAAGTGGGTGTTAAGTAAGTGAAGTAGGATGAAACAAGCACACGAAAGCTGAAGTTAAATGAGTTTTACAGGAATCCAAAAAAGGCATTGGGAGACCAAACCCAAATATTTCCTGTCCTTCTGTGATGGGGAACTGTCCTGACTTTGGCATCCTGTAAATACTATGGAATTTCAAGTACTTGCTTACACCAGTGAGTAACACATTCCAGTATTTCCATCACCGATGCTGTGGTGACTTGTTAAATGTGCAGATTCCTGCATCAGTCTTGTTAGATAAAATACAACCATAGAAATAAACAATAAATAATGGCTTATTTCTGAACTTGTGTGCTGGTTTACCTTGAGTTTTGCTGTAAAGTGCGCATAGGTCACTGGGCTACGGATATCTATGTTCAACCTTCTGAGTGCCTTCTGTATTACTCAGTTAAGCCACAAAAGTCTGAAAATCAAACCAGTGATACTGCTCTAGTTTTGAATCCTCTGTATCCATCCAGATAAGCACATCAGAGATAGTTTAGATGCATTTGGTGTGGGTTTAACACATATGTGCATCCTTGGTCACCTCTTACAATGCCATCCCTTTGATCTACCTTAAAAGCCTTTCTGGCAATATAATCAAAGACTATGCATTGATAATATATGCACAGACTCTAAAAGCCATCTAAAGGTCACAGCTATGCCAACAGATAAGGCCTAAGTCAAAGATTCAATGCCTTTTTCACACATGCATTTCTCAATGCAAACATTTCTAATAATGATCATCCCAATTAAAAGTATATGCATCTAATTGTGGCTCCAAAATAGCTTTTCTGCATGAAGTGTTTTCATATGCCTTTTTTCTTCTTGTCCCAAAGCACACATGTTCCAAGAGATTTAACAGGTGAAAGACTGAGGGTTCAGTGGGGTTTTTAAAGAATAAAATATTAAACATAAAATATTGGTATCACAGTGGTATAAAATGTGATTATACCATTTTTGCTTTGCAACATTTTGCTCTTGTGTACTAAAAATGCTAGTAAAACATTACCATATTGAGTATTTTAATTTTTAGCTTTTCATCTAATTATGAAGTAGAAGGTATTTTTTTTTAATACTCTGGCATTAAATTTCTTCCAAGTAGCTTCCAATAATCTACTCTTTTGTGGCAAATAATGGAATGCAGGAAAGTAATTTCTGTCAGATGGCTAGTGTTACCTCCTCTGTATAAGCCTATTTTTTTGAAATAGTGATTTTTATCACTCTGGGATCTAATTTGAACCATTCTGAAATTACAGTTATGGTGAACAGTCTCAGGATCTTTTGTTTCCTGACACTAATGCTGTTATCTTTATGGACTCTCTTGTCTAATCGAAAATAGTTCAGCGTTAGGAATACAATTAAATATAAATTAAACACAAATATTACTGTATTTGAATAATTATATATTTGATTTTTTTAAAAAAATGGCACCAAATCCTATTACAAACCACCAAGTGCATTATAAATTATCCTCATTTTTTCTTTTTTTTAATAGTTATTGAAATGAGACCATGCTGGCAGGAGTTAAATTGGCAAATTCCCAGGGTTGAAGCAGTATTACTAATGTCTTGAATCATAAATGTTAAATTACTTGACATAAATTGACAAGAAATTCAATTAATGCATTAATTACCAATACTGTGAATCTTAATTAAGTGATGCAGAGTTAAATTTATACTGTAGCAAACCACTTGCATTACAAATAAAGAACGAATGTATACATAGACATAAGTAACTCTGAGGAGGAAAATCATGGAGCTGCACATCTTCTCATTTTAAAATCAAGAAAAAATTAAACTCTTTGTAGATATTTCTTCAATGAATAAGAAACTGTACTGTAAAAAACTTTAATCAGTTAATAAATTTTGATAATAAGAAAATAAGAAGTGGTGCAACAATTAACAGGATAGCTGTCAGATCAAAGGTTCTCTGTCTGACTCTGGAAGACGACAAATTCCACCAGTTCTTACAATTTCTTTCTGACTTCAGTATTTTCAGAATTCCATCTGATTTCCATATTTTTCCTCATGAATTATCTGTATTCCCTATATTATAGGAAAACTTAGAGTAAAATTAACATGAGCTATATATGTCCCCTTGAGCACTAGTTTCCCAGTCACACACTTACTTTATTCTTAAATTGGTAGGAAGGTATCTCAGAAGTAACTATGTTCCTGAAGTATCAATTAATCACAGAATTAATAAATTAGCATACAGAAAAAGGAGAAGGGGAATAGAGGCTTCAAATTATCTGAAGGCAGAGAGTATAGGGAGTATAGGATTTATATTTATATTTATATTTATATTTATATTTATATTTATACATATGTAGGTTATGAAAACAGATATTTGGCAGGTCCTTGGTTCTAAATGGCTTCTGAAGAACAGAAACCATGAATGAACTGGAGAAACAGAAAAGGAAAAGAGCGTGGCAGTGAATATGCATGAAAATGCAATAGGAGAAAAAGGGAAAAGAGTTTGAGAGGTAGAGAAGCAAAAGGGTGAGGAAAAGATCCTTGAGTTAGAGAAAGGAGAAAGAGCTGTGAAGGAAAGCATACAAAAGAGACAAAAAAGTTATCATAAGGAAGTTCTATTAAGAATAAAATACACATCTTATAAGTAGAATAACAATAAACCACCAAAAAACTCAGTGGCAGTGAAAAATTGAGTAGTTAACACAGATGGATGTGGCTATGGATGAGATGCATTCTTTTCAAATATGATATGAAGATAGATTAGCATTTACTAAGAACAAAGTATGATGAAGCTCTGAATTTCTTTTAAACAGTTATAAAAGTTGGGACTAGCACTGGCTGGAGCACATCCCACCTTTTGCCATGCTGGCTTACAGGCTGGCTGCTCTAGTGGAGTTATCCATCCTGGCTGCCTGATGCCTGTGTAGAGGCAGGTCATGCCTTAAATCAAACTCAGTGTTGAGTTTGCATGTCATTAATTATTTTTCCTTTACCACGTTACCTTTTTTTTCCTTATGTTTCCCCTTTGTATTATAAATCCCAGGTTCATTAAAAACATTGGCTGGCACAACACTCAGTTTAACAGCAACTGAGAATTTAATCAAGCAAATCTCTTAATTCATTCCTCTTAGCTATACCTGATTATACAGTATAATATTTCTGGGACAGATTTCCAACGGTGTTTGTGTATTTGATTTCTATTCAAATAGTTAAATCTGTAGAATTTAAATATCAAAATATTTTTCAAAATCTATTCTTTGTTCATTGGTTATAATATTCCAGTTTACCTTCCATCCTCCGTACAACAGGCTGTCCCTGCCCCACAGAAAATCTACATTTAAAATTAAACGAAAAACAAACAAAAAATGGTGATTCACATATGTTGAACTCTTGAAAAGCAAGAAATCTGGGTCTAATAAAATGATCATAAAATCAAGAAGGAATTTCCTATTTCCTTCACACAAGAAGATCAATATTCATTATATATTTGCATAAACAGTCAATTTTTTAATTAATTTTTTACTTACTCATTCATATATGATTCTATTTATCTTTCTTCATCTCACTCATAGGGATACAGAGTAGAAAAAAAGTGACCTTGCTCTTGAAAACACACTGTAGGGGAGGCCTCATGTTTTCAGCTGTTTGTCTGTCTGAGAGCTGAAAGATGAGCTAGGATAAAAAACTTTTCAATATTTCCTTGTGGTGACAAGAATTCATTCTGGGCTCTGTGGCTTAACTCCATCTGTGAGACAGTCTGATGCCAGAGTTTCTGTACAGCCCAACTTTGACTTGATAGTATCTAGATTTATACTTCTTTTATGTAATTTTTAAGTAAATTATTAAAAATGCTTAAAAACTTTGAAGTAGAAATTTTGAAACACCAGATTTTTTTAAATTACTGAACAATGCCATTCTTAGCACCATCATACTTTAGAGGCACAACAATCTTGATTTTTGTGTTATTTAATTGGACTGGGATAAAATTTTGAAATTCTGCCTGACAATAGGAAAAGAACAGATGAAGAGAAGAGAGAGAAAAGAGAAAAGAGAAAAGAGAAAAGAGAAAAGAAGAGAAGAGAGAAGAGGGCAGAAAATTGTTTTGTGTTTAATAATTTTCAACCACTGCACAGGCAGCTGAAACATACAAGAAAGAATTATATCAACAGATGTTAAAAAATACAGTATTATCAGTATGTCCAGAAGTATGTGTTATTACCATGTTGAGAATATAAATATATAAATCCTCCAAAAGCTTCTACACCTTTTGAATTCCCTATTGTGTTCTTGAAGACAGTGACACAATTTATTAGGGGTTATTCATCTCATTTTAATTTCAGAATACTCAATTAAAATTTGTAATTATCATTTTGACTGTCATGATTTTGATAACTTTGGAACAAAGAGTCCAATTCACATCAAAAGGAATGAAATGCTGATGTTTTCTTTTTTTTCCTCCCCTGCCCTTTGCTGTAGTGTGGTTTAAGTTCAGCATTGAATGATTTTGAAATTTCTCAAGCATATAAAGGCATTATAAACAATGACCAAAAGAAAGGTCATTCATTGTGGTTTCTGCTGATTTTTATTCATACAGTAACAAAAACAATTGGAGGCCTGCTGAGAAGTATAAAATTGTATCAAGGGGCACACCTTGAGGCATTATGAATCTAATGAGTAAAGCAAGCAGTCACCACCATTTCAGAGTGTTTCAGCTCTAGCAGAATCTTAGTACGTGCTTGTTAATCAAAAGAATTCTGAGACAACACCTTTTTGGGTGAAAAATGTTGGGGAGCTGTCATGCTGTTAAAACACCTTAATAAGTAGGATGTCACTCTAAAAAGCTGAGGCCCCTGCAGTAAGGACTGCTCCCTCTGTCTCTTCCTCTCCTGTGCCTTCCCCCAATTTTTCCACCAAGTCTGTGTTTTGCATGTGTGCAGTTACGGATATGATCAGTACTTCGGGCAGAACAAAATCCAAATGTGCATATGAGAGAGAAGACTGAAGGTTGCATCTGTTCAGTCCTGTACCTAATACTGGGGGAGCTTTACCTCACTGCCTGGCTCTGAACCAGAGATAAGGTGTGCTGCCAAAGACATCTTTTGTTTGGGTTTTTTTTTCGCTTTGTTGACAATGAAATGGAATTGAGACAAGCCAGAGTTTGATGGAGGCTCTCAGGAATACAAGATATGAACCTATCTGCTACTAATTTGGCTCCAACCAAAGACTGCCTCTTACATTTAATACCCAATCCTACTCATGACTAAAAGCTTTGCCATAGAGTTGAGAATCTTTCTAGTTTTATTGAGATATGTTAAAATTTAATTTGTATTCAGTAGTGAATAAAATACCAAGAATTATAAAGAAGTAATTTCAAGCCCGTTTATTCCATTTTCTGAGGCTTCTAGGCTTTGAGAAAAAAAATCACAAAAAGATAATGAATTCAAGAGAGATAAATAATGAAAAAAAGTCAAATTATTTTTCATTCTGTCATTATTTGGAACTATATATATATATATATATTTTTTTTTTTTTTTTTAATGACTGAAAGAGAAGTGACTGATCCAGATAAGAATGTACACTCATATCACACATCATAAGAGTTTTGCAGCAGTTAAGGTAACCAATACTATGTGGGCAAATATGGGCTTAATTTACTACTTTCTTGAATAATTTTCTTCTGACTTGTTCTATTGGATAGTCTGTTTTCCTTTCACTTTTAAACATGGATTTAATGTATTAAAAGGATATTTAGACTATTTTGAAATACTAATATTGATTTTCCTCTTTTTTTATTTGTGGCCTCCCATATCAACCAAATACCAGTTATGTGACAGTATGAACAGTATCAAATGATACTTAGGCAGATGAAGTGAAGCAGCAGTAGTAGTTTGAACCCTTGCTGACTGGATGACTCAGAGTCTATTCCAGTTCTCTCTATAAGAGAATGGATCCCTGTTCTTATTTTTCCATGTTCATAATATTATTTTTTCTTTCATTAACTGCACGTGGATGCAATCAGACACCACCTTCAATTCTGTCTATCAAAGAATTTCTCTGCTTGGACAAAGTTTGTGCTCTCTAAAGTAAGCCCTCAGATTGACACAAAGCATTTGACTTCTTCACTTTATGGCACCTACTTAGTGCAATTAGTTGAACTGAGTTCAGCTCACTCTATAACATTCCCTGAGAATTAGGAATCTAAGGACAGTATTATTCAGTTCAGGACTCCCTTTTATCCCATTATCCACTGAGTCCTTCATTTATTTCCTTTCTCTCTTGAGTTATTGTGTACCCAGATTTCTCACTTTCTATGGGAAATTTCTAATTATCTCATTAAGCATTTCATGAAGTAACACAGAGAAAGGTACTCTGTGGTGTGCTGGTTTTATTTATAGAAGATGTCTCCATCTACACTTCAAGGTTGTTCCACTTAGCATTGGGAAATTAAATAAACCACTGTGGATATGAGAAAGTTAGGAAAAAAATGCTGTGTAGTCCAGAAAGTGGGATACTCACCTGAGTATGAAGGAAACATTATTGTTTTGATCTATTAATCTTTTCACCATTATAAAGTGCATACATCAAGGCCAAAAGTTGTAAATAATTGTCTGCACAATCTTTCTTATTTGGATTGACAATATCACTCTTTCCTGATTCTGACATCTAAGGCAAAGGGAAGAAAATTATCTATAAAAAGATAAACATCAAAATAAGAAATTGAAAAAAATGTTTCATGTATTCCAAGTGAACACACTTTTTTCTGAACTCTGGGGCTGAAAGAGGGGGCCTGTTTTGAAGAACATAAATGATTAGGCATATTCAAAAAATGCCCATAAGTGCCATCCCAGGAAATGAAAAAGAAAAATCCAACAGGATGTAATCATAAGGCACATATAAGTGATGTCAAAAGGAACTGCCTCCAGTCTCACAAGGGAAGATGGTGAAGCCTGATGATCAGTGATAAGACAGAAGGGCTAGAAGCTAGAATGAGGAAAGCACAGTAAGAGAAAAGCCAGACAGAAAAAGAGAGAGAAGCTTAATGAAAGTGTGAAATGTAAAGGATGAACATTTTGGCAAGTCAGAGAGCTGAAGTAAAGCATCAGGGCAAAGGAAGTGAAAGGGATCAAATGGATCATTTAACAAAGAAGCCAAGGAAAAGTGAGGGATGCTGAGGGAAGCAGAGAGATTGAAGCTGAAATTAGAGAGGAAAGCTGAAATGTAGTGAGATGATTGGCAGTGATAGGACATGGCAGCAGCTCTAAAGAAGAGATAAGACTTCCTGCAAGTGCTGAAAATGAAAGGAGAATTGAGAGGGTTTGCAGGATGATGAGGGGACTGTCCCAGTACCAACAACCTGATCTGGTCTACAGTGGGTAGGTGAAATGCAAAGATAAAATATTCCAGGTTTCCATAAATCAGAGGATTGTATGTCAGTAAAAGTGCTGTGAATGGCAGTATTTTTGTTCCATTTTATTTTATATTTTATTCTAAGGATGGAGGAAATGTCCCAGAGAAAGGAATAGGCTAACAATATAAATGGCCATAGAAATAACAAAACAGCTCACAGGTGGTGAAGGTTTGGAGGAGGATAGATAAGTGTGATGGGAATAATAGGCATGCAGGACGGCACTTGTAAAGGAATATAATGTCAGAGAGCTGGTTGAAAAACTCTGGGTGTGGGAATCTGGACTTGTACTTGTTTGAAAAGGAGAACAACAAAAAAACCCAGAAAAAACCTAAGTCTCTCGAGTCTGTAGAAATATAAAAGTGGTGGGTATAGTACTGCAGTGTGAGAAGTTTGCATGGTATACTTATTCTGAACACGGACGTGGATAAGGTGAAAGATGTACAAAAATGCTGTGGAATCGGTAGACATTACTGCAGCATCTGTGAGCCATCAAAAGCTATCACAGAAAACAAAAAGTTGACAGTTTATTTTTTTTCCATGCTTCTGAAATTGGATTATTCTGGATCTCACCCACGGTGCTCAAAGAAGCAAAAGTAACTGGTAATCCAACAATTGAGAAGGCATGGAAATTCTCTTAAGGCATATCAAACCTGCAAAATTAGTTGCAATGTCGAATGAGGTCACCTTAGCTGTATGTCAGCTGAATGAGGTTTCTGGATTCTAAAGCTGTTCTAGCTGACATAATTGATGAGGTTAAAAAACTTCTTGTCTGTGTGATTCTTTGCACTGAAGAGGTACCAAAGCAGCAAACATCATTGGGTAGGCTTTTGGATGTGTGCTTTAATGAAATCTAAAATTTCTCCATCTCAGTTTGATCTACTTCCACATGTTTTACCTGTGCTCAATATTTCACAGTGTGCCAACACTTTGCCCTGTAACTGAAAGATGGATAGAATACTGGAAGTACAAAGCTCATATTTTTAACTAAACAATCAGGATTACAGATTGTCATCACTTTTCAGAAAGCTGGACATGTTATTAAAAATAACCAGAACTATATAAAATTGTCCCTGATCTGATTTACTGTAGCAGGTGGACTAGGTAAACTCTAGAGGTCCTTTCCAGCCAAACTCTGATTCTGTAGTTCTCAGGTATTTATGTGAAAAACACTTTGATTATGCAGAATAATCAGGCAATCCTTGAGTTTATTCTTAATGAAACATGATTTTCAGAGAAAAACTCTAGCTGATACATATTTGCAGGATAAAATTCAGATTCTGGACTTCAGTTTTACATAAAGAGTAAAGTTATTTTTTTCTACCAAAGATGCAAACATTATGTTTACCCAACATAAAACTCCCTGTATGGCAAATCGTTGTGTTGTTCTGTTGAATAACTGCTGGATTCTGGATCTAAATGTCGTCTAGTTAAGAACATCTTGTCACTCCTATACAATAGCACTTTATCTATAAATCTTAAGTTTATAAAGTGCGTGCTTGGCTATGGTCACATCACAGTAGGATCTGAACACTGTTTTCTGCAGACGTTTCTGTCATCCAAAAATAGAGGACTATTGCATCACACTATTTATTCTAGCAGCGTCAAAAGGACAAAAGCCGACTCTGAAGGTGTTGCAGAACTGTAGTACAGGGATTCAGCTCCATCTTGTGGAATAAAAAGAAGATTACAGCAGATTCCTTTTTCCCCTTCAGAGAAATGATTGTGAAAGGCATAATTTAACCGATTTCCTGTTGAAAGTTTTCCTTGTTGAAGTTTTGAACAGATAGGGAAAAATTCATCATGACATACATCACATTAATAAGATACATTACAGTTAAAATTGTTGAGAGATAGAGCCATGGGACATAATGTTTTGGTGAACATTTTCCTTAATACAGGAGATGACAG
Organism: Dicrurus megarhynchus; assembly: GCA_013399195.1. Lineage (NCBI taxonomy): Eukaryota > Metazoa > Chordata > Aves > Passeriformes > Dicruridae > Dicrurus > Dicrurus megarhynchus. The sequence goes on from VXAD01010104.1 coordinate 1,258,294, forward strand.
AAGCATTGTCAATTGAACTGTTAATATTTTTGAATATACACATAAATATTGGATTTCAGCACTCAGGCTTTTAGGTCCTTTAATAATTCACTGTACCCACTTGCTGAAAAAAAAATAAAATGTCACCTTCCAGTTATACTGTAGATGCATTGCACAATATTTATGAAAATAAATGAATGTATTCTCAGATGAGCATACAGACACGCCTATAATAAGATTTAGTAATCTGTTCAATTAAACTTTTCTGTTGAAGAACATTAATGTTAGTATTGATGGCATTTGAGGGAGAAAAATAAAGTCATTATGTGTTTATGGCACACAGTGTTAAACATAAAAAATGTTTTTGAGACCGAAGAAGATCCTCTTTGACAAAAAAAAGAAATGCCACTTAAAGGCATTCAATGCTGTATTCTAAGTGCAGAATTTTTGCATATACAATCACTCATGCATACACATACATGACAGAAAATCTAGACTATATTTTGCGCAGCTGTAAAGATGAGATCATCTGACACTGGGTTTTCTTAATTGGGCTAATCTAAGAGAAAAAGTTGGGGGGGGTGATTTTTTTTTAAAAATCAGTCCACTAATATCTAGGTATCAACACTGCACAAAAGCACTTAGTGGGTGTTTATAAAGTGTCAAGCATACAACTTCTGTGTGAGTTGTAGTGAGTCATACAAAATCTCTCTTTCCAGCTAAATACCTTTCCAAACCTGGCTTTAAAAATTATGTGCCAATTGAACTTTCGAAAAACCTCTCCCTGTGATTGTAACTTTAATTTTTGAGAGTGTCTAGGAATTTCAGTGAAACAAATGTTCCCAAAACTCTTACTTAGGTTTCAGATTTGTCCTTGTTTATGTAACATTTCTAAAATAAAGGCTGCCTTGAAGGTCATTGGGTGCCACTTGGGCTCAGCACTTTTCATAGAATCATGGAATCATTAAGGTGTAAAAGATCTCCAGATAATCAAGTCCAGCCTTTGACCTCATGGCACCATAGCCACTGAAATATTATGAAGTGCCACATCCACCGTTTTTTTAAACACTTGCAGGGATAGTGTCTCCACCATTTCCCTGGGAGCCTGTTTCAATATTTTACCACTCTTTCAGTGAAGAAATTGTTCCCAATAGCCAACCTAAACCTCCTCTGGTGCAACTTGATGCCATTTCCCTTTGTAGCTCCCTAAGAAAAAAGCCACCACCACCTCACTACAACATCCTGTCAGGTATTTGTACAAAGCAAGGTCTCTCTTCCCTGAGCCTCCTTTCTCCAGATTGAACAACCCCAGCTCCCTCAGCGACTCCTCACAGGCCTTACATTCCAGAACCTTCACCAGCCTTGTTGGTTTTCTCTGCAATTCTGTGATTCTGTGCCAAAGGACAGAGATGTAACCTTGTAGTGTGTGTGAGAGGAAAAAATAAAATTAAAAAAAAAAAATCCTAAGCCAAAAACTTGTAACTTCTTTTCTCCTCCTCCCTCTTTCCTTTATCTATGTGAGATAAGTGAAGACTGGCCAGTTTTGCAATTTTTGATAGCAGTGATAACAGTCTCGAAAGGATTGCCAGCTGTACTGAAGACATGGTTAGAGTTTGGGGAAATTTTTTTGTCCATAATTCTGCTTTGCGTATACTCCTTAAGTGAATAAAGAATAACAAAATGATAATACTCATCATCATCATCATCATTATTATCATTAAAGTATACAATGAAAATTTGTACTACACAAAAGTTTCCTGTCAGGAACACTATTTATTTCATTCTTGCTGTGTAAATGCAAACTCTTCTCAACATCTTTGGAACAATTTACTTTTATAACAGTTCCTTACGCAAGTATTAAAATTGATGCCTTTTTTTATTTTTTGCCAAATTACCTCATGATATTCTGTCTGTGCTCTTAAAACTGCAAAGTGTCTCAAAGAGATTGAAGCCTAAGGGGTAGATGAAACTTATAGGAAAACTGGTACTTGCCTCCCCAAGTAAGTAGAAAATCTGTTACAGAGATGGAGAGGACTGATGTTTGCAAACAGCAGGTTATTCTAAATGCAAGGCATATTACAATAAGTATATATGCTAAATGATAATCAAGTTTAGATTGACTTCTATTTTTCTATATCTCCTTTATTAGACAAGTTTTGCCAATTTTTTTGCAAAATTTTGTGATTGTTTTCTATATTCTTTAATCTTTTTCCCAGATCATGTGAATAATAATATCTCTTTGAGATTTTTTTCCACCTTTCTTTTTTTTTTCTTGGACATAACTGTCCTTTAAAAACCTGGAGTAATTCTAGATGAAATGTGATGGAATATTTTTATTTCTGACAGTTTTATTATGTTATGCAAGTTCTCAGTTGATGCTCTTTGGTGCAGTGCCAATACAATATTTTGAACATAATTCAGTTGATCAATGTCTACATTAATTTTTTATCTAGATGTCTCAACAAAAGATCAGTGCATGAATTAAGTAAAATATTGTAAGTAGAAATTATAAGAAATTAGAGGAAAGCCTTTCTCCCAAACACCACAGTACAAGGAATTTATGATCAGTGGGATTAATGCAGTGCCCCAAATAACCTGGAGAATCTCTAAGGTGTCTGTTTGCTCTCTCTCACGTTTGTGATTCAGGAAGCTCTAAGGTTGCAGATAGAAAAAGCATTTTTCTCTAGTCAGAGAAAAAGGAATTTCTGTGAACTTGTGCCTTTCTCTTAAGCACAGGCTGTGGTCTGTTTTTTAAGAACATTCAACTGTTTATTCCTATTTGATATTCTATAAGCTAAAATCCTTAGGATTATTCTTGCTTTTCCCATGTTGTACATTCTAGCAGGAATACAGAAAGTGACCTTGTGAACCTGTTAGAGAGTTAATTTTTTTACAGTAGCTGGGGGGCACGGATGTGAGCATGCCTAAGAGGTGATTCTATACCACCAAGGGCAGGGGTAAGGGACATGTCAAAAAATAGAAATATATTGATATAATGGCTGTGTAAGAAGACCTATGTCTTCTTTAGGGATAGGAATAAGAAAATGGATGGACCAGACCTTAGGTTTGTGGCATAGTTTTACTTATTATTATCCTGAATTCTTTGGACCACATAGTTTAATTTCTTTTGAAGCTTTATCAAAGGTTAATATTTTAGGTGCTAAATTCAATGATTCACCTTACATTCAAATGCATACCCAGATGTGTGTGAGAGAGGAAGGGAGTCCTCCTTATTTGCAGTGATGTGTATAGGAATCAATGCTTTTTCCTTAAATTTATCTTGAATGAGAAGGAAAGCAGCCTCTCTAGAATGTAGGATTGATGCACCTGAAATGATAGGCAAGTGCTTAGAGCAGAAAGTGCCGAAATATAATCTCTGCATCATCCATTTGATTCTAGCTGTGCTGCCTGGATTTAAGCTGCAGGTGCCTGACAAATGTGGCATGGTTGACACAAGTCCAGCACACAGTTATGTGATCAGATTCTCCTGAGGGCTCTTTTGCAAGCTTCGTTTGCTTGAAATGAAGCAGGTGAGTTAATCCTTTCCATCCCAGAGCTCTCTACCAGCAATGTAGCTGATAAAGACTTCAGGCCTTATCAGTCTCAAGTAGGATTATCTCTTCCACTTTTAAATTAAGAGTGTCTTAGCACATTTTAAAGCAAATGGTTTCACAAGTCAAGCAGAATATGATTATCTCTAATGTCTAAAATAATCTACATTCCTGAGACATTCCCTTCCTGCCCCCAGCCCTCCCCTGAGCTGGAAATTACCTCTGGAACAAAACAGGGCAGTGCAGGTTCACATTCTGAAGGAGCACAGTATCTTCATCAGCTTGAAGCAGGGAAAGTTCTAGTCTGAAATCAGAGCTTGCCCTGGAAAAGCTACGTAAAATGTGTTCTAAGCAGCCAGTTCTTTTAAAATGGATTTGTATTATTGTTTAGTTGTTAAAAAAAGAAAGAAGAAAGAAAAGAATAGAAGTGCTATCCTACAGACAGCAGTTGGATTACACTGAATATTACTCACTGAACCAGATAGTTTGGCAGAGACAAGTATCATTTCATCCCTATACATAACAATCATCTGACACAGACTCCAGGGAAGAATGAAAAATACTTTGTAAAAAAAAAAATATTTGGGGGCATTAAAGCTGCTCAGAATTGAGACACTCATTAAGTACCTCACTTCACGTCAAGACATCTATTCCTGTAGTTCAATATCAACTTTTAGGAAATAATTTCACATGAAAATTTCTAGGAACAGATTGTTCTTTCAATACTGTATGTTGTGTGATATGTGCTGGGTGTGATTTCTAGAGGTATTTTGGTTGTAATGAACTTAAAGTCAGTATGGATTTTATGTAAGCAAGAAAGAATTGGACATTATACGATATTCTAATGTATCAAGTCTGTAATGCAGTTAATATATACTGTAATAAAGATATAGATTGATTTGTCATCACTCCAAGTAAAACCACCTTCTGGATTAAAAACCTGTTCTAAAATATGTAACAGATGGTGATAGGATTAAATTCACCACAAAAACAACATTATATTCTCTCTAATTAGTTGTATAAATGAGTCATATTCGGTTTTGAATAAATACATCACCAGTTGTAACTCTGTATATATCCTAGCTTTACATTCAATTTATACTGGCATTATGGGAACCTGAAATTTCCTGATAATTTTATTTAGAATGACTAAGGAGTCAAAAGCATTAAAAAAAAAAAATCAGTCAACTAAGTGTTTTTCTAAAGGAAATAACATATTATTCTTTTTGTATAGGCTAGATGATTTTTCTTAATCAAAACTATTCATTTGTGGACTAACTCTAGTTTCAATCTTCATTGTGTCAGCCTTTACTTCTTCTTCTTCTTCTTATTATTATTATTAGTATTAGTATTAGTATTAGTATTAGTATTAGTATTATTATTATTTCTACATTAATTAAACCACACTGAAATATAATTAGAATGAACTGCAAATAAAAAAAAATCAAGAATTTTTAAAAATATCAGTGTATTAAGCACCAAAGTCTGGTGTTTATAAAGGGATGTTTTAACATAATAGAATGTGTACAAATGCATGTATGGGTAAAAGTAAATATAAATAAATATATGTATATATGCAAAACCACACATGCACAAGTGTGACATAGACTTTAAAACTTTTTAAAATGTAGATATTTTAAAATATTTATAGTTGTATTCCTGTTTGACTGAATTGTGGAAATTGCTTCCTTGTAAATTTCAATGTACAATGTGCTGATATATAAGCTGTTTAATGACTGTTTTCATAAACTCATGGAAAGATTCAGTTTGGGTGGGAGGTCTTGAGGTCACTCTGTTGTAGATCTGGTTCAAAGCAGAAGCAGGTTGACCAGGCCTTTGTCTTACCAAGTTTTGAAAATCCCTGAGGACAGAGACTGCACAGCCTCAGTGCATCCTGCTGGTGCTTAACAATTTCCCACAGAGTTAAAGACAATTAATTGAAAGCAGATTGATATAAAGGTCTTAGGAACTCCGAGAGTTTCCGCCATGGGGGGGTCATTTGTTTGTGCTTTACATAATTGGAAAAATTGCAAAACACATTCATCTTGAAATTAAGGGGAATTGCTGAGAAATTACCCATGCAAACAAAATCAATTCTCATTTGGAAGTGTGATGTGAATTATTATAACATGCTGGGATCATCATCACAAACTGAAATGAATACAGAAACTGTTATTAAAAACTAAAAATGCTAAACTGATTATAGCTCAGCAGCAATATAGTGCACCTTTGTAACCAGTATTGAAGGAGAAAAAAACTAAAGAATGACTAAAATAAGTTGGAAGCCAAGTACTACCCTCATTATCACATTTTTTTTTTTAATTAGATGATTTATGTTTTAGCCATTAACTGCTCATTGCAGAAAATTGGATACACAGATGTTCTTCCTAGTAATGTGCAGTGTGAAAACAAAAATAATTCTTTTATTTAGCTGCTAAATTGTTGTAGTTTGTTTTTACATATCCACAATATAACCTAATTAAAGAAACAACTGGTCTTTATTTTTGTTAACAAGTTCTCAAAAATTATTCACAGGTGGGGATTGTATCCATGTGTTTGGAAGAAGCACCTGGCAGACTGACTAATAAATGTCTTGTGTGATTTTTCCAAAGATACTATTTAAATAATTCTGACATCCTTTAGTACAAGTAATGATGAAGTTGCAATTGTTAAGGAAAAGAAAATTTCTCATAACTACATCTCAGAGCCTACCTAGCCCTGGAAAAGGCTCAGACTTTTAAAGGGACATTCTTGTTCCTCTAAAGAGCAATACTTGAATATTTATTTTGTTTGATCAACAGATTTCTCCAGGGACATCTAGTAGCCAAGATACCACAAAATGGTAGTGGTAGAACAGACAACATCTAACAGAACCCAGCAATTTGGAAATTAGGCTGTCTCCAATGTTGTGGGAGATAAAGGCTCAGTCTTTTCCCAGTTTTTTCCCAGAGTTTACGCTAGTACTCTTTTCTGGTTAAGAAAATGTTTCAATCACATTCAGCTCGATCATGTTTTCTACCCGGGTTGTTTGGTTAAGCACTGAGCAAGTACATGACAAGAGACCAGCCTAAGTGAAAAGCTCTAGAAAGGATTTAAGAACTGTAAATCCTAATCTAAAAGAGTTTGCGTAAGACAAGTTTAAAGCTATGGTTGATAAAATAAAGTAATTTGTCTAAATCCTAGTTTTCCATAGTCTCTCACTGTTTTACCACTACTTAAACTATGTTAAGCCCTTCCTAGTTGAATTCAACTAGTCTGTTTCAAAATATACCTCAAATTCCACATTCCAAGAATCTTAGAAACATTTTTCTTCTGTTAAGATCTGTGGTGGCAGAGAGCCTCAGTGTTCTTCTAACTAAACATTACAAGGGATTGTATCTAGCAGTGTACAGGACAGAACCTCTCAAAAAGATACCTAGACTGCTTATCTTAAAACTGACATAAACCAGTCAGAAAATTAATGCAAAACCCTTTGAGTGGGTTTAAAGATTTAAATTATCATGATAATTTATCTTCCACATAGATCTTTTCTTTAGTCATCTGATGGTTAAATATTTACCAAATAGAAAGATTCAGTCCTAATGGTCTCAAAATTCAGAGTTTTTTCATTGTCCCAGTAGAAATCCTTGGCAATACTATCTAGGCTGCTCCAGGTAATATTGTTCTCTTTTGATTTGCATACATAATTGTGATGCAGTAAAATATAAGAATCAGAACAGCCGGAAGAAAGAAAAAAAGAGCACATCTTCATAGCTTACTTGTTAGCATATTCATCAAGTAAAGGAAACACTTGTGTTATGAGAAGTGTTTCTGGACTGTGCTGATCATGTATATCCTATTTTATAGAACAAAGGAAATGGTTTTTTTCCTCATCACCACTTTTTCCTTTATAACAGGAGGTTCTCAGCCTTGAAAACCTAATAGTTCCCTTTAGGTGACTGAACAGAGTATTTCTCTTCCCACCAGAATGATGATTTCTATCCTCTTCCTTGGTTCCTAGTTCAGCCTGGATTTTTTTTTTTTCCACAAATTCTCTGTGCAGTTATCACAGTTTATTTGCCAGATATAAAATCCATTCAAGGTTTTCCAAGGGTATAAGGGACCATTGGACTGCTGTACTTGACCAAATGTGGCTTTTAGAAGTAGTAATTTGGGAACAATCTCCCCTTCCAAACCTCCTAGGATAAGTATTTATGAGTTTAAGACAAACTCCAAGGAACAAGGTCAAATACATAAAAGACTGCAAGGAGACAGATGGAGGGAAGCAGTCTTTTGTCATTAGATAATGATCAGCTGCTTGTCTCTTGGAAAGGTGAGAAGTGTCTTTTTTTTAAATTTTTTCTCCATCCAAAACTGTCCAGGCAGAATTGGGTGTCTGTACTGCCCACAGCACAATGGGATTGAGATGTTTTTTCAGTCCTGTATGGATTTCACTAATAAAAATTTAATAACAACATTATCCATTTCAGAGAACATGAAAATTAGGTAAAGTTTTACTGCCACTGAGGAGTAATCTCAGAGATTTAGATAAACTGTCCTTCTAATAACACTCATGGTTATGTCTTAAAACTTTCTAAATGAAATGTCAATGAAAATTTAAAATATCAGTGCTCTTCACTGCACTCTCTGTTAGTGGAACTGCTTTGAGATTACTTATTGGCATTTTTCTGCAATAATTTCATTAGTGTTGGATTTTAATCTATCATGTTGGATGTACCTTTGCTATTGAAGTTGATTGTATAGTAGCATACTCTGTTGATGGACTACCACTATCTTTCAAACTTCAAGGTCTATATTTCTGTCAAACATTTGAAATGGTAGGCACGTATGATTTTCTTTTTGTTTTTTTGGGTTTTGTCCTGAAACATAAATCAACTAAAAAGGAAGGCTTGATTTTTAGACAAGTAAACCTAGCACAGCACTATGCAGTTGTTGAATCCAATTTGCAAAACCTGACTTCAACAGCTTGACAAACTTGATATGCAATTAAACTACTGCCCTGGGAAGCTCCAAGTGGAATGGAAACTCCATTCAAGTCTGTGGATATTTCAGCAATAACTTAAGTTGGTGTTGGGGTTTCTAACACATCTTGCTGCTGATTTCTTTTAGAGAATGGTAAGGAGGTTAAGCAATGCTGTACTTCAGGGACTTAAGGGATGCTCTTGAGGGTCACTGTGGGTTTATGCCCTCAATAAAACATACCATCTAGACAGAGGAGTAGGTATAAGCTTTGGTTCATTTACATATCGTATTCTCAAATATATGACGGTATGCCTGGGAAATAGGCCTATGAAACCATATTCACTTCAGATTTTTGAATTATATGCAACACATTTTATTCAGTGAATATGGCAATTTTTCCTAGTTAAAATACCATTTCCAGCTAATTGAAAGAGATGGAAATTGGTATCACCCTATGAATTGCTGTTCATCTCTTCATCATGCTTGTTAAAGTGTGACATAAGACTGCAAAGAATCTGGGCAAACCGGCCTCATCTCCTGTTATTCTCTAATAGCTTTCACAAAATTTTTTGTAGGTGTCTTTAAAAAGAGTAGATATTTTTCCTTCACTACTTCCTCTGTTCCATAGTCTGACTCTTCTAATAGTTAGCAACCTCCTAATTTCCAGTTTGAATTTATTTATTGCCAATTGCCAACATTGTCCTTTAGTTTAAAAAGTTCTCCTCCTGGGCATTTTACTACCCTGCTCATTTCTGGAGTATTTATAGAGAGTAATCATGTCTGTTCCCATTATTTGTTTGAATATTTGCTTTTTTAAGTGTGCTGTAAATTACACAGTGTTGCTGTTGCTCCCTGATTAGATTGCTGAACCTCTTAAAGCAGGAGGAGGGCTGTTTAAACCAGCTAAAAATATTTCCATCAATACTTGGTAATGGTCCTGTATTTGTATGGAGCACATTGAGCCTGAATGCGAGGCTACTCGTGGATTTTAATCTTAGCAGCAGCTTCTTCATACCTGAAGAATCGCACCTGCTGTGTTTCAAAAATACCTCCATTGGAAAGTTTTTGCAGCAAACAACCTTCCTCAGCAACTACCTTTGCTGACTCAGAAGTAGGGCAAGGAGGGAGAGGGAAAGAAAGATAAAGGATACTATTTAGCCGGTGTTAAAAACTATTCATTACCATGATCTGCTTCAGTGCATTTTAGTAGCTTTTAATAGTTTTAACTCTTTTCTGAGCGAGTGCCTTCCCACCACAAACTTGCAGTTCATTGCTCTCTGTACAAAGAGACACCTGTTTGATCTATGTCTAATGAAATCTTACCTAAACGTTTAAAGCAAACTATTGATTGAACAATTATACTTCATTTATATGGAAGTGTTATCTGTTCCCCCATTCAGTTCTCCGTTTCTTTATCTGACATTCTATAGACCCTTGTTATAACTCTATTTATAAGAACTGACACATTTAGACTGTAAATCAATTTTCCATTTTCATTGTATTGGAAAATTGCTCTTCAATAGGATTTCCTCCCTCAAAAGACAGGTTCAGTGTAGCACTTACATTTAATTGACTCACCAGGTTTTCTACTGAAGTCCTCGCCAAAGTTGCCCAGGTGAAGTAATCTGCAGTATTCATATCGCTGAAAAAGCTATTTTAGTCTAAAATTAATGTTGAACTTTCTCACTTTTAAAATAAATGTGTCGTAGGCTGGTTTGTGTGATACTGAAATAATTTCCTGGTTCAAGACCATTTTGAACTTGTACATCCTAGCTGATATTTTTTCTTTCAGCTCTTTGAAATGACTGGGAGTAGTCACTTCCCTACAGTTTAGGGGCATTTATACAGATAATTAATTAATTAATTAATTAAAATATGTCCATTAACATGTTAAGAGCACTACCTGGAAGAATTTGCAATCTCATTAAACTCTTGAAAGAACACTGAGCTATCTTCTGAATCTAAAACTTTCATAACAATATCCAGGATGTCTCATGGAAAACTTCTTCATTCCTTATGACACTATTGTAAGCCTTTTAAGAAAGAAATGTCCCAAGACTTGCTTCTCAGAGTTATGGAGGGGAAAACATGAAAGGAACACTTTAATAATATTTTAGGTACCTGAAATCCATTACTACACAAAGATCTTTACTAAATCAAGAATACTGTGATGCCTTTCTGAACAATGGGTCTTTTTACAATCATCTGGTCAGTCTGGTTGGTGTGCACCAGCCCTGGAATGCTCTCTTCAACAAAGCCATAAAGGAGCACCAGAATCCACTTATGCTGTTTTCAGTACATAACTAAGCTTACCAACTTTCTTTTTATTGTTTGTTATGTGAAAAAAACACACTAAACCTTATATACATTTTTGATCATTTTAATTCTTGAACATTTTCTGAATATAGATATAAAAAAATTATCTTTCATTTGTTTCCTAAGTACAACATTGTCATACGAAGGAAGGAGATGTTTTACTATAAATTATTTATGGATTTTTACTACTTTTTCGGATCATGATGTTCTTTGCAACTGTTAATCCTTACTTTGATCAGTGTTATTTACCATCTTTGGAACAGCAGTGCTTTGATTAGGACATCACAAGGCTTCTTCATTTCCAATGAGAATGTGTCTGACCTTCTTGTTAGTTGTCCACAAGTTGAATCTTAGAAGCTTGGTGTCTGTTTGACTGTGCTCCATTGCATTAATGATGTTATGAAATGTATGAATAAATATTAACATGGTTGGATCTAAGAATTTAATCTTCAGATAATTAATGTCAAAGTCCTATAAACTGTTTGTAGTCACTACTGAGATTTTAAAATACATTAGCTCTATAGTCTCTGCAAAGCATACAGAGTGGGAGTTCTCAGGTGGTCTTAAGTGAATGGAAGTGGAAGAATTAAATAAATGAAGTCAAGTCTCTGTGGGAGTATGAATTCAGCATGTCTCAAATAAATTTTAATAGTTGAAAACTTACAAACCTAAAAAAATTATTAAATGTGTGTGAATGACATATATTTTATGCCTATTGGAAAGTAGTACTTAGGAGTTTTTATGAGATTCATTTAGATCACAACAAAACTGCAGTCATAACCTTGAAATTCAATTTTTTTTCTCTGGGATTTTCTAATAAGGAGTACTGCTTTCCATTTGTTAGTATGGATTCCCTGAAATAAACACTTGAGTTCTATATAATATTTAGGTTTATTGAATCTCAAAATTGGAAACTTAATGTGGTATCGTCCCTTTAGGTTGCGGGATGCCTCTGCTAGTAAAGATTTCAAAATGAAGAATACATGTGAACATGTCTGATGCTTGAAAAAGGAGAAAAAAATTCTACATAAAATAAGTTAAACTATACGGAAGAGAAAAAACCAAAATGAACATGTTTTTGTTTCATTATTGTTGGTATCTGTTGTTTCTTGTGTTTTTTCTTATTTATCTTTTTTTGGAGTAAAATTCTGAAAACAAGCAAACACAAAAAAAGAGGAAACTGTGTTTATCTTTACTCTTTTTGTTGTTTTGGAAACTGCCTTCATTGCCATATTTCTGCTAAATAGTTACTATCTAAATAGAGACACTTGAGAATTCTTTCATTTAGAATTGTGATGATACATGTACACTGCAGGTTTTGTAAGAGTGTTTCACAGATTAATATAAATTTTCATAAAAATATTTAATCTCAAATAAAGTCTGCTATCACAACCACAAAAGATACATTTCCACATTTGATTAAAAATTTGGTAGGTGTGACTAATACTCACCAGCTCTGTTTTGAAAACTGATACTTTTAAAACCATTAAATCTCAAACTTTATAGGTTAGTCAGAGAAAGACTAGTTGAATTTCAACATATCACTGCCAGGAGTCACAGAATACAGAACAACTTGGACTCATTTGAACTTACATAGATATACTTGCAAATTGGGAACATTTCAATTACTGTGAGTGCTGAAATAGAGAATGTCTGTTCTCCTGCATGTACACAGTAGAGTAGTTGTACTGTAGATGAAGCAAAACAAGCTGCCTGTTGTGATGAAAAAAAGCAGCAAGACATGTTAGATTACAATTTCTGAAATTTCTGAAAATTTAGTTAAGAAGTTTATTAAAAACAGAAGTTTATGAAATTGTAACAGTGAGTTAACTGTTATAAATGGTAATTTCATGCTGCAGTGAATTTAAGAGTTAATTTCAGAAGGGATTACCCATGTGTCATGCATGCCTATTAACAGTCACTGCCTTCTGAAATGAGAAGGAATTTTAAAACAGATGTGAAATAGAATTTGTATGGGTACAAATAGCATAAAAAATCCTTCCCCAACTATTTTTCCAGTTGAGCCCCAGCTTGCTTTCACAGACATGTATTTAGGCTAAGAGAGGTCTTAGGCATAAGGTAAAAACCTTCACCACCAACAAAGAAGCTATCGGCAGACTAGAGGTTACAGCTACATGGTTTTTCCTAAATTCTTTTTTAAATTTTAAATCTTATCAGCTGAAACCCCATTCCTCATTATTTCTTCTAGCTTCCATGTAGCAGGCAAATTGTTCTTTTTTTACAGCAATTATATCCAATGCCAGGCTTACATAAAACCAAATGAAAACAACCAACCAAAACAACCACACCAAAAAAAAAAAAAAAAAAAAAAAAAAGAAAAATTTGTTCACACACAGCCTTAGAACCTGCGGCAGATGGTAAAAAGTTAATACTGCTTAAAGAATATATGGTACCTCTACAGTTCTAAAAGGAAAATATATTGAGGTCATGTAACCTCTTGAACTGGAAGTATTTGGGTGATGACAGAATGCTGGGGAATACTGTTATTACCCTGTTCATATTGTTTTCTCAACATCTGTTTGTATACGGCTTCAGGAATTCTTATTTACTTACTTCTGATCAGTTATTGTATAACTTGGAAATATATTCACAAGTCCATACTGCTTCTTTTTTATGTTCTGTGTTTGGGCCTTACAAAAATTGACCGGTTACATAGGGAAAATGCAACCCACAGGAAATGTCTCTGGGTGGGAGGAAGATCAGCTGATTTCCAGTGTGGTAAGAGTAATTAGTAGGGGACTATGGAAAATAAAGGGTACAAGTTGGAATAGCTGTGGGTGGCAGAAGAGGGCTGTGAGGAGACAGACATATTTTAAATAACATGTAGTGTCTTCTAAAATTGATGTGGAGGCAAGAAGACAACTCTCATTCCTGCTACTAGGGAAGAAAAGGAGGGGTAGGAGATGCCAGATAACTTCAGAGAGGTTTCTTCTGCTGCTAATTAAAAATTTAAGGGCGATATTAACAAAGATGTAATCCTCTCCCATTATTTGCTTTTGCACCTTCTCATGCTCTGCAGATAGTGATGGTCATTCAAGCTTGAGAAGGAACTCATTTCCTGAGGAAGTACAGCAGCTGCTTATTCCGCCTCTTCCTAGTGGTGTCTCTTGTACAGTTTTCTTAGGATCCTCATTAAAATTATCCCACTAAATAAGGGACTTTGGTTTTCAAAACTTGTTTTCCTCTCCTGACACTGTCTCCACTTCATGGGAATCTACACAGAAGTAGGTGCCTTAATTGCAAATGATCTGGATTCTAGAATAAATAATGAGATATGATATTGACTGTTCATAAATTAAAGACATAGAAGATAAAAGAAAAAAAGAAAACCAACTGAGTGACACAAATGAAATTGGTAACCTGGTATTAATAACACCAGGATTTAAGAGAAAAAATTGCCATTTGTGACATATATTAAATCCCGAGTAAAAGTCAGAGTTAAAAGACAGCAACTCAGCAATTCTGATGATGTGTCTATAGTGTGGAACTACAACTTCATGACCTCTTTGGCCTGCAGTGACTCTCATTAGGTGCCTGCACTAAAAGCAATGAGCATCATGTTTAACTTTGTGGCATGCTAGTCTAAGCTATCTGTTATGGCTATCAGTTCATGATTAAACTATGCATTCACATAAACTGTGTATAAATACTGCTTATGGTATTTGAGTGAAATTAAGGTTACCCAAATGAAAGTGTTTTAAGAGAGGATTACACCCACCAGCCCTCTGAAATAGTTCCCTTTCACATAAAAGGGAGCAGCCCTAGAATTATGCAATTTTCTCCTTCCCATCCAGCTCTAGGGTTGCTGGTTATCATATTAGAAAACACAAATTTAATAGCAGATTTTAATTTAGCTTGGAAATAATGTTATGAACAATAGCTAAAACTTGGGAAAAAACCCCAGAAAATGCACCTCAGATTAATACTTTCCTTACATTTAAGAGTTTCATTATCCAATCATATTAACCTGCAGTACCTCAAACCTCAGACTTTAATTTCTTTTGAACTTCAACCATCTTCCTAGATTTTTTTAAATACTTTCTCTAAGGCTTATTACAGATGAAAGAAATATTTCCTTGTGCTTTCTTCAGACATTATTCAGAAATCCAAGTGGTGTTTTCAGCATTATGTATTAACATTAACTTTTTGATCACCTCTGAAACTACAGCATGACATTTATTCTATTTTTTTTTGTGCCACTGTTGAGATTCTCATAGAAAAAAAAATATTGTTATTGCTGATGTAAGTGAATTACTTGGTTAAGAGAAAAAGAGCAGTATTTATGTTCAGCAGACTATATCAGATTAAAAGTTTTTTTCTATATGCAAAATAAAGGATGATGTGTATAACCCCATTTTCTCTAAACACAGAAATATTAACCCATGAATTTTAATTTAAACTTTACTTACACCATTCTTCTCAGGAAGCCCTAACTCTTCCAATTCATTGAAAACAAGGTTTCTTTTAAACAGTTTTTGGTTTTTTTTTTTAAAGTAAACCAGTCTCAATATAATGATAATACAGCAATTTTGCACTTCTAAAGGGTTTTTTTCATTTCAGGCTTTCAAAGCAGCTTAGAAGTACTAAGGAAAAGGAAGTATTTTAAATGAAGTTATATTAACTTACTGATGCTCTTGTTAAACTCTGGAAAATTCTCACTAACTTCAGTCAGAGTAAAACCAGGCCAGTGCTGAGTGTCTCAGGATACCCTTCCCCCACACTATCCACACCCTCAAGTTATTTTACATAAGTGATGACTTTAGGAAATAAATACTCATTATTCATACTTCACACTAAAGCAAGAGCCATGATTCATTTAACCAAACAGCAAAGAGCTCTGGCAACCTTATTCAGAGGTCTGGGCTTGAACTTCAGGATATGTGGGCTTTTGGGCTTTGTTTTTTTTTTAGTAAAGATTAGGTAAAGAGCAAAGCTGTGCAGAAAGTTGCTCCATGGGAAGGAAATAATTTTAAATTATTTCTCCTTAATAGAGAAAAAAGCTTGTAACAAAATTCAAAACAGGGATTTTGGAAGTTTTGAAAATTTCCATTCATGGTTTTTCCATTTATGACTATTTAGCCATTCGCCCATGGCTTCTGCAGAGACAGGAGAAACAAGTAATTTTCCACTTTCCCCAGCAGCTGCTGACAGAAATTACCACAATTCCTCCCAGTGGCTCAGGTCTGTTCAGTACAGGTAAAGAGTAGTGCTATACACAGCATTTCTGTGTCACCTTCTTTCACTCTGTCACAGGGACATACACATTTATGCATCTTGCATGGAGTGCTGCAGAGTCCTGACATGGAATATAGTCCTGCAGCCCTTATCAAGGATAGCAGAGCAGGTCCAAGCAGAGCTGCCACAGGATGACTATCCAAGCGATGTCTGAGGGCAAGTCAGGGAGGCAAGGATCACCAAAGGGGGTCATGTCACAGGTTTCCCTACAGTTCAGGCCAGGCAAGGGTCAGGCCTAAGGGGCTGAGCTCCAGCACAGCCCTCATGGGAGGAGGAGACCCATACAGGCTGATCCCAGACCTTATCCAAAGTCACTGCCACCCAGCAGCAGAAGTGGCCCTGACCTCCCTCCCCAGTCCCAGAAGGGGAAGGGAGAGGAATGGGATAGGATGGACACTGCAGAACTTGTTGCACCCAGGGCCCTAGTGATCTCCTAATTATTTGTACATAATAGAACAGCTAGAATAAATTGCTGCTTTTCTTCTCTCAAATGTGGAGGAAGAACTCTTGGTTACAACTTGTTAGTTTTCCTGCAACAGAGCTGAGTTTCACCCAACACCTGTCCATTATCTGAATATTGCATATGGTCTCAGTTACTCAGTCACATGGTAGTGCAAATGACTATTTGCATCACTGTACAGATACAAATGTTACTTAAGCAAAAATAAAATATTCAGTGTTTTTTTAATTTTCTCTTCCCAG
This sequence comes from Dicrurus megarhynchus, assembly GCA_013399195.1. Lineage (NCBI taxonomy): Eukaryota > Metazoa > Chordata > Aves > Passeriformes > Dicruridae > Dicrurus > Dicrurus megarhynchus. The sequence goes on from VXAD01010104.1 coordinate 1,275,060, forward strand.
TAATGTGGATAACAGTGGTGATTCTCAGCTCCAAGTATCAGAAGAGAATCTGTTTTATATAACACTGATTGGAGCACTCTGCTCAATTGCATATGTGTTGAAGACTTAATGAATGTGGTTAAGTAATTTGCTAAACTACCTGAGGTACAGTTCTTGATCATATTCATTTGAACTTCATAATCATATATCATATAATACCATTCATATGCATATCATATTAATTTGGATTTCTTGGCTGTTATCTACCTTTTTCATATAGTTCCAAAAATTAGATTTGGGTATATAGACTATTCACGATATGTGTGAAACAGCAGTCCTTCACAATCCTAATTCCCCCGAAGCAGCTTCTAGTTTATTATCCAAAATTAGTTCATTGCAGATACTACATCTGGTGAATATTGCCTTGGTGATTCACAAGAATGCTGGCTAATGTTTTGATAAGTTGAGTTACAGGGGAAAATATGACAGCATAATCAGCTGTCAGAGATTTCTTCTGCATGTGAATAAAACATTTGCCTGTTGATGTCAGGTATATCATGAATTGCCAAGGAGAAAGATGGCTGTTTAATATGAAAGGTGGAGCTCTGGAACATTCAATATTGTATTAAAATTAGAGGTAAATTTTTTTCACAACCAGACACAAGAAAGAATTATTAGGAAATGTCATGGTTTGACACTGGCCAAATGCCAGGCACCCATGAAGGCTGCTTACTCACTCTCCCCTGCGACGGCTGTGCAGAGGAGAGAAAAAGAAGTTAACGAAGGGCTTATGAGTTGAGGTAAGGACTGGGAGAAAACACTCCAAGGGCAAAACAGGCTCATCTTAAAGATACAAATTGAGTTTATTACTAACAAAATCAGAGCAGGATAATGAAAAATAAAAATAAACCCTTAAAGAACACCTTTTTTCCCCAACCCCTCCCTCCTTCCCACTGACAGCACAGGGAGACCGGGTCTGGGGGTTTTGGTCAGTTCATCATCTGAGGTTTTCTTCCACTGCTCCGGGAGAGGAGTCTTCCCCTGTGAGGCTGTGGGGTCCCTCTCACGGGAGACAGTTCTCCACGAACTTCTCCAGAATGAGTCCACTCTCATGAGCATCAGTCCTCCCAACACTGCTGCAGTGTGAGCCCCTCCCACAGGCACACAGCCCTCCCAAAACTGCTGCACTGTGGTTCTCTTTCCACGGGGCGCAGTCCTCCAAGGACAGGCTGCCCCAGCCTGGAAGCAGAGCCCTCTCTCTCCACCAGGTCTCCCACTGGATCTCAACCTACTCCAGGCATCCACCCAGTCCAGCATGAGCACCTCCCCCACGGGCTGCGGGTGGGTCTCTGCATCCCACATGGATCCCCATGGGCTGCAGGGGCACAGCTGCTTCACCATGGTCTGCACCACGGCCTGCAGAGGAACCTCGGCTCTGGTGCCTGGAGCACCTCCTGCCCCTCCTTCTTCACTGACCTCGGTGTCTCCATGTTGTTTTCCCTCACATGTTCTCACCTCCTCCTCTTCTCTGACTAGAATCCAAAGTCTTGCAACTTTGTTTTGATTTTCTTCTTAAATATGTCATCACAGAGGCATTATCAACCTCTCTCATTGGCCCAGTTTTGGCCAGCAGCATGTCCCTCTTTCAGAGCCATCAGGGATTGGCTCTGCCAGACATAGTGGAAGCTTCCAGCGGCTACTCATGGAAGACACCTCAGTGGCTCCCTGCTACCAAAAACCAGGCCATGCAAAATGAACACAGGAATATTACAGAAAGAGTGAAATATTGGAAGTTGAAGATGCTATGGATTTCTATGAATTGTAGATTTATCAATGACTAGACTTCATAATTCAAATTTTGAAGATAATTTCTGATGTAGCTTCCCAGATAACATCAGCATTTTGAAAATGTGAAAATCAGAGGGGATAGAAATAATCTGATTGGGAGCCTTTTGCAATGTAATATGAGAATTAACCCTTACAGGACAATGGTGATTTTATTTTTTGCAATTGGAAAATCAAAAAAAAAACCCACCCCAAACTATTTTTTGATTTTCTTAATTCAGTAAAATAATCTCAATAAATTTATAAGAAATCAGTACAGGTTATGCAGGCTCTTATCTCCATTTATATTGCTTTTGTGTCCTATAATTTTACATTCTAAAATTGCAAAACTTTTATGATTATGGAAAATTTTGCAAGACAGAAAGAAAGTGTGTTAATAATATAAATGGGCTTTCAAAATCATATCTTTAGTAGTATCTGCTTATCTTTTGATGTTGCCTAAATTATTTGGTGCACATAAAGGAACTCATCCGAACACAACTCTGTGTTCTCTCTCTTTCTCACTCTCTCTGTGTGCTTATAATAAATATTTCATTGTTGAACATTTTTTCAAATCAGTCCAAATATTTGATATGCTCACATGAATATATATTATGTCTATTTTTTCCTTTTTTGTTCCTACTATTCCCTNTAGACTTCATAATTCAAATTTTGAAGATAATTTCTGATGTAGCTTCCCAGATAACATCAGCATTTTGAAAATGTGAAAATCAGAGGGGATAGAAATAATCTGATTGGGAGCCTTTTGCAATGTAATATGAGAATTAACCCTTACAGGACAATGGTGATTTTATTTTTTGCAATTGGAAAATCAAAAAAAAAACCCACCCCAAACTATTTTTTGATTTTCTTAATTCAGTAAAATAATCTCAATAAATTTATAAGAAATCAGTACAGGTTATGCAGGCTCTTATCTCCATTTATATTGCTTTTGTGTCCTATAATTTTACATTCTAAAATTGCAAAACTTTTATGATTATGGAAAATTTTGCAAGACAGAAAGAAAGTGTGTTAATAATATAAATGGGCTTTCAAAATCATATCTTTAGTAGTATCTGCTTATCTTTTGATGTTGCCTAAATTATTTGGTGCACATAAAGGAACTCATCCGAACACAACTCTGTGTTCTCTCTCTTTCTCACTCTCTCTGTGTGCTTATAATAAATATTTCATTGTTGAACATTTTTTCAAATCAGTCCAAATATTTGATATGCTCACATGAATATATATTATGTCTATTTTTTCCTTTTTTGTTCCTACTATTCCCTATAGTGAAAAGACTTAGCATAATTTGATGCCCCAGGGTATGTTCCATATTCATTTAAAACCAGGTTATCACTAAAGTCAGAGAGACACCTTATGTCAGTGAGGTTTGTTTGCAGTAAGCTACAATCAGATGTAGAAAATGTGCAACCACTGCTGTCCAGAAATGACAGTTCTGTTCTTTCAGCATAACAGAATTATCTACAATAAAAAAAAGTACTGCCTTTGAGGGAGTCAGAATATCCTAAAAGTCTAGTTCAAAGCAAATTCTCACCTGTTTCTACCTTCACAAACTAAGGATAAATTAATCACCCCTTTATGCTTCATGTAGTGCAATTGTTTAGTAGCACATATATTCAAACAGGGAGTCATAAACAAACTTTGCCTACTTAGAAGTCATTTCACAGTCAATGCTTCTCTCCAAAAGAAAAAAACAAAAAAACCCCCAAAACATGACAAATGTTAGTCATATTTTAAAATTAATTAAGGGATGTTGTTCAGTTATTTTGGTGATTTGAACCTGTGTAGAAAAAGACATAAAATAATGAAAAACAGACACTTGTCACTAGAATAAATAGCAGCAGTCCTGGATTGCAGTTTCAGCAGTGCCACGTGTTGACTTGTTCACTGATACAAGAAACTAGAGCAACATGACAGGTTTAAATGTTAGCAAGGTTCTGCCCTGTTACCTTCTTAACAAGCGTCGTTTGGTCAAAGGGGATCTGAAGCCAACAGTCCAAGTGGCTCCTGATCTTCCTTAGAGTCCCTGGAAGCAGGAAAAAATCGCATTCCTTTGCTTGGTCGCCCCTCTCCGGCTCTCCTGAAGGAGTCAGAGGCACTGGAATGATCAGCCTGTCCTCAGGTTTGTAATCCTCGTGCCGCTAGATGTCCCTGCACACCAAGCTTTGGGAAGGCCTGCCTGGAGTACCCCGACGTTTGCAGAGGCAGAGCGGCAGCCACAGGGCAAGCGAGGATAGCCATAAAATTCGATTGAGCAGAACCTGACCATTATTTTTTTTAGGTAATAATTTCAGTGACTAGAAACAACGCCGAAGATTATCCACCCTGCACCAAACATTATTATTCATTGACACAAATGTAAAGTCCATGGCATGGTATTGACATTGGCATCATTTAATTTAAGTAATGTCTTCCCTCACAAGGTAAAAACACTGTATTGAAATCAGCCTGTAATGCCTGTTCATTCAATAAACTTGAAATGCCCTTGGTGCTCTGTATGGAAGGGCAGATTTAAAGCAGCAATCATTGCAAAAATTTAAGAAAATAGATAAAGTGCTACTTTAATTAAAGCAAGCATTTGCATATACTGATTTGAATACAATAAAAATAAGTATTTTGAAAGCACTGGAATGGGACATACATATTAAAAAATAAATTTTCTAAATTACTCTCCATTTGATCCAAAAAACCTTCTCCTTGATTAATTAGGATTTTTTAATAATTAGAAATACATCAAATGTTTGCAAAATAATTTGTACATAGAGTAGCATGCTGCAGGGATACTTGTGTTTGAGCAGCACTAGAAAGCTGATGTGCAGCAATTATTTTGTTTTCTCCTGGAGGAAATAAACCTGGCAAGAAAATCTTTACATAAAACCAGACATATTAGATGTCTGCTTGTTGTGGGTATAATTTAGTTTGTTTTCTTGGAGAAAGCATTTAGGTTTGGCTCTTTCCTTTCATTACAGTAGAATATTGCTTTGAATAGTGTGCTTCCTGTAGATTCCTGCTTCAGAAATCCAGCTTCAGGAAAAAAAGGTGGGTCACATCCACTGGTAATTTAAAAATACTGCTTCTTTCACCAAGACTTCAAAGTTTGAGTCATATTCCATACATGGAGAAAACAACTGAAGAGTAAAATAACTATCATTAAGTTCATAACAATGGAAGGAAATGTCTTTTATTTACAGAACTAAATCAGTGCTACTTCTTGGTTTTCTTGAGGTGTGCTGTTTCAGTTTATCCAGTTATTGCAACTCCTTATTTCTGCCTGTTGGATTAGGGAAACAGCAAATGATGAATGCTGTTTCTCCTACTGTCGAAAATGGTGCTGTAGGTAGCAATCACTCTTACCTAAAAATGGAATATGTGGAGGATTAAGAGGCATCTGGATGCAGAATATTCCTCCCCTCACTCCTGTCCTATTTTATAAAAAACTGACAATATTTAGGTTTACTCTGACCCTGACATCTTTCCTTTGTGTTATGTAATCTTGGGTGTTTGGTTGTTGGGTGTTGGTTGGTTTGGTTGGCTAGAGTTTTTTGGGGGGCAGATGGGGATGTTGGGGGGGTATTTTTCTTATTATTTTTAAGGGGTTTTTTTCTGATAAGTATTCATTAGAAATACTCTCCCTTTTCCCTTCAGAGCTAGGAAGATTTAATTGAAACCTTTTTAAGCCTAAATTACAAAAATGCAAAACTAACTCACAGACTCTCAAATTATGGAGAACACACTTGGGAAGTATCACTGTATACTTGTCCTGGTCTTAATTTTTTCCTTAGGCAACCACTATCAGCAGTTGGCAAAGAATGGAATATCTGGCTAGAGAAACTTTGAACAGTTCTTCCTATATAATGCAAGACATCTCTTTATTTTTTTCTTTTTTCTTTTTTTTTTTTTTTTTTCATTAAGAGCATGCTTTTTGCACAGATCTCATCTATCTGAAAGATTTGTGGTTGGATGCAACTGTCATGATTTTCTTGTGTGCCTTCTTGCTGTAGATGGAACTTCTACGGACCCTGAACACACAAGTTAGTGTTACAATCAGTTTCGAAGTTAGAAGATACATCTACTCCTTTGCAGTGGGAAAAAAGACCAAGGTATTGATTGCTCTGGGGAAAAACTCCACAGTGAATGTGTGAGACACAGAAATTTTCCACAGGGAGAGAAGTTTTAAAGTAATTATTTTCCACTAATAAATTCCTTGTTCAGCTTTAGAAGGAATGAATAGCTTTGTTTTAGTAAGGAACACATCACATGTGGATTTCTGTGTAACAACCTTTTGCACTGCTGCTAGACTGTCAAGCTGCCTGCTCAGTTTTGTTATAAAGAAAGTTATACACAAGTAACCACAGTTCTATATTTATAGCTAATCCACAGCAGACTGTTTTTCGTGAGTCTTTATTCTAGTCACTGCATCCTGTGTGAGCAGCAGGAATTGCAGAGACATCAAATAAACCAATGACTGGGTTGGGATCCCCACTGACGTGTGTACCACTAACTCAAGCAGCCAAATTTGTGACAGCATATTGGGCAGGAGATACTAAGGGTATAACCCCCCTGCTTCTCCCTTATCCTTTTTCTCAAACAGCAGAAGTCATATTTCAGGAATATGTACAGATTTATACAATAATGTGTTTGTCAGACAATTTTTCATAGACATTCCTGAAGAACCTAGCATATAACAAATTTTACTATTACTTGTGCCAATTATTAACATTTTTTCTAAGGGATGTTTTTGATTGGTTTTAATGTTCTATTAGATAAACAGGGAAATATATTGGAGATGTTACTGTAGAAATGTAAGAGCCAAGAGTGTTTGAAGCAAAATATTCTTGGCTTTAAAATGGTCTTTAGGCTGAACTCTATGTTTGAGATAATCTTAGGCAAGTCTCAGAGGTAGAAAGAATTTAAGTAAAACCTTCGTGGAATTACATTAAATATCAATTTTTTACTGCTGCCAGGTGGCCATTTTTTCAGGGAACACAATAACCACCCAGCCAACTACAAGAGCACTAAGCAGATCAGCAAGTAAAAGTATATAGATGAAACATAAGAATTAGTTTTGTGTTAGAAAGGCATAATTATCTACCCCAAACCTGGCCAGTAATTAGGAACTAACATTGCTAATTTTGTGAAAGTTCCTGAAAATGTTCAATATCAAAATGATGAAGACATTAATTTCCCATCTCATACAGAATATGTCACTTCCAGCAGCACAGCAGAAGGTGATTGATGATTACTTGCTAAACAGAAATATTCCCACATCCTGAATCTCTAGTGTCCCTTCCTATAAGTTCCACAATCACTCTAAGACACAACCACCTCAACTTCCCCATGGAAGAGAAAGATACTTCTTGGTCTGATTGAAAAACAGGTGTTTAAGAAAGAAGTTAAAAGGTATCACAAACAATGCTCTACTGCCTTAACATCTGTTCTGGCTACAAGGGAACAAGAAAGTCTGAAAGAGCTTTAACTGGGGTCATGGGTCACCATAGCAGTGACCATAGCAGTAGGAATGGAAGCTTTAGACTCTCATGATATTTTAAAATGGAATTCTCTACAGTGACATATTGCTGTAAAAGAAAGGCTTCAGTAAAGGCATAAGACTATTGAAAACTGTTGCAAGGAGCAGAAACCCAAACATACTAAAGCAGGAATAGGCCTGGAAAGAGAAAAAAGCTTCTCTTCTCTCTCAAACACTTTGTTCTACAGAGTGACTCATATTTGGATTTAATTTTTTTTTTAAGCATAAAAATGGGGAATATAAGTCACTAGCTTTGAATAGTTCAGCTTGCCGTAAAGTCTGACCTTGTGGCCTCCCAGAGCTTGAGCAGCTCTTGAGGTTGTGACTAGTTCCTGATGAGCTGTACCAGCAAATGCAAACATACCTACTTTTGATTTTCTTATTATTATTTTGGTATTGACCCTTACAACAGGACAGGAGCAAGCACAATGAATTTTAAGGCAGAGACTACTAGAGACAACTGTGTCAGCAGTAAGTCATAGATTTTTTAATGATTTTTGCACACTGAACATGCACAGGGAGCTCATCTGGGGAAGGGACATCTAAAAACAGGATTTTTTTTCTTAACCTTTTTTGACAGGCAGTGATGGTAAAAGTATTGCGAAAAGGTATTAAAAAAGTGATTCATGACAGATAATTGCTTATAAAAATACAGACATGGGAAGTCAGGAATTTCAGAATGCCCTAAGTTTAGAGCTCCGGGGAGTTTTACTTTCCTGAATTGGAAACTTGTGTGGATATCCTCTCAAGAAAGGTCATTCAAGTCTCTAGACTTTCCTTGTCAAAAACTATGAAGCCCTTGGTCTCCTGGGAGGAAAGGGAAATACCAAAGCTTTAGGGCTTTCCTGGGTCAGCATCCCCTGGAGGAATTCAAAGTGTCTCCAAACAGCTTGCTCCAAACAGAGTCGGAGACCTTTGTTAATCCTCCTCCCACGTGCTTATGTATGCATCTGAAGCACTGCAACATATTGCTGTTTTGCTTTATTGAGAAGTCAGGAGGAGAGAAATAGTTTGAGTTTAACCAGGTTAAGGGGCAAGGAGAAATGTCTCTTGACAGCCCTTAGCTATCCACCTGCACGCCAAGGACATGTGCTTTATATTGTCCAAAGAGCCAAAGTGTTAGGTGTCTTTGGGGGTCACTCTTTAACTACCTCAGTTTCCACCAATCTAGCTCATGTGCTTTTAATTCTCCTTTTGATCTGCTTTGTAGACCAATAAAAATGTAAATCAGCATCATTCCTCTAATTTCTTGTGGTTTAATTTGCAAAAAGAATTTAGAAAACTTATAGTCATATGTCTCTATCCTTGATTATGGCAAAAATATTTTCCTTAAATGCTCTGTGGCTAAATAAGAAGACACCATTTAAATGAATACTTAAAGAAGTTCTTCTCTAAGTGATTTTTTCAGCCAGATTGTCTTCCTTCCTTTTCCATGGATTATTCTACAGTATCCTCACAGTGACAGGAAAATAATGATCTGTTACACTGGCATGTAATCAGCATGGTGTTTCTCCAGCAATACATTAGATCAAATCATGAAGATAGCAGCATTACAGTAGTATCATTTTGACAATGATTTAAAGTAGCATATCATCAGTGCTACTGTTCATCACTTCAGAGATAGAGCGTGATAATCCCTCGTCAGATTGATGTTGCTGTAGCAAAAAGTATTAGCACAATGCAGGAGTGATTTAAGTACAATAGGTAAGATTTCTACTGCTGCTGTAATATTAAGTATTAGCATAATGCAGGGGTGATGTAAGTATGCTAAGTCCATTTTTCCTCTTAATCATTTTTCCAATTAATTTATCTGTGGAAAGTTCATATATATTCACTTTACATGTGAAGGTCAGATTGTGCTACTCTGGTGCTTATAGCTAATTTAATTAGGACAATCAAGCCTGATATTTGCATTGCTTAAGTGAATGAAAATTTTGCTGTTGACTTAAAAGAAACAAGATAAAATTTCAGTTGAGAAACACTGTCCTGCTCATTATAAGAAACTATGATGCTGAGAGAAAGACTAGCATAATACATTGACTGGAAATTCAGGCAGGTGCCTTCTGCTCCTGATGGTTTTCCTATATGATTCCTACATTTATGACTGGATGCAACAGCAACCTGACTGAGTGATTTTGTGCAAGTCACTTCTCACTGCGAAGTCAATCTTTCCTGTAGCACCTGTTTTATTTTTGTTGATTAAAACACTTGTGTTGTTAATTGTTTATCACTAGTATTAATAAAATGTGTAACACACCAGAACTGCAATCTGGTTTCTACAGCCTTCCAAACAGTCTTTGATTACTCTTTAATAAAGATTTAACAAAATGATCCAGAATAGGAAAAAAAAAAATCTAGTTTGCACAGTTCTGGGGTTTTTTTTTGTTCTCTGCAGAAGAAAATTATTGTTAATTAACAGTAGGATCAAAGAAAGGTATTGACACCAGATTTTTGTTAGCAGCCAGAGAAGCAAACATTTCTACTTCTCCTACAACTGGCTTCTTGAAAAAGCTTGACCGCCTTGCTGGGCTGGAAGCTGGGGGCACGTGGCCAGGCAGAAAGGTTCTGGATTTATTCCTAGCTTGAATACATTGTTGCTGTCTCTTTGTTCTTCTCCCTATAAAGGGAAAGTCATGGTCCATGTCCTTTTCTCCCATTTGGTGGATGAGACCAATTGGGATTTGTGAGTGTTACTTTGCTTGAAATGCAAGACAGAAATACAAAGTGAAAATATGGTGGGTTTGAGTAAAGGTACTAACAAAAACTATCCCTCAGACTTTTTAGAATATTATAAGGATGGCTGGATTATTTCCAAGACACAGATAACTTTTTTAAGTCATTCAAATCTGCATCAAAACATCCACATTGTTTACACCACAGTTCACTAAATCCCACAATTAATGCAGAAAATTTGTTTCTTTGTAAACCATTTATGCACAAGATTTACTCACTGAAATTATAAAAGAGCTTAAGCAACTTAAACTAAACAAGGTACTGGGTCAATTTTTCTAGACTATGTTTTTTGTCAAGAAAGGTTAGACCAGATGATCCTGGAGTTCCCTTCCAACCTGATATTCCATGGATTGTGGAAAGGAATTACAGGGCAAAGGCAGTTAGGGCAGAAGTGCCTGATAAATGTGATTTATAACAGGCTTCAGCGACTCAGCACGTCAGTTTGTTATGTGATAAGTATTACACATACAGCCTGGTATATTCACCCTTCCACAGCTGTGCAGCAACCAAATTTCAGAGCAACTTTTCATCAGGCTGGTAGCAGGCCTGCACAGGAAAACAGTTCCCAGGAATCCATTAGCATTCCAAGTCACTGAGCAGCAGGACAATTCTCAGACTTCCCATGAAACACACCACAAGTGATTTAATGCTTTAGTACTAAGAGGTTGTGTTGTGGTTAAGCAGTCCATGATTGCTGTGTCACCTACCTCACTACCCTGGAAAGATTTAACAAGACTCCTTTGTCTGGTCCATAACCAATCAGGCCTGCTTGTACTTTCACCTGCTAAATGATTATGCTCTGCTTTCTGGTTTTGTTGCAGTCAGGCAAGCTGCAGGATTTAACATTTTACCTCTTTCTCACACAGTCTTCTCTCCAAACTCACCTGAAGGGAAATTCACTGCCATTGGGATGTTGGAGTCCAGAATGCATAGAATACTTCTCTGCCTGTTTTTAAGTATAAAACCCCCCCTGTACATCAGCATTTCTGACCTTTGTCCATAGAGAAATCTATATACCCTCAGGGAAGAATTAAAATTTATACTGGTGTGAACTAGGTGATGGGATATTATGTAAGATTGTCACAGGGTGAAAAATCTAGACTTTTTAGTTTAGTTAATATGCTAAATAGATAAAAGCAAAAAGCTTCAAAATGGAGGATAATAGTTGTCTTTTAGACCCTTCTTCTTCTTCTTCTTCTAATACTCCATATTCTGCAGTAGAGGTAATTTGGAATGATTGGATGGATTTTTCTGCAATTCCTTTTGATGCGGTAAAGTGAATTATTGAGCATTGGTAGAAAAAGGAAAATATCTTTCGTTTTAAGTTTTAATTGGATAATTTACCTTTAAAAGAGTGTGTAATCAAGATAAAGTGGCCATTCTTGGCATTCCTTGCTCTGTGCTATGTCTAAAGCCTGGCTGTGGTCACATTTCTCTGATAAGATTTAATAAACAACTATCTGCAAGCTAAGAAGACGGAAGGTCCTATTCTTTACGGCGCCTAGCAAAAGGTATTAAAATTCCCTCATCAGGGAAAAGAAAATAATTAAGGCACGGAACCTGACATTGGTATGCTCTTTCTGTGGTTAAGTTTCTTATTAACAAAAAGTAAGATAATTGTTCCAGCATCAACTTTTACATATTTACCCTAGAAATTATTTTGTCAGTTAGATTAAACTTACATTTTCCTACATACACAATTAGAGAATGTTTGATTCATTCAACATTCTGTTCAAAAAACTAATTCACTTGAGCTTCTTGAGTCTTACTTCGATAAACATTCATCCTCTAATAACTTCCTGATGCTAGAAAGAAAATATATGTGTAAATATATGTGGTGGTTTTGGCTGGGGCAGAGTTGGTTTTCTTCGTGCTGTCCAGTGTCGAGATTTGTGCTGAACACAGGGTTGATAACACAGAGATGTTTTTGTTATTGCTGAGCAGGGATTACACAGAGCCAAGGCCTTTTCTGCTTTTTGTACGGCCCGACTGGTGAGGAGACTGAGGGAGGGAGGGACACAGCTGGGGCAGGTGACCCCAACTGACCACAGGGATATTCCATCCCATATGACATCATGCTCAGGATATAAAGTGAGGGAAGAAGGGGGAAGGGAGGGATGTTTCGAGTGATGATATTTGTCTTCTCAAATAGCTATTGAGCATGACGGGCCCCTGCTCTCCTGGAGGTGTCCGGACATCTGCCTGACCATGGAAAGCAGTGAGTTAATCCCTTGTTTTGCTTTGCTTGCCTACATGGACTTTTTTCCCCTATTAAACTGTCATTATCTCAACCCATGAGTTTTCCAGCTTTTACTCTTCCTCTTCTCTCTCTGATCCCACTGGTGAGGGAGTGAGCAAGTGGCTGTGTGGGGCTTGGCTCTTGGCTGCGGTTAAACCACCAGAACATATTACATACATAAAAATTATTTAAATATGTATCACCAGAGATGAGGAGACAAAGAGCAGTGGAAAGTCAAATAGATAGTCCTATTCTTTCTGTTCTCTCTTCTAATGTTAAGCAGCTTGCACAGGGTCCATGTTCTTTCCTCTTCTTTTATGACCTTACTCAATCTTGTCTGGAAAAACCCCACAGAACAATGCATCTGAAATTCCTCTTGTCACCTCATAACAAAAACAGAGAATGCTTTTACATGCAAGAATTTCAGAATGCCTCTACATTTCAGTTAGCATTACCAGACAAATTTTAGAATTTGGAATTTAGAATTTAGAACAAGGAAAAAGCAGTAAGCAAAGAGTCTGTTGAGATTTCAGTTGACTCCTAACCCTACTTAACTCTTGAAAACAGTACATCTGCTCTCATTTAAAATGGAAAATATAGGTTTGATTCTTCTTTACCTCTTAACAGTCCTGTAGAGCTCTGAAGGAACAGGTAGCTTCCACACTTTTCATTTATTAAGCATGTTTCCCTGTGTCTCTGTTGATTAATAAAGCTCACGTTGACAAGAAAGGCTGCTGTGACACAAAGTAGTTACAGGGTATGTTTTAAAGAACCTTTCTCATATGCCTAATTTCTTAGCTATCATTATCATGTCATCTGTCATTTTAAGCCAATCTGCTATAACTAACTGACTCAATGAAAGAGTGCATCTTAATTTGTCAAAAGCAATTAAAATAATTCACTACACTGGAACATACATGCAGCCTCTGCACAGCTGACGAACATCCTGTAGGTCAGAAGATCCTATTATCCCCTCAATTATGATTTTGAGTTATGTGTAACCATTCTTTGTAGTGTATTCAAAGGAATTTACAGAACCTTTACAAATTTAAAATCCAGTCCCCTTGAACTTCTGCCAAACTTTACTTACGTTCTGCATCTGATGGCGTCAGACAAATGAACAGTAAAATTGCAACTTCCCATTTAACTTCCTTTGTTTGTGATGGAATAGTGGGTTTTGTTTGTATGTGTATTTTAACTTTGCTCATCCATGGCTGTAACTACTGGAAATCCATTGATATTCCCTGTAGTCTGGAGCCTACAGTCACTGACCCTCATATGAGTTCTGCTGCTGAAAGCAGGAACTATTTCAACACCTGAGATATATCTCAGAATATGTGCAATTAGTCTGTAATTTAATCAGATAAGTCGTCTGAAATGTAGAAATCTTTGGATTATCTTCAACTCCAGTAGGCCCGGCACCTCAGAAGTAGAGATTCATACCTGACCAGAAAGGAGGCACTGCTCTTTTTGGGTTATTACTGCTCTCTCTCAGGTCACTCCTTGTCATTCACTTATCAAATAGAATTTGTATTTTCCAGTTCTCTGATTTTTTGTGTCAGCTCCTTCTGTAATCAGAGCTTTCCAGTAGATATTGGCTAGATCAAATATCTAAATTACTTCCCATATGAAGCTGCTGAACACTTATGGATACAACTGACAAACCAGACACAAGTAATGTTTATTTTACCACAAGAATTAAAGCAACTAAAGAAAATAGATAACTGTCATGCACATACTGTAAACTTATGTCCAAACCTGCCATCCCCTGACTGCAATCTGTGAAGATGTAACTTCATTAGAAACCATCAGCAGGTCTCTAGATGCTAATTTGATTCTTTGTTCAGTCACATTCCCTCCCTTTAAAATTGCAACAAGTCCTTTAGACTACTAATTTTCTGTGTACAGGATTTATTCTATGGCAGGCATACCAAATGTTTGTTGACACACAAATTCTCTGTTTTCTGGCTTTTTCTTTCCAGCTTCTTTTCCCCTAGTGGCCATACTAAACAATGTCTAATACGTTTAACCAAGAAATTAAAGTCTAAAAATAAGACTGGATTAGTTTGGGTCTTTCACAGGCAAAATGAAAACTATTTTAAGCACTTTTTATTCTTGTTGTGGTTTACACCAAAATGAAAATGTATGTATTTTGTGAAAAAGGGAGATTTTATTGACCCCTCATGTTTGATTTGACTGCCAGCACCCCAGAAAAGCTGAAACCCTTGTGGCTGATCAGTCTGTCAGTGTCCCGTTATGGGGACTCTTCAGTGACCAGCCCTGCTGGATCAGAGGGCTGTTTGACTGATTTATTCAGGGACACGCACCAACAGCCTAAGGGAGACCCCTCAGCAGGTCTTCCCACCTTATGACCCCTCAATGTGTCCTCCACTTTGTTCCAGTATGTTACCCATTGCCAGTGACTGCCAGCATCTGCGAAGGACTCACACAAAGAGTTTATAGAATAAAACTCTTTATTAACAGAAAATTGTGACAGGTTAAGATTCGAGGATTGTCAGCATTGGTATCTGACTGCAAAAATACATTCAAATCATACACAGACAAGCTCTAATCCATAATAAAAGTATTCAGTGCACAGAGAGTGTGGTTCTTACCCAGCAGGCGTCCCTATGGGGGAGAAGAGAGGTTCAGCCCATCTACTGATCCCAGCAGCTATGATGGAGTCTTCCCTAACTTTTCCCCATTCTCTGGTTACTTTTATACAATTTCATTCTGTTTGGGTGGAACTTGAGTGCAGGTGCCATGGTTGCAGATTGTGTGTATGGGGAACCATGGCAGAACAGGTTTTGAACATGTGAGCCACATCCCATCCAGTGAGTATCAGCTGCTTTTTACTCTGTACTTTCCATACCATTAAAACTTCAGTTAGGATGTGAATAGAACTTCTCAGTTTCCTCTAGTTTTATGCTCAACCATCTTTCCACATTATGGCACTAGTATTTTTCATTTAATTAATCAGACTACAGTCTGTTTTATATCTTCAACCATTTTAAAAAATATATAGTTTTTGTTCATGACTGGATAAGCAATTACACCAAGTGAAGGATGTAGAGACGAGACAGCTGAAATATTTCTATGAAAGAGAATCCTAGCATAATTGGATATGAGATTTCTAACTTTTGCATGCAAGCTTGTCTATTTAGAAATGTGGAAGGGAAAAGGAATAGCTCAGCTCCTTTCAATGGCCAGAAACTTTGCTGTTTACACGTACTTTCAAAAAATCTACAGAACATCTACATTACATAATGCAGACTGCAAAATATTTCCTGGTAACCCATAATGAACATTAAATTTTTAATAAACCCCTGTCCCGGTTTTAGAGACAAATTTTTTAGGAGGAGACACTCTGGAGTAAGCACCTCCTCCCAAGGGAAAGGGACCTCCCCCTTTCCTCCACCAAAGGGGAAAATTAACAAAAGCAATGAAAGTGGAAGGAAAAAAAAAAACTGAACTATTTATTAACACAAAACACAACCGGGAGAACAAAAAAAGGAAGAAAAAGGAAAGGATGCCCAGGAGGAGCCGGTAAGTGGTCACCCCCCACCCCCAGTCTCCGGGAAGGGGAGTCCACACAGCAGGCTGCTGGAGAAGGGCAGATGGAAACCTTGTACCGCTTCTTCAGCGCCGATTCTCCTCCTCACAGCCGGCGATGCTCGTGTCTTCCTCGGGGTTCGGACCGGCGGGGCCACCCCGCAGGCCCCCCGGGCAGGAGATAAGGGAAGGAAAGCAGGGAGGTCAGGGGAAGAAAGAGGGGAAAACAAACAAAACCTTTCCTAAGGCTCGGGAACAACCAAAGCCCCGGAGGAGAGGGAGAGCAGCGCAGCGGTGCCGGCGCGCTCCCTGCCCCCAGCCCGGCTGCCGCCGCTCCCCCCGGGCCGTGGGGCGGAGCCGTTGAACTGCGCTGCACCTGGGGCCTCGCGGCTCCAGCCCCGCGCCCCGGGCCCGCCCCAAAGATACAGGGACTGGGGCACTGAGCAGGCGGCTGTGGGATAAAGGAGCCTCGTAACATCACCCCAGGACAACTCCCAAAGTTTCAATTCTAATGTGTCATAGGAAGAGAAAAGGAGAGAATAATCAACCAAGTTCTGCATTCTACTGTTTCAAGGCATTTCTTTAATGATTAAAATATTTACAAGTTCTTTTCTCCAACTATTTTGACTGATACTCTACCAAAATCCCTTTCAAATTTTTTTCTGTGCTGAAATGATGTAAGTTCCAGCATGGATGGATAAGAAGGACTATGTTTTCTTGTAGTGTCTCTTTTTCAACAAGTGTTATTATGCTCCATAGCCTAGAAGGATGCATGGAAATACAAGTCAACAATACATCTGTGTTTACAATTTCAGTTGTTATCTATTAGACCAACAACTGTTTCAGCATCTGCTTATAATTTTATGTTGTATTCATGTTCTAATCATGGTAATAGAAGGTAATTATAATCACGTTCATCATCTTATTCATATCTGGGTTTTTTGGGTATATGTTTGTATTAGAAAATACAAAAGTTTTAACTACTCTGAATAGCTTTTCATATTTTTGGTATTTAATATTCACTAGTATTTTAAGTCTACATTTATCTATTCATTGATGGTTTCATTTCACTTATGTAAATGTATTTTAGTAAAAAATAAATTATCATGACTTTAATTAGGGGAAGTGTCAGTGGCAGGGAATATCAATATTTCTACTGATTTGATGTCTTCTTTATAAGGAGTTATCCAATTTTCAAAAAATCAAGGTTGAACACAACTTTTTTTTTTCAGGTAACAACAGGTTAACAGAAATATATCCTCACATCCCAGTAGTATGCTTTTAACAAAGTCATTGGTTTTGATTAACTAGAGAAATAACTTCTTCAAAACACATAGAATTGGTTCTCTGAAGAGGTAGACATGATATTACAAGAGCAGACAAAGTAATTTCAGAAAAGAAATTAAAAAAGAAAATAAACACAATTGGGTTTTAATGAATTCTTTATTCAAATAGGAGCTGCAATTGGTAAAGTTTAGACTCATTTTTTCTTTTTCATCTCCATAGAATAAAGAACCTTTAAGATCTGATGCTGGTCAAACCACAAAATATTTTGGTCATTTTATTTTTTCCTCTTTTTTTTCTTGATTAAAGATTTTTAACTTTCTATCACTCTTTTCAGATTATATAATTAATCAACAGTGTTTTGCAGGTATAGATTATGAAAAAGGTGCAGAAAAAGAAAAACTTATTAATGATATTTGTGAGAAATACTTAGTGTTTAATGATTTCCAGGCAATTTAGGGCAACAAATTTACATACTTTGCCACATTTTTCTTTCTAACATCTCCATATTCATATTTCCATAAACCAATAAGTGCATCAATAAATTCACTTATAGGACATGAGATTGTCTTGTCTTTACAGGCAGAAAAAGACGAGAAAGAAGAGGTGGAAGACAGAAGTTAAACACATTTAAAGAAAGTCTTTCTCTGTGATACATATAATCCTTTTTGATTAAGGCTGCACTGCCAGTAATTTCCTTGCCATCTCTCAAAATTTTACATCTTAATTTCATGGTTTTGTAACATTAGTTCCCTAAGTATTGATAGACATGACATGCTGCCTGCACCAATTGCATTGGCAATTGCATTTTCTTGAGGGGTATCCCCCTTGTTGACTAGAAATCATGCTTATCTCATTTATCTATCATGAGGTAGATTATTTTTTTCACATAGGGTGTTACTAAACTTGGTTTTGGGCAGCTATGTTCTCAAGTGGTTGCAAAGAATAAATTGCAAGCAGTTGGCTTTTTTCTCCAAACTTCTATCTATCAATAATCTTTATGTCTCTATCTAGTCTATTTCCCTATTTAAAAGGTGGGCTGCTGAAGAAGATCAGTTAGGAGACTTGACTGTAGAGTATTTAGCACCTTGTAGGCACCCAGCTGTCTTTCTCCACATAATCTGACCTAACAGCTTGATTTTGAACATGAAATCAATTTCTTCCAAAGGCCAAATAGAATTTGAAATATAGCAGGTAAAATCATATCATTGCATTTATCAACAGCAGTGTTATTTGATAATCTAAATGAAGAATTTTATATCCAAATAAAATTGACATAGAAATATTTTATACCTAACCTCCACCATATTTATTGCTTTGTGAACATCTTCTACTATGATTAGTATTTTGCTGGCTAATAAAAACGTTCTCTGTTTCAAATAGGCAGTTGCTATTGAAGAGACTAGCAGAACATTCCAGTCACATGACTGAACCATTTGCTCTGACCTAATAAGTTATATATTTGACATAGATAATGCTCTTTAGGGTCTATGCAGGAGTATGGTCGGCCTGAATATTTAATTCCCATGTAACTTCATTGAGCAAAAGCTCCATCAAGAAAAAGATAAATTCTTCCTCCAGTCACTGTACAGAGTACTTTTACTGTGCCACACGTGGACTCATTAATTAATGACATATTTTAAAGTGTCCTTTAGTCCTCTGCCATGACAGTTATCCTGTTGAGTTATGGTTCTCAGGTACCAGGGGAAAGCAACTGGAGGCTGCTGCCAGGAAGTGAGTCTACAGAGTCTTGAAAATTAGTGAAGCTTTCCTTGCATAGGCACATCATCTGGAAAAGTTAAGCTGTTAATAATTTATCAACTGTGAAGTGGCATATTTATTATCCTTAATATGATTTTGTCATTTTTTCCCTAAATATTTGCACAATGCTCAGCAGCTACTACAGGATTGTTAGGAGATCGGCTTTATGTTGTCACTGTTTTGTCTGTGCACACAATCAGTCATTGGAAAGTCAGATCAGCTAATGTGTTCAGTCAGATAGGTCTCTCTTTGCTGCCCCTGATGCTTCTACAGGATAGTGAAATCATAAACCTATCATTTGAGATAAGGACTTGAAAAATATGGTTTCATTGCCTTTCAGATACTTCAGCCCCAAGTGATCCCATTAATTTCTTTGGACTAAAACACACAGCACCTCTTAAAGCAGTTTTATTTGATTGGGTAATCTCTTGAGCAGAAGGGTCTGGAATAGATATAGGTCAGATACTTCAGTTAAATTAGCAAAGCTCCATTACACTATTGCACTAGTCAGACACATTGAAGCCGATGATGATTTATGAACTGTAATGAACCAAGCCTTTAGTAAAGGTTCTGTTGTGGTACTTCAGGTCTGATCCATGAAGGATTTCCCTTCTTCAGAAAAGGATTTAGGAAGTGCACCTAATAAAATTTATATTTTTTGTATATATGTAAATCTTACAGCTTTTAGACAAAAGAATATCGTAATTTATATCTCTGTTCTGTAATGCTGTACATATTAGGTGGGATTTACAGCAAGTCTTAGAATTGATCATGGACTTAGATGTAGAAAGCCAAATATAACTGTTGCTGCTCTCTGAACATCACCAAACACAGAGCCAAAGATCTGACTCTAAAATTGGCGCTGTTACTCATTAATACATTGTTCTCTCTGCCTGTTTCACCTATGTTCATAACAACACAAGTTCTTGCTGTACTGTATGCAAGGATTTTCACAGAGGTAGTTTTTGAAGTATGCAGTAAATCATATCCCTTCCAACTTCCCACTTCATCACAGGTGGAAACATATTGTTTTAATTTTGTAATATACTATTAATCTTAAAAAACCCCATGTTTCTTCTGGTTTAGGTATTTTATCTGGTTCCACACAGATTTTTTTAACAGTCTTTTTCACTATATAGGGCGGATTTGCACTTGGTGGATAGGCAACCTTTAAACATCTCCCAAAGGGGAGAAATTGATTATTTCAGCGCGCATCAAATAGACATGATTCAAAGACGCTCTTTGGAATCCTTTCTGTAGAAGTGTCTGCCGAAAGTGTCACAGTATCATGAAGCACCAGTGGCATTGTGGTTAGTGTTGGCAGCACTTAGTTATATCCATTGTGATGAAAATCACAAAGGGAATGTGACTGTTATTTTACCGATCTACTGAGCTCAAGTTTGAGGTTCCTTGCTTTAGAAGCAATCTGTTTTCCCCTCCACTTGGTTATCCTTCCAATACCTGAAGGGAATTTACAGGAAAGATGGGGCAAAACTACTTAAAATGGCATGTAGTGACAGGACAAGGGATAATGAGTTTAAATTGAAAGAGATTAGGTTTAGATTAGATATTAGGAAAAAAGTTTATTATGAGGGTGGTGAGGCACTGGAATGGGTTGCCCAGTGAAAGTGTGGATACCTATCCCTGAAAGTTTTTAAGACCAGGCTGGATGGGGTTTTGAGTGACCTGGTCTAATAGAAGGCGTCCCTGACCACAGCAGGGGTGTTTAAACAAGATAATTTTCAAGGTCCCTTCCAACCCAAACTGTTGTAAGATTCTATGAGTGCCCCACTATCTGACTCAATCACCCCAGTGAGCAGGCTTCAAGTGCACAAAAATCTGGGAGGGGACCTAGCCAGGACAGCTGATATGAGATGACCAATAGGATGTGCCTTACTCCATGATGTGCTCAAGAGTAAAAGCTGCGGAAAAGGAGCAGAAAGGAGAGATGCTCATGGCTGTGGTGTTTGTCTTCTCAACTAATCATTAAGCATGATGCAGCCCTGTTTTCCTGGAAGTGCCCATATCTGCCTGCCAATAAGAAACAATGAATTAATTCCTTGCTTCGTTTTTCTTGTTTGTGAAGTTTTTGCTTTACTTATTAAACAGCCTTTATATCAGTTTTTGGTTTTTGCTCTTTTGACTCTCTCTCTCACCCCACTGAAGAGGAAATGACCCAGCAATTGGGTAGTCTCAGCTACAATCAGTTCACCATATGAGAGCTTTCAGGTTTTTTTGATTGTTTGTTTGTATGTTTGTTTGTTTTAAATTCATTTGCAGAAGGTGCTCAACAAAGTTTTAATTAATTAGATTTTTTCTTTCCAGCTTCAAGTAATGAAAACACCTTCTAATGCTGCACCACTACAAATTTCTGCAGTAAGCATTCAGCCAGCTGCTACATAGAACACAGTGAGAGGTTCAGCCACTTTGAGGTGTTGATTCACACCATTGACAGCACACTACATTACAGGAATAACAGAACAAACACTGTCAGCAAATCAGCTGAAGTTTTTCAGGATTCCTGTTGCTTCCTGTAATGCTGTTTCATACAACAACGCTTTATGAGAAATCTGCACGTAAATCCTTTGACTTGTTAATAATGGATAAAGTGACTTATATTGACAGTGTTTCTGGATGTGATTGATGTAGGCACAGGAAAAAGTGATCCTCTGTAATAATTTTAAACAGACTTCATTACTTTACTTTAAACATAATGTGGTGTTTTATTTAGATGCTATAGTGGATATCACACACAGCCCAAGGAATATTTTCTCCATCTGCTTGAGTCCCATTACTGTTATGTCAATTTCTGTAAAAATTATATTTATTGATATGCATGCCATAAATTCTTTAGCTTTATATAGAAATACGTTTTTTTTTCCCAAAGACCAAAAACATTCTTCCCTAACTGAAAAACTAGTCAGCTAGTATTTGACTAACTCATACAAAAGTATGTTTTTACAAATCTGCACTTTGTGGTATCCTTACAAATCTAGGTTAACCTAGTCTTAATGAAGACTGGAAAGAGAAGAAATCAACACAGAAAAGACAATTAGACATATCAAAGTACAGTCTGACTGCCCTACTCTGTGAAGCAAGAACTTTGGTTTTCTAAGCCTCCACAATGAATAACACCTATTTTTTCCATAATTGCACATGAAAAAAAAAGAACCACCCCAAAAAAACCCTCCTCATATCAGAGCAGTAAGAAAACAATCTATTTTCATGACTTTGTTTCAATGATTCAGAGGAGAGGGTTAATCTAGGAAAATTGGTTTTGTATCTATATTAAGTAATTGTACTCAGATTAAGTAGTATTTCTAGCTTGGACTCCTATCTACTCTTTCTCTCCAGGGATTGTGCAAAATGCTCAGCATTTTGGCACCTTTGTTTGGCATCTGAATATAACATGAATCCCTTCTGAATCCATTGGTTTCCTGAAAATGTGTTCCTTTAGTACATCTCCCACTTTGTATCTCCCTCTGCCATCATATCACTTTCAGATTTTAGCTTTAAAAGGAGCACTAGACACAAAGCACTATTTCATAAGCAGTAGATAAACTGAAATGACTTCCAGCAGCCAGGGCAAAAAAATCACAGTGAAATCCTGGACTTCACATAGTAAATTCTGAGCTGCCTGTTGTTGATCTCAATTGATCTTTGCAAAATCCATTATTGGTTTGTGGTCTAGCCAGGAGACAGTTAGGTGTAATCCTCCTGGATATTCATAGAAGCTGATATCAGAACAGTGGCCCCTTTGCTTCTTCAATACAAAATTCACAGGAAGAACGTTATCTAATTTGCTCTGTCTCTTATTTATGTTGGGATATGTACATCTCCTGCGAACAGCTTCTGTTCCATTGCTCACTCATAAAACAACTCTGGATTGATACAGCTATATGATTACCACGGTTTAACAGTTATCACTTCGTCTCAAAGGTCCTGAATGTGTACTGTGTACCTTTGCTACTCTGCTTTGATCAGTCCTGCCTGAGAAATGCTGGACACATCATGATAGAATGCAAGCCATGGAAGGTAATCTATAACTCTTATGTGATGATTAGCAGGAGCAGATACAAGATGTTGTGCAAAGTACAAACAAAAAACATAAAAATTTTCAAAAGTTTCATTTAATTTTCAGAGAATTTGTTATTATAATCCACTAGAAATTGAATGAAGATCTAAATAAATGAGTTTCATATGTGGTCATACTCTGTGGCACAGCAAGCTGCCTACTCAATGTGTTAGCCAGTCTGCTATTTTTAAATACTGTATCTTGAATTCTCTTCTTGCCCCACAGCATGTCATTTCTCTTCAGAGAAATCTTTCTTCAACTTCAAACTCCACTGCTTCCTCATTGCAACTAAAAGCTTAGAAGAGTTAATCAGCTGTGGTTTCAAGTGTTGCATTTTGGGGGTAATTTCACTTCTCCTTGTTTCAGTGCAGGTCATTCAATGGAAAATTTCTTGGAAGTTCTTTATCATGGCATTTCTAGTGCTGTGTGCAGCCCCTCATCCATTTACCTTTATTAGGAGGACTTTAAAGGCAAAGTAAAGATACATGCAGTGAACTTTTTATGTTCAATAACTCTTCTGGTAATAAAAACTTTCTGTCTGCTTTGGATTTTGATTGGACTTTTTAACTTCACAACTTAAAGACCAATTTTCTTGCAGCCTAGCTGAGTTTTTAAAATGAAAAGAACTGTGAAAGAAGAAAAATAAAAATTGTGGAGTTTGCAGCTACCATATGTGTTCTGTTTATAATTTTAAAATATATAATCTACATAAAGTGTGATTTTGGTTGAATTTGCATTTTTATTGTGTCCTTTTTAGTACTGAATCACTGGCAAAAAAAGAAAAAAGCTTAATTTGAAAAGAAACAGATTTTATAAACATTGAAAACCTTGACTTCTACTTTTTGAAGGTTATTATTTTAATGCAGTCTGGTCTTTTTTGTTGGAAATCCAATCAATCTCTTTATTTTCTGATTAAGTCTATTGATCTCATTGGGCATTCAGTAAGGTGATGTCAGAATATCCTGGATGGGTAAGGAGTTATTATTGACCCCTTAGGCAGGATCCAGGGAGCAAATGTTGAGAATTTGAATAATTCCAACGTAGTTATACTTTGTCCTTTAAAACTCCAAGCCTTTTCTCTCATTAACATCTTTATACATTGGATACTGAAGAGGAAAAAGAAAATGAGGAGTCCATTAACCTCTCCTTTTAACTGTTTTCCACTGTTTTTTTCAGTGTTTTCTGCACTGAACTACAGGTTTTGTCAGTGTAGACTATGAGAAAACTCTAAATTCCTAGTTCAAGTTAAGAAGTGAGGTCTGTGGAAGCTACAAATCTTACCTATCAACCTTCAGATTAATCTGGTTTTTATTAAAACAAAAACCAAAGCCCACTTAAAACAGAGGTTACAGTTGTTGAGTAATCAATAAAGTGATACAAAGTGACATCTATATTAATTCTACATGTTCGTGAAAAGTCCCTGTAACACTTATCTTAATATACCCTGCAGAATATAAGAATTACAATTTCATGTATCTCATAATGGAACTTAGAATTATTCTGTCGAAGCTTTAGAGTTTTTAATACTCCCATTACTACAAATGGTAAGAGACAAACAAGCATAAAAGCAGCAAGAACAAAAATGAATGATCCACTAACATAACCTTGTGTATTTAAAAATCATAAGCATATCAATGTTTATTTACATTTGTTTTGAAAGACTGAGTTTAAGGACCTGAGCCATAAAAGTTTCTATGACAGTAAAACATATAAGCGCATGTTCCACCATCCAGTTCTCCTTCTTTCTTCTTCTCTTTCGGTATTTAAAAAAATATATAGAAAATCTATAGTATTTGGTAACAAACCTTACCTACAAAGAAGTGTAATCACTGCAGAAAGTCAACCCCTTTAACAAACCCACCAAAAGCCAGCACCGAAGACTCTGCGTCTGAACTGTAAGAAAAGTAGAACAATTCTCCTGAATTTACTTAAAACTTTTTGATTAAAAAAATAAAAAGTACAGAAAGAAATTGACAAATATATCTGTCTGGCACATTCAAGTGTCTAAGTAGGCTGAATGCACTTAACCTACTTTCTTTCTAAAATTATAGCTTTTATAAAAGGACTTATTGTATATCTTTAGCATATAATTTAGATATTTAAATTGAAAATGTAGACAAGACTTGGCTTCTACAAACATTGTTTCCATACACAGACACTCTTGTTATATAAGCAGTTATTTTCTATAAGATTTATCTCTGATCAAAGTGTCAAAGGAAAGAAATCTAACTATAAAGCATTGAAATCAGCTGTCTCTTCCTTTTTGTCTTAATTTCATTTTGTTTCTTCTCAGAAATACTGGATTGCCAGATGTCTGGCTTCTATTGCTTATTTTTCTTTATTAGTAAATTTTAATTATAATTAATAAAAATGTATTCTGAAGAAGATGATGAATGTATTCAGTGAGAAGAAAGCTATTTGCTTTAAATATGGTATAAATATCAACTTCTGTCAGTTACAATGGTTACTTAAATTAAGCTTAATATGTATCTTTCATTAAATGCTTGAGAGAGAATCTATAAACCAGAGTTAGTACACAAGAGATTAAAGACAGGTTTCTTCTCAATTTGCAAGCTCTTAACTCCATAAGAGTGCTTGTGTTTTGCTCATTACTGTATTGCTGAATGAAGTTTAAAACCTAGTGAAACACAGATTTAACAGACATTACATTTGATTCATTGCTTGATAAGGTCGTACTCAGCCAGATAATATGCCTCTTCATAGCTCTGACAATTTAAGTGTCGTGCATTCTGATTGTAATACCTTTGACACGCTAACCAGACAAGGATGAGAGTATTTCATAGAACTGTTTCTGTCATTCCATTCCCGCCTCACACTGGAGGAATCTCAGTGCTTTTCCTATTAAAAATCAGATGGAATTAATGTCAGTATGGCTGGTTTTAATGCCAAAGGTAAAAATATGGAATTCACTTCTGAGAGCATAAGAGACTCTGGAGCGCAGGCAGATTTTCATCAATGCTCCTGGTAAAAGGGAAGGGGTTTGAAAGGGACAGTTGAATCTGGTGAATCAATAAGTGGTTACAGGACTGGTGCCACAGACAAGTTTTGGCTACTTAGACCATGGGACTCACTTTGAGAAACCTTCTCTAGCGGGGGCAGATGGGGTCTGTCTGTCCAAGAACAGCAAAAGCGCCTCCAGTCATGGGCTTGCCAAACTGATGAAGAGAGCTTTAAACTAAAGTTGTCAGGGGAGGGGAACCTCAGTCCTACCTACTCCTAGATGTCAATCCTCTTGGGTGCCAATGCCAGTGAGAGATGTCCAGAGCCTGGAGATGGATGCCAGGTCAGCAGGGGAGCACTTGAAGAGCAGCGCAAAGGAATTACATCCACTCAAGCCAGTAATTCGGTTTCATTAGGGGCCCAAATTAAATGTCTCTATGCAAAGGCGCCCAGCATGGGGAATAAACAAGAAGAGTTAGAGATGTACACACACCTGCAGGGCTACAATCTTATTGGTGTCACAAAGACCTGGTGGGATGGCTCCTGTGATTGCAGTGTTGGCATGGATGAATACAGACTCTTTAGGAAGGACAGGCAGGGAAAATGAGGAAGCTGTGTTGCCCTCTATGTCAATGACCAGCTGGAGTGCATGGAACTTCACCTGGAGATGCATGAGGAGCTGATCAAGGACTTATGGGTCAGGGTTAAAGAGAGGGCAGGGACAGGTGACACTATAGTGGAGGTCTGCTACATGCCACCAGACCAGGAAGACCAAGCTCATGAGACCTTCTAAAGATAGGAGCAGCCGCATTTAGAGACCCTGGTCCTCTTGGGGAACTTCAACCACCCTGATATCACCTGGTCTAGTTGAAGGTATCCCTGCCCACAGCACAGGGGCTGGAAATAGATGATCTTCAAGGTACATTCCAACCCAAACCATTCTATAAATCTGTGTTTCTATGATCCATTTTTGTAAAGAATTGCTGCTCAAAACAGAATTTTATCCAGATTCCAGAACTTAGAAGTAATCCCTAATGCTAACATATTTATTATTGTTCATGGTTCATGGAACTACTTGCTCCTTCCCCATCTTCTTTTACTCTAAATGGCTGATGCTTTTGTCTCTCTAACTTAGTTTGCAATAAATATAGAGGATCAGAGAAAGTACATAGCCTCTTGTTCTCTATGGACATGAAAAAGCAGAAGGTATTTGTGATCTAACCTCTCTGTAACCAGAAATGTGTGAAACTTTACTGTTATTCTTGCAAATGTGTTTATTGTTTAAATAGATGTATTTTTTTTTCTTCTGTTGGAAGTTTCAAGTTGAGTCAAACGTCCTTAGCATTCTGCTAGCAGATATTTTAGACTAGTGCACATATGTTCAGTTGTTTTTATAGAAGAGATGGCAGGTAAGTAACAGTTTCTTAAGCATGTAGATTAAGCTTCTGGAGAATGCAAGCCTATGCACCAGTATGTTAATTAAATAAGCAAATATTCTATGAAAGCTGGTTTTAAAAATTCATCACTTTTATTGAGCTGTATCATGCTATCATGTTGAAGGGGTTTTTGTTCCCCATTTTTTGGTTGACATTCTGTTGTCTCTAGAACTGTCAAAGTGTAAGTTTTGTGATCAAAATGGTTTTTTGCTTTCTTCTGAGTTGTGTGGAAATCACACTTGAATACAGAAGAACTGAATGATTCAGTAGGTTATACAAAATGTTCTATTAATATGTTTTTCCTCACTGCAGGACTAATGAATGGATTAGGAACATACAATTTTTAAAATAATAAGTTAGATTGTAACAAGAACCTAAAAGTTTTACATATCTCTGAGAAAGAACTGTCAATTCTTATCTGATGAAACTGGAGCAGTTCTTCAGCTCTGCTTTGATTTCAAGCTGAAGAAATAAGAATACACAATTTAATTAGAACACCTTCTTTAAAACAAATGTATCAAGTAGCCTACAAAAAAATTTACAATTTCATTTGGAATGTCACCCATCCCAGAAATATACCATATTCCTACATCTTCAGAGTTCATTCTATTTCAGGATGGACTGAATCACTTGTTCAGCTCAGACTTACTTTCTGGCAGAAAAAGAACAAAGCATATTCTTTCCTACTTTGCACATGAGGTATTTTGTGAAGTAATGCTAAAACCTACCTGCTAAGCTTGAGCAACCTCAGAGGCAGCTGGGCAGACTATCCGCTGGAAAAGACAGGGTAGGTCTGATCTGAAATTTTAGAGCAGACACCCAATCATAGGTAAATAATTGAAAGACTTGCAATCTTGACAGGAGGAAAGCAACAAGTCTCTTGGAGAGACAGGTAACTTTAAAGGTCACTCTTAGAGATCATCAGATGAGCACTGGTTTTATTGAATTCACTGGGTTTAGGATTTGATCTTAAGTAAGGTGCCTAATTCTCCCATATATTGTATAAAAGGAGATGACAGTGAAATAGTAACTGAGTATTTCTGACTTTTTTTATTAGCTCTCATCCTATCTTTTTGAGAGTATCATATAAACTCTAAGTCCACTGGATCTTTAAATTTATGTAAACAGAATTAAGATTTTATTGTTTAGGTAAGCATCTTTTTTATGCTTTCCTCAATTTTATAAGATTTAACTTTTGAATACTTTTAGGTTTGATACCTTTCAGCAGAGGGACATTTTGCCTTTTGAAGACTTTTGTTCATTTGACTTATTTAAGTGAGAAACTCTTTTGTGGTAAAAACTTGTGTTTATCTCCAAATTACAGTTATAGAAGAGAAATGTCCTCCTAATGTTCTTGACTTCTCTAGTTTTTATCTATTGATTGCCTTGACTATAAAGCAGCTTCCAAAATTATTTTTTATTTTTCCACTTCAGTTCATCACAAGAATATATTGGCCAATTTTTTGTCTTTGAGAAATGCATAGAAAGTGTTACAAAAAAAAAAAAAAAAAAAAAAAAAAGAGGTCTGTTAGAATTTCTACATAACTCTTCTGGTGTGAATTTAAATTATTACCAATTTCCATGTTTATTTCCCAGTATATACCATCAGTAATGTTGTTCCAGAATTGTTTGGCCATTGAGTAGATACCGTCTGAGTTAAAATTAGCTTTTCTGTTCTTTTTCTGTTTTCAGAAAGCCCTTTGTACCAAGAATTATCTTTCTTCAGGACATGTTTGTTGCAGTTCAGTAGCAATAAATTTCACAATCAGGACCATTTTATCCCACTGTGTAAATTTGGCTTTTCAGACTATTTTCGCTTCTCCAAAGTTGGTAAAACTCATTATTTCTTGTCCAAATGTCTTTAAATAGTTATTAGGTTATGTATAAATTTAAGGTGTCTCAAGACAGACATCCTGAAAGATGTAAAGGTTACTATCTGTAATGAAAGTTTCACAGTAAACGTAAGTCCTTTTTCAGGTTTGCAGGAATTGCAGTTCAGACTCTCTAGGGACATTTCTGGCAGGGAACATGATAACTTGGGGTTTTTAGTTGTTCTTCTTTCTTTTTTGGTTTTTTTTCCCCTTAATCTTGATTCTGTACAATACTGCTCAAATCAGTAATATCTGTTCAGCTTTCTCCAAATCAAAGACCAATTTAACTAGTTTTAAACTAAATATCTTGAGAAGTATATTTTATCCTTCCATCTTTACCATTCATTTAAAATATGTCCCCTCTGTAAATATACCTTCATAGCAAAGAGAGAGAAAATTTTTTCCCTTCACAGGAAATTAGATGATATTTGGAAGATTTTACAGACCATAAGAGATCCCAGACTAACGTGAAAAGAAACAAAACCAAGCAAAACAAACCCCAAACATAGCCTTCTCCTCTTGCCCTCCTTGTTTATTTTTGTTGCAGAAAGATTGTTTGCATTTTGAATGCTATATAACCTTGGGCTACTAAAAAGCTATAGGTAAATTTTCCATGGTTTGCATCACAGTTTGCTGATTTGTTTTGCTTTATTATTCCTTTTTCACTCTTTTCATTGCTTAAACTACTTCATTAATTCTTATGACCAAATTACTTTCAAATAATTATTTTTTGCTTGTTAAAGTGATTTATTTTATTTGTTATGCTTTAGTTATTTATTTATTAATTTTTTTTGGTAATTTGTTATTGTTTACTGTATGGAAAGTGCAAATAGCTCCAAAATTAAGAGATATTTTATACATATACAGGCATTACAATTTACTTGTACATATGAGAGGAAGAGATTAAATTAAAAGCCCTTTGTAACTGTCAGCTTCTGCTTCTCTCAGGCATTTATTACACACAACCCAGAAGGTAACCTTTGGAAGCTTCTGTGAAAGTTTCATTAGTTTTGATTTGACTAAATTTTTGCCTTGGCAGAGGGGATTTTATCATAGCTATAAAAATAATGGGGGTTTATGTATGGA
This sequence comes from Dicrurus megarhynchus, assembly GCA_013399195.1. Classification (NCBI taxonomy): domain Eukaryota; kingdom Metazoa; phylum Chordata; class Aves; order Passeriformes; family Dicruridae; genus Dicrurus; species Dicrurus megarhynchus. The sequence continues at coordinate 1,305,412 of VXAD01010104.1, forward strand.
ATGGTGGATAGACTGCAAGGGACGGTTCTTGGGATATCAAAATCTTGCCTCTGATCTCTCTTGTTTTATGATGTACTGACTGCCCCCTGTTTCCTTAGCAAAAAGTGTTTTGAGGCAGTAAAGCACAGATGCAAATGTAGGAGTACACAAATAAAGGAGTCATGTTTCCTACAGGTAATACTAGGATTTTATGACAGACTCAGTGCTTTATGAAAGGTTTCTGCTGTTTGTTCGAAAGTTTGATTCGGTATTTTTACATTTCTGTCACAGGTCCCTCATCAGTTTGCCATCAATGAAAAAACCCACATTTCTCTAGTTCTCTCAAAGGACATCTATTTTTGAAAGGGTGCAGTTTTATTCTTCTGCCATGGACATCACTTCTGCTGGCTAATATGTACATGGGGATGGAAGTCATCCACCTCTTTCTGTCTTCCCACAGACTTCTTATAGAGTTATCTTATCTAAATAGCAGGCCTGGTTTTTGTATGACCTACAAGGAAAAGTTCTCAGAAATCCTAAGGGTCTAAATGGTATAAATTTCAAAGGAGTAACTATTATAAGAGAGGATTGAAAGTGTCATCACTTTAATTCCAGATCTTATTAAACTCCAAGTTTTTTGCTTGAAAGAATGATGAAGCATATATCTCTGTACAGTTCTTTGAATCCTTCAAGAATGAACGTTGCTAAAACAATTAATCAGCCTGAAACAACTTTGAGTTTAGAACTTGAAAGTAACATATAAGTTCAAAGTACTTCTTTTTTTATTTTTTTGTCAAAGCAGCAATTAGATTTCCAGAAAAGAGAGAAAATGAAGAATGATTATAATATTTTAGATGTCATAACCAAACCTGACATAAAAATAAATAAATAAATAAATAAATAATAAATGCCTTCAAAAAGAGTGTTTTAATTTTCTAGCAAACTGAGCATACAGCTACAGAGTTTTCTGAAAGCCTGTTTTGGTCATGCAGAATCTTCTGAAATTAAGTCACTTACGTAGCTTCCTAAATAATGAAATAAAAGCCTCTTTTTCTCTTCTACCTTCAAAGATTTTAGTTCATCATTTTCTCAGTGCAGTAGGCTGCATTCTAATGTGTGACATGCAAAGGTTTTAGCTGGGTTCAGACTAGGAGAAAATGAACTCATTTTGCTATATGCAACGATGCTGTGATGACTTTTTGCCTGTTCTTTTATACCCCTTTTATACACCTTTTTATAACTTTTGTATTCTTAGTGTTTTTTAACCTACTTTCTTAGACTTATTTGTCAAGCTAGGAGACTAAACATTTTAGAAGCTTCATAGTTAGGGATCAGAATGCCCCAGACACCAAGGTCCTCTCCAGAACACATTTTGTAAACTAAGACAGAACCATGCAGTGGAAGGTTCCTTGGGGAGGGGGGCTCATTTGAGCCTCTCATTGGGGAATCTTTGATAGATATGCTAATTAGTAAGACCTATGAAGTTATACCAGATCTATTGTGGTGTGTGCATTATGGTGTGCATTTCAGCACATTCCACCTGGACGTGGTGCACCTAAGGATCCTCAAAATAAATACTGAGGTAAAATCCCTTTTTCCATTCTAACTGTGTTTGATTCTTGATTTTAAGACCAGGAAAAGGCATCAGCAGAAAAAGTTCTGAAAAAGACGAAGACAAAGAGAGAGAAAGAAAGAGGTAGAGAGGGGTGAGAACATGTAGAGGAAGTCTTCTGGAAAAAACATACAAAAAATGCAAAGTGAAGCAAAGATAAGTTCATAGACAAGGAATTGTAATAAAAAGGAAAAAGAAGAGAGAAGCAGATTTTAATGGAAATTTTAATGAAAGAAACCCAAAGCGTATTCTCTCTTAATGTCTTTTATTACTGCTGGCTTTAGTCTGAATGAGTGGGGACTAAGCAATTATTTTGATCTAAATACTTAATGTGCTGTCTTTACCTGTGAAAAATAAACATGCTCGCAAAAATATTGACTTGCCATTGGCAAAAAAAATGAAAAAAAAGAAAAGAAAAAGTAATTGCTCATAAAGCCTGAGAATTTACATTAACTTTAGTATTTAAGGAAATCCCTGAAGCAGACTCTGAATCCAGTGCTGTGGCAGAACTGCTCTGAGTGCCTTTGCCTGTTCCAAAAACCTTTTTGTTTCATGTAGATTTTGCTCAATAAGGCTAAAGATTTATAAACATTATTGTTTTATACACATTTTCTGGTGTTTATAATCCTGCTCCAGCTTTAGAGCTTAATTTTAAAGCCCAGTCTTACAGCTGTTGAGATTGCTCCTGTTGGTGTCTGTGGGATAACATGCCACTCCCTTCCAGGTACACTTACTCCTGCTTAGACTACAACACAGACATAGATTTTAGACTAATGTTTAGTGACACAACCACACATAATCTAAAAAGGAAAATGAATATATGTTACAGAATTTTGGGGCTAAGTGACAATTCATTATCCAAGCTTAAAAACAATTGTAGTAGGCTTTTTATTTGCAACTTTTTTGGCACTTGACCAAAAGCCAGGTTATAAACATGAAGACAACTTATCAAGCAGATAATCATGTTCTAGAAGAGCACAGCATCTCTTCAGGCAGAATTTTGCTTCTTCATGGCCATTCTGTAGAGCCAGTTTATACTTTGATTTTAGCAAAATCTTCCACTTTAAAGTTCAAATTCAATTACAAAAGAAAAAAAAAAAGAGATCAAGCACTATTTTATCACTGCAGAGATCAAGCACTATCATATCCTGGAAACAGACAACCAACGGCAGATAAGAAAATCAAGAATTGCTAGTTCATGTGTTTGGAAATTGTATTTTTAGGGCTTTGTACATACCAGCACACATACATATAGTGTTATTTATTTTTAATTCTATTTTAATGAGGGATGTAATGGAAAACTCACCAGTGCTTAAAGCAACATCTTTTTCATTGTTTTCTACTAGCTAAGCTTGACTGCTGGTGAAAAATGGTCTGGAAATGGATTGGACTAGAAAGATACATGTGCTACTCAAAATAAACTTAAGTTAGAGTTATAATGACTGAGGGAGAACAGCTGCAGGCTAAAAGGATTAAAACAAACTGAAATCTTATTCTCCAAAAGTGATTATTTCAGCAGAAAACAATGCAATTCTTGTTTACTGGCTAGGAAACATGAATTTATAGTGATGATAGACATTAAAACCCCTTAGGGAGATCACTGTGAAGTAAACCCCACATTTTAATTGCAAAGGAATGCAAACAGCTTACCTTGAAAAATTGCTGATATTAAACTAGTCAAATTTCATTGGAGATGAGATGTAGAGTTACAGAAAAGAATGTATTACTATTTTCAAGTGGTGCCATGTTAAACATTGATGTCAGAAGCCTAATACATTTTCAAAAAATAAGAGGATCAATTTTGATCAATCTTCTAATTCATTAGTAAACACTACATTATGGATGGGAGCACTGGTTACTAGTACTAGTTAACTTTCATTCCTTCATGACCCAAAATGTTGAATTACGTAGTAATAGACAAGAATTAAATGCACTAGTCACCAATCTATTTACCTGACACAGCACTGATGTTTTAATAGAACTGCTTTATAGAGGTCTACACCCTTCACTCTGATATACATGGATTTAGAATGAAATATTTATGTAAATATCATAGAAAACTCATTCACTTCTAAGGGGGTTCATTTATCAAGATGTGAAAGCAAATACACTTTACATTATGCTATCTGCATATCAATATTCCTGTTTCCTGGTAGCTGAGAGATCTGGACTCTAACTTTTGTTTTGACACAGTTCTACTGTCATCCTGGGCCATCACTGGGGTCCAAATTTTCCAAATCAACCTTTAACAATTGGGTCCCTCATCATGAATTTCTTGAAGAAGGGCACAAGAAATACTTTGGACTACGAATATTACCTCGAAGTATTTATTAAAATTGTGACTATCAGTATTTTCTAAGTGTTCCTTATGCTCAAATTACTATGTAAACACTTATCAGCAGGAAAGAACAAATCCCTAATCAGGAACTGTTAAAGTCTATACATCTTTATTCATTAAATGCCAATGACTGGTTGAATTATATAGCTTCTTTAATAAAGGATATCTCAAAGTTAAAGGCATCCCAAGTGATGAGAAGCTAAGACAAGAGAAAATCACTTCAGCAGTTTTAGACATAAACAGAGTGAAAAAATATCAGCCTAATGATGAGAAAGGAACAAGGATTTAATTCATTTCCCAACTCATTGAATGCAAAGGAGTTACAAAAGCTGTGGTTAAAATTACCCGACTTCAGATGTCTGCATTATATATAGACAGTTGAGTCTATACTACTTATCCAAATCTTTTTCATACACAGCAGAAAGAAAGAGACTTCTTCCAGAGATGTTATTTGACCCAGATCAGACAACCTGATTTGGATGAGTTGACTGAAACTCTATAGATGTTTCTTTCCTTCAGTGACTACAAAAGGAAGTCAGGTGACTGGTCCTGAGTTAGACATTCACCTTTTATATTTTAGATTTACAAAGTCAGATGAGACCAAGTGCCATGACATGGGTTAACGTTGGACTTCTGTCTCCTACAAGGTCCTCCATCAGGGCATAGTTTGCAACACATTTCTTTTAAGAGCATTTCAAAATTAACAAATCTAGTAAATGACAAAAGAAGAACTGGGACAAAGAAGAGAAGGAAGTGGAAAGGGCAAAATTAAAGGAGAGAAGAATGGAGAAGGATAAAGAACAAATAATGAAACAAACAGATAGAGGAGAAGAGAAGCAAAGAAAGAAAAAGAAAAAAAGGAGCAAAGGAAAGAAGGAAGGAAAAAGGAAAAAAGAAAAAAGACAAGGAAAAAAGAAAGAAAGTGAAGAAAAAAGGAAGGAATAAGAAAGATAAGAAAGCAAAGGTGGAAATAGAAAAAGAAAAATTTAAACTCTACTTAGTGGAACAATAAAGAGCAAGAAGTGTTTTGTGTGCATTTAATGATTCTAAATTGCACAGTTGGCACAAAGACACTACTGTTAATAGGCACTTTGGAAATGACAGTGATAATATGCTAGATTAGGCAATGACCATTTTCTGATTATTACTAGCTCTCTGTTTAAAGTAATTACTACAAGTGACCTAAATTCCAGTGAGGACTTGGTTTACTGAAATTAAGCTTCCAGCATCAATGGCTAAACTGTCTCATATAGCTGTTAGTGTTTATACATTTATTTGTTCAGAAAAGAGAAAAAAAGAAAAGTGTCAGATAAATCTTTATCTGCTGTAAATTACCACATCTTACATGTCCCCTAAGTTGATTTACACAGACTGGTCAATATGCACTGCAGTTCACCAAAAGCCAATATTCACTTTATTTACAAATTGGAAAATAAGCATGCTTGCTGCAGGGAAGAGTAAAGCATGTCTTTGATTCTTCCTTGAACAAACAAAAAAAAATGAACTACATTCTTTCAAACGTAAGGGTACTGAGTCATATCGCAGTGTCATTTGCAAAAGAACCCTGAGGCTGTGGCAGGCCAGCTTATCTTACTGTTGCCAGGTTTATTACTAGCAGAGTTTTGAATGCTTAACACTTTTTGAAGGATTTCAGAATGTCAGACTCTGACTGACAGCTTTACTTGGTGACTTCCTTGCTTGTGAGTATATGACAGTTTGACAGGTATCCTTAGGGTTCATTTAATTGTTTTATGCAAGTCTCCTTACTGAATAACATTAATGACCATTTTACATTGTATGCACAGTAGCAGCAAACTTAAGCTGCCACATTGCATTCTATCTTAACCTCCCCCTTTTACTAGCTCTGGGCATTTTTGTACTTTTCCCCTCCCTCCTCCTTTGGCCCCAAAAAAATATATTTAAAATAACATATTAACAGGAAAAGGTAACAGATTGAAGATTAATGTTTACACGGTTTCTTATGAAGTGAAAATATCATCAAATGTTTAAAAAAATGAGCAGATATTTATTCTGATATGAAAGAGTTATTCTGGAAACACTCTTTTAAAGGAAAATAAAAGCAGAAAAGGAGACATAAGGACGGAAAGTAAGAGAAGTTTTAAGTTCTGAATAAAACATTTATATATAATCGTGACTATTAAAACCATTGTTGTTGTTACTATTGTCATAGTTATTAAGATTTATTCTCCATCAGGTTAAAAGTATACATCTATCCCCAGAGCTACTTTATTCCAGGCAAGTTCTGACATTTTTTTCTCATTGTGGCAGGTATGGTTCCTTTCTTAATAGTCAGACAGTCTTGCAGCAGCTGCCATTGATGTGGAATGACAGATGTGATCTATAGAGTCATTAAGTAGCTAACCTGCTCTTGAAATGTTCATTAACAATTCTGAGGTTAAGAGTATGGAAACCTTACATCCATTCTGACTGGATAACACAGTGACGTTGTCTTTTGCTGTGACTCACTTATCTTCTATCTGCAAATTCCTTGCCATTTTTATTACAGCACTTGAGAAAGACAGGTAGACTGTAGTTTAATGACTCAGAGACTTAAACACTACATCACTGATATATCCAAGCTATCACTTACTCTGATGAGAGAGGGAGATGAAATTAGTATCTTTGTGTTTCTTTGACCATTCTGAAAAGAGAGACAAACTAATACATTCAATAAAGCAAAATTTGAAAGCAAAAATATTCCTACCTCATAGGCTACAAACGTTACTCATAAAAAAAGTATCTTTTGGAATGGTCATATGGGCTGCTTACCTGCAGAATATCAAACATACAGAAAGGTTAACCCTGGGTGGCCTAATAAAAACCTTCTGCTCCTCTTTGCTTAAGAACAAAGTACTTAATCAATATTGGGGTTTCATCAGTGAAACTCCTTAAAAGAAAAATAAATATATTTTTCTGGCCATGGAAAGGATCTGACTTTTTTCCCCTGTTGTAAATATGATTCAGTTCCTACATCCTGGTCCACAGAATTTCTATTTCTGTGATCTATTCAGGGGGTCTGGACGCCTTGTTGAAAGCCGTGGAATGAATCACTATTTAGGAAATGTCAGATGTGCATAAAGTGATGCATTAACACTGCTGTTGGAAGTTCCCACAGGAAACTAAGAAAAAAAGGTAGGGTAATTTGCAGTTTCGGTAGCTAGGCATTGCCTAGGAGAATTTAGTATTAACTTGGGCTTTGTCAAATACTTCCTGTGTAGCCCCAGAGTAACTGTGAAAGGCAAAGTGTTGTTTCATGAACTGCATGTTTGCTTCTTTCTAGAAAAGCAGTTTCAGACATATATTTTAAAAAATTATTATTAAGTGTTGAGTAATCACAGCTACAAATGAAACTGCTGAAAATGCTCAGCATTTCTATGACTGGGGCCATGATCAAGAAAAACAGAAAATTATGTACTGGATACACTTACCGCTCTTTCACTCGACATTGAAAAAGCAGTTCTATGATAAGTCAAGTGTCATACGTGTAATAATAAAGTGGTTAATAAAACTACTGTTTGTAGGTTTCAAGATCAGCTTTTACCACCTTGACCTCTGCCTACACTTCTTTGAACAGCACAGAAGGCATAAATCTTATTCTACTACAGTTCAGGTCCCTACTCTGTTATCAAAGAAGCTTAGTATTTGTTATAGATAAATGGACTTGGTTGCATTTTACAGGTAAGGCTTTGAGTGGGAAGTCAGTGATAATGGTTCTTGATAAAAATTTGATGCATAGTCTCTGGGGTGAAGGCATCATTAGAAGGCGGACAAAGTGCAGCAATGATGATTCATTCCATTTTCTATCAGGAAAAATCACCACCAGCTATCATTATGCTGAATGGCACTATTTAATAAAAAATAGGTATAAGGATTTGGGATGAAGAAAAATATTCTTATGCTACCATTCTTGAAAAGACCTTCTACCCTCTGTTCCATCCCTTGTTGTCTTTCATGGAGAAAATAAATCAATTGTGTGAAAATAATAGATTATGCAGACTATTCATTATTACCATCACACTTTCAGGGCTTCACTGACAACTCCCATCTTGTGATTATGTTGTGTGGAGGTAAAAACATCTGCTGAATTAATGACAAATCTGTCAGTGCCTTTATCCTCTGCCCTGTTTGAAATGATTAAACTCATCAAGTGTTTGCTTAATCTATTTTTCTTTTTCATATACCATGCTCACTGCCTGGGGCAAACCCATCTAATAATATTCAATTGAATAAAACCATAACTCATGATCCAATAAATTATTAAAAAACCCTGCATTGCATCAGATTCATCATTCATCTTACCATAGCAGCAGAAAGCCTACAGAATTCCTTAACAGTTCTTGCTGTGATAAATAGTTCTATTAAAATTTATGAATACAGTGGTATATATTAACACATAGTTTGTTACTGAATTATCTGTCATACCTTTTTGTTTTTTCGTGCACCAACATGTTGCATTAATAATTTCACTGGTATGCAAAACTCAGTCAGCTACCCTCATATGTTTTATTGTTTTTTGTTTTTTAACTTAACCCTTCAAAAATGTAGTAACAATGCTGTCCTGAATTGCTTTTGCTCATATTTTCAGTCTTAATTTCTGAAGAATTATTAACATCTATGTCCATATGATTGATTAGTTACAAAACAAAATTAGAGCTCTCGTGACACACAATAGAAAGAATAAATAATGATTAAGTAAGTAGCTTCCATAGGACTGAAAGATAACATAAATTAGGAGATATCAGCATAGAAGACAGTGGAATGAATGTGAATTTTTTTCTGTCCCATATTCTTTTGATTTCATTAAATCATAGAATCATAGAATTGTTTAGGTTAGAAAGCACCTTAAAGATAACCCAGTTATCCCTCTGCCATGGGTAGTGTCACCCAGTAGGTCAGGTTGCTCAGGGCCCCATTCACCCTGGCCTCGAAAACTTCCAGGGATGGGGCACCCACAACTTCTCTGGGCAACCTGTTCCAGTGCTTTACCACCCTCTGAGTGAAGTAATCCATCATTGCAAGTGATATTACCTGTCATGCACAGGTTTCAGAGAAAATACTTTCATAGCATATTGAAAAGTAGGAAATTTGCCATTTTTAAATAATAGAATAAAATTTGCTTATCTGAGCTGTTGCTTCATCAAAGCATTTTATTGTTTGCAGCCTATCTACTTTACAGAGAAACAACAGAAAGTCTACAATGTTTCTGCTTTCAAGGTTCTGAAGTTCAAGTAAATCCCTTCTTCTCAAGACTAGATTCTTCTGAAGGCGCAATTCCAGCCTGAGGTGTGGGGCGGGAAAGGAAAAAATAGGAAGATTAAAAATAGGAAGATTTTAAGCTCTCTATATCTGTACCTGACTATATTGTAATTTTCAGTTAAGAAAGCTATACTAAGCTTCATCAATGTACAAACATATGGGAAATAAAACCCGTAAATAGTCAAGAAAAAAAATGTAAGGCCTGGTTTATTTTCTGAAGTACACTGCTGTGTGCTTTCTTTCGGAACTACTAATGATATCAAAATAATTTTAGTCATGTAATAATCTAAATAATACATTTTTCTTGATCATTATAACCCTCTATCAATCTACCTGGATGTTATTTTGTGTACACAGAAGGAATTGCTTGTAGAAAGGCAAGATACAAGCTGGCATTATGTACAGTTGAAACCAATGTAATACTGGGACTAAAATTGCCATCTTCCTTACATTATGTGTTGGAAAACTGTACCACTTAGAGATATTGTATAACAGCTCAAATTTGTTTAGGATATAGATTTTGGGAGGAGCTCTTAATGCATGATCTTTGTCAAGGTATGCAAGTCCACTGTGCCCCAATGAAATTTGGAGTCTATCAAAAAAACAATAAAGTGGATTGAAAGGTAGGTTATCCTCTACCTGTGGTAATATTCTCATTTATTAAGTTTAACCTTGGGAAGAATCAGCAAATATATTCTTCACCTTTCAGGGTGCTGACCTTTAATCCTGTAAAACAATTGCCCTGATATATTTACCAGAACACTGTGCCTTACAAACTTGCAAGATCCATTCAAAGCTATCAACTAATCAGATTTTAGCAAAGCATAGCTAAAGAGGGAGGTGTGGGAGGGGAATTTAAGACTTTAGTGGCTTAAGATCTCAGTCACTTGGGAAAAGGGAACAGCATCTGAATTATCTCTTCTGTCTGTGTCCCAAGACTACAAAATCTTGAAATCTGAATTACAAGCTGTAAATGTCACATCAGATATTTAAGGGGGTAACAGATGAATAGAAGAAAAACAGAACAAAACAAAACAAAACAAAACAAAAAACAACCAACCCGAACAAAACCAAAAAAAAACCCCAAAACCCAACAAGACCAGGAATGAAATAGAGTAGATATATATATCCTTTCAGAGAAGACAGAAGTGAAGGTAAAAGAACTAGGATTCTGACATTTAGACATTAATAAAACCCAAGCACTTAGCATGAATAAAACAAAAGGCAGTTTTAAATCTCTTTAGGGAAGAATAGTAAAGAAGTATAGTTGAAAAAATATTCTATAAACTCCTTTTTGTGACAGAAAACTGAAATATTATGAGAAATACTAATAGCCCTGAGAGCTCTCCTATTATGGTAGACTTCATCTTCTAAAGATACATATTCCAGAAGAAATGTTAGTAGTAAAAAAAGTGCTGAATGTGATGGGAGGGGAATTTTCTCTCCAAATTTGCATAAATTTAAAGAAGAGGGGGTCACAAGGGAAACTGGAGAAGCTCTGATTTAGTGGAAGCATTAGAGAAAGGATGGCTTTTGAAAAAACGTGTTTCTGGGATGTGCTGGAAAAGGAAATAACCAAGAGGCAGAAAGATTACATGCAGTTTCAAAGCAATCTGTGTTTAACAAGAAAAAATTTCAATATTTTAAATATCAGTGAGATAGATACCTAAAATATGTGTGTGCTCACAATGTAATTGGAGATATGTATTTTGTGATAATTGATGAAACAGAAATTATTTAAAATATAAAAACGATGCAGTGAAAGTTCAGTAGTACAAAATTCAAGGTCATGTATTTTAAAACAGTAACATAAACTTCTTCTAGGAGTTTATATCCTAGAACAGCCTAAATTTGGGTATATTGTTTCATCACAGAAGTGATGAACAAGTGTCTTTACGTTGTACAGTTCAGTACTGGAACAAGAAATACAATCTGACTCAAGTATGGAAGGAGGATATGATAACGTTTTTTTATATTCTATTCAGGCAAGCGAATGGCATTTCTTGTACTAGAAATTCTAAATACAATGAAATATTCTTCATTTATCACTTTTCTTTTCAGGCTGCTGGAAAAGGAACATGTTGGTATACCAGTATGTAATTCCCTTTTCCTTAGCTGAATATTCAGTACTATATCCTGCCTATACTTCCCCGTCACACTGATTGGGTTCATACAGTATTGCCACTCTTGTTCTTTGTTGATGGCTCCTTCTATGATGTTATGCCTTCTTTATTGTTTTCTTTCTCTTTATTTTATTCTATAGCAATAAAACATGATATGTATGACAGCTGTAAGCTTCAAGAGAAATAACCATCTTCCCAGTGCTACCTATCTCATTGTTTCTTTTCTTAGCATTCATTTTGGCCCAATGACCTTACATTTTTTGCAAGAGCAGCAAATATAAGCACCTCCTGAGTGCCATGCTGACTCTACTACTGCACGTGTTAGTAATTACACACACACACACACAAGCATTTCAAATGTAATTTGTGTATTAGTGCACCCAATGGAAGTCATTTAGAGTGCAATGTTAGCTACTAGGAAGCTGACTTTCCACACAGGTTGATCAAGGCCTGGTACTCCCTGCCTTCATTAGGAAGGGATAAAACAATATTAAAACAATGCAATATGCAACTGTAACTAATGGAAAAGGAAACATAAGAGTTTTTTTCTTCCTTAGCCTGTCACATTTCTAAAGATGTTGCAGGGTAAAAATGCTAATAAGAAAACAAGGGGCTGTTTAACTTCAGGCAGTATTTGACTCCCACTATTCTTTTTTTTTAAACTGAATAATTAAGCTGCTATTTCCCCCCGTTTTCCTGATCCATCTTTGTGCCCCAGCCTTGTTGCTGCTGAAATATGAAGAATATAAGTATGAAAACAAGCATGTTGTCATTGAAGCTTACAGGGAATAAAGAAAATGGGGCCAGGCTCTTCTTGTGGTATCCATTTACAGGATGAGAGGCAACAGACAGGATCTTAAATACAGGAAATTTTGTTTAAACATAAGAAGAAAAAACCCCAAACCCAACATTTTTTGCTGTGATGGTGGTCAAACACTGGAGCAACTAGAGAGCTTGTGGAGTCTCCATCCTAAGATATATTCACAGCCCAACTGGACATGGACCCTGAGCAGCCTCCTGTGGATGACTGACCTTATTCTGAACAGGGGGGTTGGACTAGATGATCCCTGGAGGTACTTTCTAGCCTCAGCACTTCTATGCTTCTGGGATGGTGTGTGTGTTCATGATTGTTTCTCCTAAACAGGTGAAAATTGTCAAGCTCTGCTTCTGTATTTCATGCTTCTTTAATTAATGTCTCCTTCCTGTTACTTTTGCTAATGAGGCATAGTAGCACAGTAGCTGGCATGAGATTTTGAAAACAAATATTAATCATGTGACGTGTGGTATTATATTTAAAGGGATAAATGACACAATGTAAATAATCTCTAACTTATTAGTTAGTTTCTAGCATTCATCCAAAATCCTAAAAAAACATAAGTTATATGATTTGTTGGTGGAAATCATAATAAAAAAATGGTCATACCATAAACAAGTCTGTGAGTTATTTGTAGCAAATATTTTGTGGGAATTAAACCCCTCTACTGATGAGAAAAAGGAAAAAAAAACAGGGAAAAAATTCACAATACTTTATAATTGTTCTAGTTTAATAAATGTTACAGACCCATATTGAATAAAATAAGTTTTTCACTTTCTTTACGAGATTCCACATAGAGCAATATTTTGACTTCATTTCATTTACAAGCACAGACAGTCCTGAAGTGTCTCATTTTGCATGTCAACTCAGCTGATTTTCCACCCACACTTCATTACTTCTGCCGTATAATGTCACTTTTATGATTTTGCTTGAAGTAATAGCTATGGTTGGATAACAAGAGAAAATGGTGCTTTCCACCTCTGCTAATTATATTTTTTTTGCTTTGTAAAGACACCATGAATATCTTACTGTAATATTTTGCTCAATAACTTACATACAGCAATATGTATAAATTGCATGCAGAATTCTAGATATAAATGGTAAATGCACAATATTTATTTTTATAGTTAACTTATTTTTCAAACCAAGGGAGATGTTCATTTTCAGACTACATTAGTCTCATTTATCTCCATGCTGTCCTTAATGTTATAAGATGTTACAGCCACATTACCAGCTCCTGCAGGCCTGTATCAGCCTTTAGCTACTCAGGCACATTATTAGATTGTCAACATAATTCAGACAGCTCATACAAAAAGAGCCAACCCACTGGCTTCAGTTCTTTGTAAATGTATTTGTCCGATTTAGTACCTTTAAATTTATCGAGTGTTCTTTTTGATTTTGGTTACAGACACTTGGAGAATCTTGTTTAAGGCTGCTAAAAATACTAAGAAAGGTAGCACTTAGCACAAACTCTTGCTATTGGCACATACTGTGCTATTCTGGTACATCACTGCACAATACCTGGATGAAGAAGAAAACTCATGGAATATTTTTGAAACTAAAATAGAGAGGTGTTTTGAGGTGACTTTGGCTAACTGATATAACTGTGTTTAGAAAATTCTGATTTTTTTTCAGGACAGTTACCCACTTTTTGTAGGATTTGATACCATAAAAGTTTTTTGAATGTGCAATTTAATTTGTGCTTTAAAAAAACATAAATATTTGAAAGTAAGAAAATTGAGGAGAAATTTGGTTGTGAACGAGTAGCCAGAGAAAGGCTGGATTCTTTTCAGAGTGTCACTTGGACCCTCACTCTGCATAAGAAGGACAAGTATTCAGCTATTCTATTTGTTTGGGGTTTTTAAAAAATTTTTTTGTTTATGCACTGAAATACAAAAAAGCATTCATCACCAAAGTCCAAAGACAGAAAGATTATCAGTAGAATCCCCTGTATAATTGCATGAAGCTGAACCATGCCATCTCTGAGGAAAAGCAATGTATTTCATTGGAATTCAGTGCATTTTCACTTCTTAAAATTTCTCACCAACCTAAATCAGATAATGCTAACCACAGAAAACAAAGTGTGTTAACAGATTTCAGTAACTCATTTTCCATGATATTATCTTGTGATTTGCTGTGTATCCATACACACACATACACAACTGCATATGTCACACATAAGATGTACAAAACATTATTGTTAAATTTTCTCGAACAAAAACATTAGCTTTTTGTGGTCATTGTAACAGCTTTTGGAAGGAAGTTATTGAAAGTGCAGAAGCCTCACAGGCACAGCTATTCAGCTATGCATTTTGCCTATTCACCTGTGCATTTTGCCTAAAAATATAAAAAAGTACTCTTTAAAAGGGAAAGATTTATAAAAATTTGCTACATGTTATATATTAAGCAGAACTATATACAAATTAGTCATATAAGCAAAATACTTACTCACCTCCCAAACCTCATTTCCAACTACTGTAATGATGAAAAGATCAATCATGGAACAGAACTGAGTAGATACTCTAATTCCATCTAGCTTTAGCATCTGGAACTGAAGCCAGTGAGCTAATAAATGAGCTAGTTTCAGGAGAAGATGAGTGTGCCCAGAATCTTAAAAACACTGAGCAGGTGCTAAGTGTAACTGGATAAGACAGAGCAAAATCCTCTTCCAAAACCTGATTTTTTTGTGGGCTTTAATAAAATTCTCTGTATTTTCATAATTTTCTCATTCAATCTCGATGGAAAGTGGATACAAAAAAAACCCCCAAACAAATAGCCTAAAACTTTACTAATAATAAATCAAATGTTTTGGTTAGATTTCTATCCCTTTGGCATTCTGTCCACATACAGTAGTGTGAGCAGCTTTTTGTTTGTTGCGATTTTTGGAAGGGGAGTGGGAGTGTGACAGTAATCATTCAAAATCTCTGCAACTTACAACTATCTTTACTACTGATTCTGCTATCTCAACCCCTGCCAAGGGCACACCTACTATCCTGTGCTCTTTGTCAACATCTATCAAAATCTGACATTAGACCTGTTAGCATTTGTGGTAGAAATAAACAGGTTTGCAAAGACTCTGATTTACTGAAGCCATTAAGTATATTCCTTAAAACTCAGAAACCTTTCATTTAAATGGAGGAGAAAGTATGAAGGAGGGCAGGAAGAAGGAACAGAGGGAATGAAGGAGGGGGGAAAGGAAATAGATAATATGCAAAGGCATGTTTATGGTTTAGTAACCTCATATGCATATCATTGTGCTGATTTGTAATGAGCTGTCAGCTAGCTGGTAATTTACTTACTATTTTACTGGTAACATTTACTATTAAAGGAGAGAACTTAACAAACTTTTCTAATCATGCATTTTTTCCTAAAGTTGAGTGAAGAATTTTCAGATCTTAACATACTTGTGAAGGACCAGTCTTTTACATGATGGGATACCCGCAGGTGGGTGTAGAACTCCCTGTATGTCCATTTTCACTTGTTATCTATGTCTTTGGTCAGGTTTTATTTTGTTACGCTTCTTTTACAGTGATTTTCTTTTCAAAGCAAACAAGACAAGAAAATAATTTGTTAATGTTGTCTGTCTCAGGAGACAAACACACCACTTGATCCAAGCTAATCCAGAGAGTTTATGAAGAAGTATTTACTTTTACTTTGAAACATTAGTTTTGTATGAAACATCACAGTATTTTACTTAGAGTCTACCTCCCTCCTCAGCAGTATATTATCATCTTACCTATGACAAAAAGGTGAAAGTAGTTTTTCTGTATCTATTTTGGCATTTAATTTGATCAATTACATTCATTGACAAATCAAGTGATCTAGACCTAGTTGCAGGCATCTAAAACAAATGTGATTTTTTTTTCAAAAGAATATCAGTGAAAAGTTCTGTGAAGAAGAAAAGTCGTAATTCCTAAAGAGGAAGACAAACCAGGGTCAGTTACAATAAACACCTTCGCAGATTAGAGGCAGCATAACAGCTTGAACACATTCTCAGTAGCAGGTGTTTCAACAAGAGGTGACATTTATTTGGGAGCCCATGACTCCAGAGAATGATGTTGTTAGGAGTAATACACAAAAATGACTTTTTGGAAAGTATGAGATTATTGATATTGCAGATGAAGACAATAAAAACCTATAGATGTCAATTTGCACTTGCTTTTCTACATTACGTACAATGTTACAGATTCAAAGTTAAGCCCACAGATGTCATTTCCTAATGGATTAACTCTACAAAAACCCATGTGTCTTTGTCTTTCAAAGAAAATTTAAAAACAAACACATATCATTGAGTGGGAAGAGAACTGCCTATAAAGCAATGTAAAATGCAGCTAATGAAAAGTAATTAATCTTACCCTAGCCATTCTGCTGGCTGACTTCTCTGCAGGTGCAGAAGAAAATGCCTGTCAGGACTCTGTCCCTGGCTGCTTAATAGATCTGAAGTTTTACCCAAGGGGACATGTCGATTAAAAAAGAAGAGGAAGCTTCCTTTCATGGTGAAACTGCATTACATAGTGCCAAAACGCTCAAACTATAATCATTTTAATCATTGCAATGAGTTTTCATCTTCTAATCAGATTTTTCCTCTTACAGATAGTGAAATGCAGCCTACTGAAAGTTCATCAAGTAAACCAGAAAAATCTATTCTTTGCATGATATTTTACAGCCTTGAAGATGTAAAGTAGGCTACAGAGCTAAAAATAACAAAGAAAAACCCTTATATCAGTGATAGAAGTATGTGGGATAAAAATTTTTCTCTAGATAATGCAAAAGGAGGTCCACCTGGCACTCTGCAAGATGCTGCCAATTACACTGATTTTTACATATAATTTATAAATGAAAGTTTGACCTTCACATTTTTGCAATATTAATTAAGCTTTTCCCAGGGAGACTAAGAGAAGGTCAAATGCATGAAGAGGAAAAGATAACATTTTTATGATGCTCAAACTCGTTGTGAGGTAGAAAGCATTTTTTTATCAGGGTGGGGGACTGGTCATTGTAGCAAATTTTGAGAGAAAGTGGAGGATTTTTGGTGCTTTCAAGTCAGTTTGGTTCCTTTCAGAAAGAAGTGTTGTATCCAAACATATATTGGAAATGACAATGACAAAATAAATCGGTCACATGATATAGTTCATACTACGCAAGAAGCAAATTAAATTACCTGATGTTCTCTCCTAGCTGTAGTATCTGAGAGCCTGTTAATGAGTAACATAGAAAGATTTAAAAGTTCAGAAGAGTAATTAATCACCTGTAGATAGATAAACAGGCATAAGATCACTACCATTTTAGGTTTTCTAAAAGTAGTTTGACAGTTGTCCCTGATTTTCCATTATAGAAATAAAGGATTGGATAAAAGATTGGGCAGCCTTGATTTCAAGAGGAATGACATTTTAAAATGGGAAGCAATTAATGACTTCTGAATGAAGCTACAAGTGAAGTTCATAAAACTGACCGGTGAGCTTCTCTTCTCCATTAAACTTCTGCATTGTTTCACATGGTTAGGTATTAATGACTCAGTGCATTCAAAAATTATTATCATTTTAGTTAATATACTTATTCCTGAATTTTCACTTCATCAGGTATTTCTTCTATTCTTGAATATCATAATTTTGTAGACTGTTGTTTAAGAAATATTATTCATGTGTTTCTTCCACAGTATTCTGTCTCACCTACCATAAGTTTTGTAATAAATGATAGGTGTATATAAATATTTATATAGAGAAACAACATTTCAGAGTAATTAATTGCAACTTTTATTATCAATAGCCAATAGAAATCATAGAATCATGGAACCATAGAATGGCTTGGGTTGGAAGGGGCCTTAAAGGTCATCTAATTACAACCCCCTTGCCCTGGGCAGGGATTCCTTTTACTAGATCAGGTTGCTGACCACTCCATCCAAGGGTGAGAACAGATCTAATCAGATAGTATAGGCAGCATTAATAACAGAGTCTTAGTGAAGGCAAGGGCAGAGATGGAATCCTGACTCCTCAGTCTCTTCAGATGGTGGAAAAATCATGGTTCTGCTGTTGTTAAATTTCCCATTTGGGGACATCTTTGTAAATTGGAGGGGTTAAAATATCAAATTATAAAATGGTTTGCACTAAATTTATGTTCATTCAACTTACATTTTTAGGAACTGGAATAAGGAATGCCTCTAACTGATACTGTAATGGCTAAATAAAATTCACCTAACAACTAACATGAAAGATTTTTTTGCTGGCAAAGCCCATTCAGTTGCCACAAATTATGGAGCTTCAAGTAAAAGTGGTATTGTATGAGTAGCACAACATCCCAGTAACATTTATGTTTTTACCAAGTGCTATTTATATTTGATGTATATATATTTATTTGTTTGTTTCATGTCTTCATTCAAATTTATAAAATATTTCAAATTTTAAATTTAAATTGAATAAAGACACTGGCAGTGTTGACTCTGTTGCCAACCAAGGAAGATGGCTGCTAGTAACTGGCTTCAGTTATCCATAAGCACTGCTTTTCCTCTATTCACCAACTAGCTGAATCAAAAGCTATTAGGTTGTTCAGACACAAGTTGTCCTTGTTAAATCATGCTCATTGTCCATAGCTGTTCATGTACTGGATTGTGGCTTGTCATGTACCTTGTCATTTATATACCTCTAGCTTCATAGAGGATTTATTTCATAATCTTTCCAGGAATGGGACTGAAGCTGTTCAGTCTGCAGGTCCCTGGATCCTCTTTTTTGCCTCTGTTGAAGACAGACATGAGATTTACAAGCAGTCGTCAGGAACCTCCTCTGATTGCCATGACCTTTCAAAGTTAATTAACAGTGGTCTTGCAATTGACATTGATCATTTTCATCAACACCCTCAAGAATATCCCATGTGATCCAAGGCACTTCTTTATGTGAAATTTCTTCAAATAATTTCTAATTTTTTCTTTCTCCACTGTGATTAAATTCTTTGCTCTCACAGATTCTATCTCTAGTCCTAAGGACCCTAGGCCCAAACTTACCAGTAAAAATAAAGGAAAAACTACATGCATCAGGCTTTTCTTATATTTTGTCACTGTGTGTCTGACTCCAATGAGCAGTGGGACTACATTTTCCTTATCTTTCCCTTTGCTTACAGAGTATTATAGAAACCTTCAGTGTCCTTCACATTCTGTGTGAGTTAAAACTCTGAGATTTGTCTTTCCTCTCTCCAATCCTATATGCTCAAGCACTCTGTATTACTCCTCAGTAGCTCATCCCTCCTTCTACCTTCTACATACTTTCTTTTTGTATTTGAGCTCAGTCAGGAGATCTTTGTTCATCAGTGCTGGCCTTCTGCCATGACGGTAACTCTTTGCAAGTTGAAACAGACTGTTCTCGTGCATCAGGAGGTCAGTTTGAATATCAAGTAGTTCTCCTGGGCCTCTTTGCCCTTCAGGGCAGTCTTCTACAAGATCCTGCCAAGCAGATTTTTAACAAGCCAATATCTGTTCTCCTCAGGTCCAGGGATATAATTCTACTATTTGTCTTGATCACTTTTCTCATGATTTTAAACTTCACAGTCTTGAAGTTTCTTCTGCCAATGCTGAATTCAGCCTTCACAGCTCTGTCTGTTCTTTCTAATTCATAGTAACCAGCAGGGAACAGTTGGGTCATTGATTCCTGTGTCATCGACATACTCCAGAAATCTGAGTCACATTACCATGTTGCCCTTTCAAACATTAGCAGTGTGGTTAAATTCCCAGACCAGTTCCAGTGCCTGTAGTAATGAGGCTTCCTCCAGTAGTAACGAGGTTTGTCTACTTCCTTCTCGATCCATAATACCTGCAATGGTGTCTACTGTTTTCATCTGCTTTTTGATCCTTAACCACAAGATCTCAGCTGACTCTTCACTTGTTTGCATGTGTTCAAACCCATCCTTTGCCTAGAGTGTAACCTTTGCATCCTATCTTCTCTATCTTTCCTAAAGAACCTGAATCAAATTACTGAAATCTCCATTCACAGAATTACAGAATAATTTAATTTGGGAAAGACCTTTAAGATCATCAAGTCCAACTGTTAACCCAGCACTGTCATGTCCACCACTAAACCATGTCCCAGAGTGCCACATTTACACTTCTGTTATATAACTCTAGGGATGATGACCCAACCACTTCCCTGGGTAGCCTGTTTCAATGCTTAATAAGTCTTTTGAAGAAGAGGTTTTTCCCCAAAATCCAATCTAAGCATCTCCTTGTGCGGCTTGAGTCCAGGGGATGGTGCTGTTCCTTTATCTCTTTTTAATCTCAATAAGACAACAGCTCTGCAATTGTGCACAGGCTTCTAAGTTCTTCTTGTTGTTTCCCAAGCTTCATGACTTTGCATACAGTCATATGTGAGAGTTCCTTAGGCATGAAGCTTTCACAGCAGGATCAGGAGAACTTTCTGCATTATGCTGAGCCCTGGTGAGTACCTTCTTTTTACTCCATGTCTCTTGGGTTAGCATTACCATCCTCAAATGAATCTAATTTAAAGCCCTCCTCATTAGGTTAGCAAGTCTGTTGGCCAAAAAAAAAAAGAAAAAGAAGAAAAAATAAAGGTCTTGACACACTTTACATCTTCCTCATGCCTTTTTCTCTTTAGAAGTCCTTACTTTTCAGAAATCATTCCGCACTCCTAAAATATGAAATCCTGCCTCAGCACCAGCCATGCAACCAGGGTTTTCGTGCAGTGCACATTTAACTCAGCTTTTCCCCTTCAGCAGCAAGACCAAGAATGCTCCCTGCATTCTCATGCCCTTCATTACCACCCCAAGGGCCTTGATATCATACATGATACGCTAAAGGTCTCCCCAATAGCATGATTTGTCTCTGTATGGATGACCAACAAAGGATAATAGCTTGCAGACTGAATGATCCTCAGCAGTTTCTCTGTAACATTCTAGACCCAAGCTGTTAGCAAGCAACAAATATGCCAAGACAACAAATCAGTTGTGTTTCCATCCCCTGCAGATGTTACTCGCCAACAGCGGGCAGCCACTGCTTACATTTGGGGCCAAATGATTACACAGAAATGCTATTGGTATGCACTGTAGTAATTGCATGCACTGTTTGCAATTGTAGTGACATTTTTGGTAAAAAGAACGGAAGATCAGGAGTCACAGCCCATTATTAAGAACTTAGAGCTTTCAGCTTTCAGAGCCTTTTTGTTTGGTTTTACTTAAATTTGTTACCTTCCTCTGTATTTCTAAGGAGACAAAACACTCAAGAAGTAGTATTGAGTTGTGGGAGCTGCCTCTTCTCTGAGTTAATTGGTTGCTGTTGGACAGCTGCTCTGCAGCTTTCTCCTCTTAGTGAGCTGAATTGATTGCTGTGTATCCTAGTAGGTAGGCACAAGACAAGTTTCCACTTCACAGAAAACACTACAATAATTTGACTCTTTTATTGAAAGTCCCTGCAGAGATACTAGGAAATGAAAGAATTTAGAGGAAGAATTATCCTCTCATCCTGCCTTGAATCAAGCCCTCAGGTCTGGGAAGCAGGTTGGAAGCAGCATGAGGACTTTTTTATCCTCAGGCATATGCTGCATCTGTTCAGTGAGGGGAATAACTTTTGCGTGCTCTTTTAATTCTTCCAATAGGGACTTAACTATTGTTGAAGGCACCATATTGCAATCCTGTCCAGCAAAGGTGTCCCAGCTGGGAAAAATATTCCTTATCCTTATTTTATTATAGACCTATTCCTTCTTGCATTGGATCAGAAGATTTCTGATGCAGCTTCAGCCAAAGTGCAATCACTTTCCAGTTCAACACCACTTAAAGTTCTGGGCAAAGCTTCAATACTGTCCATTGCTGCTTCTGGGCAAAGCTTCAATACTATCCATAGCTGCTTCCTTTTGTATTCTTGAACATCCTTACATAGTTCTTGATTTCCACTAATTCCTGAACTCATCCAAAGAAATTAAATTAAATTAATATCTCAACCAAGATCAAGGGGATCCCTTCACTCTCTCTTTCTCTCCCTCACCCCTCTTCAGCCTCCACACAATCTCTTTCTCTTGTCCACCGTCTGTCATACATTATAGTGGAATTCATCAGTCATATGTCAAAAAGATGCTTCAGAGAAGTGAATAACATGAGCAAGAAATCTAATATTTATATTTTAAATTAATTTTAAATATTTTAACATTTGAAATTTTCAGAATAAAAAAAAACCTCCAGTTTTTTTTCCTCCTACACAAAAAAATCCTCAAAAAGACAAAGTATTTAAAAAAGGGGGGACAGTTATTGCATGAGGTCATAACACCTAAAAGAAGAAAAGCTGAGCTAAACCATTACTAACCTAAACTAGGAAATTCTAGAAACTATGTTGATTAATCTAGATAGAAAAATGTTTTTGAGAAAAAAAAACCTAGATGCTTTTTAATATCTTTTTTAATCAGTGCTCTTAAAATTTAATTTTAGTAGATATAGATATATATAGACCTGGGAGATTTGCTACTCAGAAATGTGGAAATTGAAGTATTTGGCTGAACTAGTCCTCTGTAAAAAGTCTGAACAAGAAAGAAAATATCAGATACATAATCTCTGCAAATCAAAATACCTCCGTTTTGTCCATGGAATTTTTCTACTGCATCCAAGGTAACAATCAGAAATAGTATTCGTCTGAAATAAATACATACTCAAGCAATCTCTTATAACTACTAGTTAAAATACCTTAATGCAAGCATTACTAAAATGAAGCAGTGTGGCAAATTCAGCAACGATGAGATTTCATTTCACTTCTTCCTACGAGCAGGGAACACTGGACACTTTTTATATAGGTTTTCCTATCAAAGGGGCTTGATCATCTTTTCTCAGAGGTGCTTTGGAAAACAATTCCAATATATGTTCATAAGAATAAACTTCATCTTTATTATTTTATGAACAATATATGTTGCCTATTTTAGACATTCTGGCAATGGTAATCCTGATTAATTTCCTAGAAAATGTTGTGCTAGCAAATGAAGATTACAGATTTGTATTTACTTGTCATAAATGAATCAATAAAACACAGATGGCTGTTTAGATCAGGTAAATGGATGGCAGATGAAATCCTAGCACCCTGTAAATACTATCATTTACCTATATGCCTATATATTCCTTTCAATAGTTCTTAAAAAGGGAAAATAGAAATAGAATAACATCCTTAATATTACTGTCAACCAGATATAAGGAGTGACAATCAAGAAAGCAATTATCCAAATAAAGAATTAAAGCACTAGCAAATTTATGTCAGGAAGTCCCAGAATTATTTCTCTGTGTCAAAACTCTTTCTGTGTTAGTGCTTTATTCATTACTAGTTTGAACTAGAAAAAGACAGCAAAAACATAAAGTAGAAATATAGCATTTTTATAGCTATTACAAAATGTGTGGTGAAACTAAATGTACATGCTGAATTTCTCCTTGACACTGTATTTACAGATTCTGGGCTATTGGTATCAGTGGGAGTTTTGCTGCAGATAGAGAACTGTGTGCAGCTCATTGTATTAGATTGATAGCAGGAGCAGACAAATGCTATTTAACCACAGGAGGTTTTGCTTGTTAGTTGAGATGGAACAGCAAAGCAGAAGCTAAAAGAGGTAGATGAATTAAGTCTATGAATAAATTTCAAAAATCATCTGTTCATCATTTTTCTGTCATTCTAAATTTTATAAAACCTAGTTTCCACTAACACGTTTTTTTTTTGTGGTGTTCTTATTATTTCCCACCTCCCCCCTCCATCCTCCTGCTCCCTGACCCAGTCCTTATTTCAATAAACATTAAAAATAAAAATTTGGCTGACTATTGACACAAAAAAGGAGAGAACATCTACATTGTGGTCTATTGGTCTATTCTTCTGGTAACTAGCCTAGAGGAAAGTACAATTCAATAATTCCTGTGAATAGAATAAATTCATTATTATTATTTTGTAATAAGCAATGAAAGAAAATGATAAAAAAATTTCACCCACATTTTATAATATTATAAGAAATTAGAAACTGAAAGGGTTTTCCAGAGAAGTTTACCTCAGTTAAGAGCTGAAAAATGGATCCAGATTTGGTGTTGCATTATTTTGCAGAATCACAGAATCATTTAAGTTGGAAAAGATCTCTAAGATCATTGAGTCCAGCCTTTAACTGATCACCACCTTGTCAACCATACCACGGCACTAAGTGCTATATCCAGTTGTTCCTTAAACACCTCCAGGGATCATGGCTCTACCACCTCCCTGGGCATTCCATTGCAATGTTTAACAACCTTTTTCTATGAAGAAATTTCTCCTGATGTCCAGCCTGAACCTCCCCTGGTGCAGCTTGAGGCCATGTTCTCTTGTCCTGTCACTAACTGCCTGGGAGAAGAGACTGACCCCCACCTTGCTACAACCTCCTTTCAGGCAGTTCTAGAGTTACAAGGCCACCCCTGAGCCACCTCTTCACCAGGCTAAATACCCTTAGCTCCCTCAGCTGCTCTTCATATGGGCTTACTCTCTAGAGCCTTTGCCAGCTTCATTGTCCTTCTCTGGTCTCATTCTAGCACCTCAATGTGTTTCTTGAAGTGAGGGGGCTATAATTGGATATCTTCATACATCAGAATTAAAAAAATAAATAAATTAAGGAAAAGAAGTGCTCAACAAATTATCTACAATCTACAGCCACCAATTAATAAGAATCAGTTCAAAGGTGACCTGTTCCTGGGTTGAGTGGAGAAACAAGTTAATTGTTTGCTTGCACAAAGTTTTTAGAAGACAGACCAAGTTGCCTTTTTCACTTTGGTGTTTACTTACCTCTGTAGTGTTAAACTGCAAGACCTTACTTTCCCCATTTTCAGCTTCGTTTGCAAGGATGAAGAATTAGTGGACCTGACAGTAAGTAGCTGTTGACATTTTCCTTTTCCTGGAATCCGAGCTCCAGAGGACCAAGCCTCAATGAAAATACTCCTATTATTTCTTTCTCTGCCTGCCCCAAGACAGTACTCTATTTTTCAGAGACTTTGAAGTATTCTGAAGAATTGCTTCTCAAGAAAAAAGATAAAGACAGATATCAGAAATCCACCAGATGTAGACCCTTGGAAGTGTCCCTATGGCGAAAAGGCTGCTGGTAGAAAAGATTGGACAGCATCCAAAATAAGCCAACTGCTGAAAAACATGTATAGTCACAGAGACAGGAAGAGGGCTTGACCAGGGTAAATGTAGGTTACAATAATTCACTGCCAAGAGCTGAGCATCACAACTGAAATGTCAAGTATTGCAGACAGTGCTGTTATGGGAAATTATAGTAAACTTTTTAAAAGACATATGGAAATGAAACAAATGTTAATAGATTCATCTAGCTCAGGGGAAGTCATGCTTCTTGTTTGTTTTATCATTCCGTCCACCTTTCTCACAGCTTTCCTCCTCTCACAGTTTTTGCCTCCAGGCCACTGAGTCTATAAACAGGAACAAGGTCATCAGTAAAATACAATTTAGCTCTTCTGAGAGCCTGATAATTAGTGTTTACGTTATTGAAATGGAACAGGCTGAACTTATTGTTGGTGGTGTATATTCTGTGTTGACTACAACAAAGTCAGCTTCATCTGTCACCTTGCTGAAAATCCATAATCCTGGGTGAGTAAGTACTCCTACCCCATTATTAACTAAAACAAAAAAAGTGACTCCTGGTTAAAATATATAAACAGAAAAAAACCCAAATCAAAACACAACCTCCCTGCACCCATCACTTCTTTCTTTGCTGCCTTCACTGACTGAGAGAAGCTAATATGGACTGTAATCCCCCATTTCCTATCCCCTTTGCAACATGCAGCACCGTATGGGGGCACGGATGCCTGTGACACTAATTAAAAACTGATCTCATTTATCTCAACTCAGAAGCTTTCTCATCTTATTTTTTACCTCTGTCCTACTGAGGAAAAGGAGTTAGAGAATGACCGGGTGAGCATCTGGCAACCAACCAAGATCATACATAATGTTATATTGTTATATATGCAATATATGCATTCCTATATACATTACTAGGCTTAATTGACAAAGTTTCCATCCTGAAATGGTATGTAAGGATGCTTGAAAAATTATATGATGAATTCTGGAGACTGTGCTGAGAATAGACAGAGAGTGTAAAAACGAGAGATAGGAGAAGGAAAAGAGAGATAAATTGGTAAAAAAACGAGTAGGCTCCACCACAGCACAAAGATAAAAACCAAAGTATGGGACCTGGGGGGAGCATGTTTGTCAAAGCAAGGTAAAGCAAGGAAGCTGCTCTTGCTTCTTTGATTCCTCCGTTAGTAGCTATACTTTTCAAGGTCACCTGACCTTACTGTGATGAATTCCAGCTTCTAGTAAGAACAATCTGCAAAAATCACTATTTTTGGCTAGCTCCTAAGCTCCTAAATGATTTTAGCATAAAGAGGGAAAATTCTCACAATGTCCTCAGCAATATTATTGTCTGATATTCTTGCTTTCCCACACCAATAATATAAAGATTGTTTCTTAGAAAGTATTTGCAGAGTTCTTGATCTTATTTTTAAATTTGTAGGCTTTCTTTTTCTCTCAACAACTGAATCAGAATGAGGCCGGGGCTTTCACTCCATGAATTTGGTTTCCCATTATTCCCCATTCTGCATTCCTTTTCATAACAAGAAATTTTCTTTATATTGTTCTCTTCCATGAAGGAGACATTGTTATCACTAGCATTTCTGTTGAATCAGACAAGGGCCCACACATAATAAAGTTTTAACTCGCTTTCCTTATTGTGTTCCCTTACCTTACCACTTGCCCTCTTAAAATGTGCCAGCCTCAACTATAGAAATAAGAATTAAAGTGGAAAGCCAACTAAGGTCCTTTTCTGGAAGGTAAATCAGCATTTAGAGAAATGAATAGAGAAGCTTCCAATTCTAAGTGTAGCCATTCTGAAGGGGAACAAAGAAAACCACTCTCAGCTCTTAACTTACATCTTTACTATATCCGGATGCACAAAACAAGTGTTCTGGGTCACCCTTACGTCATCTTCAAATAATGGGTTTTACACTGAAAAACAATCAGAAAACAAGAAAGATGAATGTAAGCAATGAGAATTTTTGTTTTGGTTTGATCTTTTTCATATATATTTTTGCTCACTTGGAGAATCTTGTCAACACTAAAGTAGGCACATAATTTAAAATGCATGCTGTACTTCAAGTTGAAACAACACTGAACACTTATGTTTTTCATGTATCAATTTCTCTAGGAACTTTAGTTTTAACTGAGAAGTTTTTCAGAGAGTGCCTTCATTGAACTGCAATTGAGATTTCCTTGAGATTTCTCTTTTCCCACTCCTTTCCCCCATCTACCAGTCACAGAGATCCACTTTGATTTTATGAGGGAAAAAAAAAGTATATTTTAACCCCAATCTAGTGCTTTGTCTGAAGCACTAGAAACCCACATGTACTTTGAAAAGATGAACCTTTTCTCAGGTCTGAGAAAAAGATAAATATATGTCAAAAGAACATTAAATATATGGGTAAAAAATATTCACAGCTAGCCTGATGAAATCCCAATCAAGGTATATAATCAACAGTTTATACTAGTTGGAAAGCCACATTACAGAAATATCACACATCCCTAGTTATAACTGATAAATGTATTCAAATCCTATTCCAGCATCTTTATTAAAATATAGAGCTCTCAGTATCCCTCCTGTATGGCTACAGAAGGAATGCTTCTCCAAGGCTGCTGTCTGCATATGGTGGCTGCTTCTAGAGACCCCAGAAGATATTTACCTGACTCTAACCAGTGCAAGCATCTTCAGTAGTTCAGTTTAATGATCTTCAAACAACATTCTGTTTCTACTTTAGATTCAGTTTTGGTATTTCTCTAACTCATCAGACTTTTGTTCAAAAGCTAAAGTGTACCCCTGACCATATGCATATGGTGTCAGAAACAAATGCTCAGATGACAGATATTTTTGAAAAAACAGACCTATATGGAAAAAAATTATGACCTATCAAGGCCTAGACTATCTATGAAACTTCATGAACTAAGAAAGAAGAAGACAGAAAAATCCTCTTTTCAAACATGATTTTGATCTAGTGAGAGTCTTTCTCAAAATAATGATTTTCATGTGGATATCTCTCTTGTGAAATAATTCTCTTTCATTGTACAGGGAAGAGGGTAATAATATAATAAAACTAAAATTCTAATCAAATACCATAATTCTTGAGCTTTATGGGGAACTAAAATCAGAACCTTACTGTTTTACATTTTCTTCTGAAGGTTATTTTTTTAACCCAAGCTGTATACCAAGAGCATAACACTTATATGTGGCATGTTGTTACATATTCTGCAAAGCTTTTCTAGTATGATTAAGGCTAGGACTTGCTGACATTTAGAGAAGAAACATTAGTGAAACCTATTGGGACAGACAGGAACTCTAAATTATAATTACTCAAAGGCATGACACACTTCTCAGTCTGGACAAAAAGTTTGGTAACAGACCTTTAGCAAGCAACACATTATTAGTAATCTGCTAGGCAGTCTTCTCTTGTCCGCAGTTACTGAACTGGAAGTAGTAAGTATTGATCTGCAGTCAGAGCAGGTGAGATATATTCTCCATAAAGAAGAAATTATCTCAGATATACAGCTGATATTCATTATTTATATGTATTTTAAGTGTCAAAAAAGGTAGCATCCACTGCATTTTATTAAAATACAGAATCACAGAATCAATTAGGTTCAAGTGTCACATCCTGTCTTTCCTTAAACACCTCCAGGAACATGACTCCACCACCTCCCTTGGTAGTCCATTCCAATATGTAATCACCTTTTCTGTGAGGAAATAATTTCTAATATCCAACCTCAGCCTCCCCTGGTGCATCTTAAGACTATGTCTTCTTGTCCTATCCCTAGTTACTTGGAGAAGAGACCAACCCCCACCTGGCTGCCACCTCCTTTCACGCAGTCGTAGAGGGTCGTATGGTCACTCCTGAGCCTCCTCTTTGCCAAGCAAAACGTTTCCTATCTTTAACACACTTACTGCTGCAAATACATGAAGGTTCCTGAATCACTCGCAAACAATGATAGAAATGAGTGCTTAAAGAGTTCTGTCTTGATGCTCACATATTGAGAACAAATTACAGAAACATCAAAACCTTCACAAAATGAATTTGAGTAGATACTTTCTTCCCTAGCTCTTCTTCCAACTGGCAATGCCAAGGAAAAACTATTTCAGTGTGTTCTTAGTTCTCATTCTCCCTCTCAACTTTTAACATTTGGGTTCTCATTGCAGTTCAACTGCCAAGTTTTGTGTCTTGCTTTTATACAGCCTGTGAACATTGTTGTTATTCCATGGTAATGGGGTGTTAATTTTTCAAATGCAGCTTCTCTGATGCCATAGTCACTGGGTATAGATTGCTTCAGGGACTCTTTGGATGCATATGCCTTTATCGAGTTAATGTCACCATTAGTTCTGAATGCCTCTTTAAGTGCCTTCTTGTGTTCTATTCAGGGTATTACAGATTCTTATTGTTGTCTTCTTTTGGGCAATTTTACTTTAATGCTTGCTTTGTTTGCAGTCTCCCTGATTTGTATAGGAGTTTTTGCCTCAATTTTCCTTCCAAGTGGATTCCAGTTGTGTTATTAGGTGGAGTACAAAGTGGTTTTCCATCACTTCAGACAGTTTTATACTTGCTTAATGAGGTTAGAGTTTCTGTTACTGAGGATATGACTTGTCTTATTTAGTGGGGGTTTAGTCATGCACAGTATTCAATGACTTTGTGGGAGGAATCTTTACAATTCTCTCTGTGTGTCTGGTGTTTTTTGCAATATTATTCATTTATGACCAACTGCAGCTGTGTGGTTTCATGGTTGATGTTTACAGAAAATTCTGTTTATCAAAAACTTCTTAAAAGCTGATGTACTTTATTTTTGAATTGTATTAGGCTACAGAAGTCCCCCATAACAAATTTTGCTTTGATTTAATTTACCTGTGCATGCATGAGTAAATATAATTTTATGGAAATCATATGTCCAGCTAGAAAGGCTGTGTTTCTCCTATTACACTCTATTCCCTGGTTAAGGATCACTTTATATGTTTTAGTGCCCCCCTAATAAACTTGGATCCATTATGTTAGACTCTGTGCTTCAGATCTCCGGGTTTGTTGATCCTTGAATTGAGTGAGTTGAGATACTATAACTCCATCCTTCATGAAAGAAAATATAACAATTTCAGTAACTGAATACTAAATTTTCCTTCTGGATGCATTAATGGATGGAAGATTAAATTTAGAAGGTTAGTAAAAAAACCAAATGGCTATTAGTAGTCCCATTGCAGACATTTAAACTACTCGAATTTTGGAAAATGAAGTTTTCATAGACTCCAACGCATTACAGAGGAAAATGGCCTAGTTTCACTGTGTAGCTTCCTAAAGAAGAAGGTTTGATTCATATCCACAGGGTGGATGCTTCTGACATGGTCACCACCATTCTTCTGCCACAAAGTTAAACCAGATCAGGCTCCTCTGTGACAATGGGATTTTGGTGCTCTAAAAGCTGTTTATTTTTTATCTGTTTTATCTTAGCCCAGCTAAATGTATTAGCCTTCCAAAGGTTAAAATACAGTGAAGATAAAGTAAGATAGTTTTGCTTTGAGGCTAACTTCAAGTACTACACCAGGTGATGTATCGTATCACCTGAGGTAAAAGCACAGCATTTACTGCTTTTTCTTCTTTAAAGTCATGAAGCCATGAGACTTGATAGCTGTGGAGATAAATTGTTTCAGTTCTGAAATACTTCAGACAGAAAAGTTTCCCATAGCTACATTTTAAAGATTATTTCCAGGGAAAAATGAATTTATCTTGGTTTATGTTTCTTCATGGATTATAAACAAGTTTGAAGAGTTTTCTTTACATTAAAGGGATGATTAGTGGAGTCCCCAGTATCAGAGACTAACTTAAAAAAAATAGAATGTTTAAGAAAAAAAACATAATTTTAATTTTCAATTCTCTATTGCAAGTCTTTGGATGTGATAGGGTCATATTTTAAAGCCTTTCTCAGTGATTGTCAAAACAAGAAACTCCCTGAGGGAAAAAAGCAAGGGCTGTAAACATGGGATCATTGTTGTGGGCCTTCCGAGTAGGTAGCTCAACAGACTTCCTCATGAATGGGATAATTGCATAATGGGAAGTATTGCTTGAAAGAAGCTTTTAAACCTGCATCTGAAGCACAAAACAGATTTTACCTGCTCAGACTCAAGAGTTTCAATATTAGATGTCTAAAAGGCACGACAAGACATCTTTATTGCTCTGCTAGGTTACTCATAGTTTCCAGGAGATAGCTCATCTCATTCCAAAAAAAACATTGTTTAGGATAGGTCAGATGAATCATCCTTCATCTGGTTTTATCTACTGGGTTTTAGGGAAAATTAGATTAATTTTCACCCCTAAAAAACCCACAATAATCTAACCATCTTAATTAATACTATGTGATTAATCCTGAGATCCTTGACGAACTTGTTTACTATCTTGGTAACAAACCCATGAACCACGCCTTGAAGAGAGGAATTATGAAGTGAATTATTGTGTGTATCTGGGAATAAAATATTTCATGTTTAAACAAACTTTTGTAGTTCTTGAAACAAGAGAGTGAGATTGCTGTTAAGATTGATCACTATTCAATTTGTGTAAGTATCATTTATGTTCTTGGGTACTCAGACTTGCAGGTATAAAAGTCTGTGATCACTCAATGCTCTGGAATCAAGTACTGTAACTGAAAATAATTATTTCTGCATCAGAAGTCACTAACTGTTAAACTACCTTGACAGTCTTTGAAAGACTAGTTAAGGTTAGACCGTTTTTTGAATTTTCAGCCTTTTATTCTTGAAAAATTTGGAAGACGCTTTAGCAAAGTGTTGAAAGGTACTTGTTCCCTTCTAGCAGTCAGAACACACCCAATAGTTCAACCTTTATGCAGGTTTGTTTCACATGGTTTTGGAGATTTATGCTATCAAAACCCCAAAAACAAATTACCTATAAGATTTGATTGAGTGATGGGTCCTATCAATAGCAATATTCCCCCTGATTCAGGAACTAGTATCATAGTAACACATGAGCAGCTATATTTTGATTTCGATATATACTGATTAATATCTTTTAATAATTCTGCTGCACATTGTCTTCACAAAAATCCTTGATTTAAATCTTTCTGGTTTAAGAAATGTTACTAAAGATGAAAAGATTTGCTGGCATAAACTTCCAGTAATGGAAGATGTCATTCTGCAGAACCTTGTGTTTGCTTACAGAAACACCCATTGAAATCTCACAGCATCATAAATAATAGGATAAAAAATTGAAACTGCTGTGTAAATTAAAATGTTGGAGTGACGTTGGAAAACTATGAAAACATTATAAAGAGAAGTGTTTACTACAGGGAACAACAGTGCAAAGAGATCAATCAAGTAGAACATTAACTTTGTCTTTTCATTATTATGCATGTGGGTGCCTTACAAACGTCTGGTATTTTCCAGCTTTCTTTGAGAGCCAAAGGTGAAAGCAGCAATCCTACTGTGAGAAGTTCAAATCTGCCTAAATGATGTGAATGCCCTTTTTTACATCAATGTGAATAAAACCAGGTTATTCGAATGCTGGTGGTCTCATACCTTTAGGTGAAGTCTGGACAAAGTGAAGTTTTTTTTAAAGATGTGTTTTTTCCCAGACCCTCTGCATTCACCTTGGGATGTGAAAGGTACATTGGAGATACGAAGCCAAACAAGGGGGAATTTCTAGGCTTGTCATTCTTACAGAGGCTGTTGCAAAAAGTGAGAGCTCTCCTGTAACAGCAGTGGCCATTATTCACAGTCTCTAACCTTTTCCTCAGGATCTATTTTAGGAAAAAATGAACATTCCTGTGCTCTGGAGTAAACTGAGTACCACTTGAAACATTTTGTTACCCTTGACAGCTGTCTGGGTACCTACTTATCTTTCTTGTGTCTACAGTTGATCTTGGCTGAAAAGTAATTACAAAATCTTTATTGTTGTAGGGGGAAGAAGGAAAGAGTCTTTGCAAAAGCAAGGGAGGTGGAAGAGAAGAAAGGCTACAGTAGTTGATACATATCTAAATACATGTATACATAGTTATTTAGACATTTTTCAAAGAAACAAAGGAGAAAGGGAATTAGGTGCAGATGGTAGAGTATAATATAGGCAGATAGGAGTGATAAAGGATTCTTCGAGGAAAGAGAAGCAGTGTCTTTGGCAAGAAATCAGGTAATGCTACATGAGGAGAAATCAGTGTTATAATGGAAGAATTCTGAGTAAGGAAATGGCTCAAGGCTGGTTCCATTGAGTCATAGGAACATTGACAAAGAAATTGTCCACAGTCCTCACCTACTTCCAAGTTTCTCCTGGATAAGTATAAATATAAATAACTTATATTCTTCTTTTTCTAACTTAATGTCATAATTATGACTTGCCACAGAAAAAGTTAACGTCTTATTATACATCATACATATTTGCAATTTATCACTTTCTTCCAAATAATGATTCTCAGAATAATTTGTAAATATCTTTTAATTAAAAATTTTTAAATATTCCTCCTTTATCTTAGGACAGCTTTGCATTTGGCTTTCTAGGTAAACAGATTTTGGCAATTGATTTTGTATACACTATAAATGTGATTTTTTTTACATGATGATTATTAGTATTTTCCCTAGCTACATTTCAAACACTTGCGTGGTTTGAATAAAAAGCCTTTTTTTTTTTTTGCCACAAGTTTTTCAGTTCTGTAATTCATTTGAAGCTTTAATAGGTTTTCATTGTTTATTTGTGTGCTAACTAAAGTAATGTGAGTAGGAAAGACTGTTCATCATAATTACATTCCATGCATCTTCATCTTGTTGGAGGTCTTAATTATTCCTTCAGAGAGAATTGCTAATTATAAATGATGGAGATTTCTCCTTACTTTTCAGAATATATCTATGAACAAAGTACCAAACAGTTTTTCTGGTTATTCTTAAGAATCCTCATGGTCCGACCCATCAATCCATTTTTGTAAAGCATGTATTGCAGAAGTCAGTGATATTTGCATAAAAAGCCTTGCTGATTTCAAGGCTGATTTGATGGCATGACAATGTTACTTTTTCTTGAAGTGGTTTGTTGGGATGCATATTTTCAAAAGTAAAGCAAACCCTGAAGAAAGGGATATGTCCATAAAGAAGCACATCATGTTTGTATTATTGTCCTTATAATTGCTCATCATCTCGTAATACCACTGCTAACATAGCCAGATTTAGACTCTGGAAAGTGCAATCCATGTTTATCTTTCATCAATAGTGATAGCTGCACCCCAGAAGACACTGGGGTATTTCAGTGGCTTGCATTGGTAGAACATCTTCATGCAATACAGAGCAAGGGTTTTGAGAAACTGCAGGTGCTGTCTGACGTACTTTTTGGAGAGCTGGAAAGATTTTTCTTCCATTTGACAATGACATACATAAAAAGTGTGGCAGCACAGCTTGAAAAACGCTAGGTCACGCCCTTGCTCTGTATTTATCTCCACACAGTTCCTGAAGCCATTAATAAAGACAGCACCGACAGAATTCCTGCTGAGCAGGCAGCTGGACATTTAACATAGGGCTTAAAAGTTTTGGATAGGTTTTGGCCATACCATTGGATACAGAAAGTGCAAACCCAGCTTTTGGTAGAGGAATGGAAAAACCCTTCAAGCAGTTGAGGAACTGCTGAGAAGGCTTCTGCCATGATGGTTATCTGTTTGTTTTCAAAGGACATTCATCACTATCACAAATGGGAACAAGTCAGTTTTAGTGTTTCTTTCCTGCCAGTGACTAGTGGCACTGGACATTTTTTCATGACTCATAAATTGATGTGCTCTTTAAAGTAGGACACACTGTACACCTCTGAGTGATAATGCATATGTGATGGATCACCCTGTTAATTCATAGAATAGCTCAGCTGAGGAATCAGTAGAGTCAAACTTCACATTAACCTCACTCTGGCTTCGGAATATCAAACACCCATCAAAACAGCAGAAGCCAGAGGTTGCCTGTTATAAGCAAAGTTGTAGAGCATGTTGAGATAAAATCAATGATTTGAACCCTATTACGCCTTAACCTGTCCTTGCCACATCATTTGTAAAATGTGATTCTTCTTAACATGAGCTCCTGTCACATTACCTAGCTTGAGTTTTCAGACAAAGACTAATAGTGAAAGCACCAATATGGATGACAAGGAAGCATTTAATGATGAATATTCTATATCAGGCATGACATGTAGTTTGTCTTCCCGAAATATTTTTAAAAGTATTAAAATTGATATATCCATTGCTCATATTAGAGTATGCTAATTTAGAACAAATCTATCTCTGTCTGAACCATGGTTTTAAGTAATATTAATTAAAATTTCTTAGGGAAGTTGCACAACCTAAACTCAAAAATGCAAACTGGGTTTTAAAAAGTTAGGCACAACAACCATCCAAAGGCTATACAGTTTAAAAAAAAACCCCAAACTTTTATTTTTCACATCCATTGGTAAAAGTTATTAAAAAGAATAGTTTGTATTTTTTTGACACATTTATTCCATGTATTTCAAAATGTCATAGTTAATGAAAACAAATATAGCAAATTTGCTGAGAATAATGCTCAACATGTGAGCAAATTGTCTAAACAAAGCAATAAAATGTAGAACCAGGGTTAAAAATTTATGTCATATTAGCAATAATTTGATAATTGGGACAAATATTCATTAGTCCGTGACTATAAAGGGACTTGAAAAGTTAAATATAGCTGCAACAACAAATTAATTCTTGCTGCTTTAGACTGTTAATACCTTTTTAATTATTAATACTTTTTTGTGGAAAATAGCTTTTACATTCTAGTTGACAAGGAAGCATGCAGAGATTGCAAACATAAGTAAGAGTTTTTACAGTCTGTTATTACAAAATATTCAAAATACTAATGATACAGCTAATTCTAAAAGACAAAAACTGAAATGTGAATGTTTAATTTAAAAAGAAGCTAAACTTTTCCTCTTCATTAAACTGTGATTTTAGACAGATCAAACATCATTAAGTGTTCACTGGGCTTTCTGTTATGGTGTTTCTCATTCTTTATGTGTATGTAATTGTTTTTCATCTTATCACAGCATAAGCTATATTTCCACTCAGAGTTGGTTCCCACTTAACCCAGAATGGACTATTCTGGTTTACAATATTGTTCTGCCCATATGATATTTTGTCTTGAGCTTTGTAACTGTTGTATGAAACTTGACTTCTCCTACCAATGTTGCACTGGTAAACAGTAAAAGCTAATTGCTATCCTGTTCTGGTATAAAGAAAAGGAAAAAAAGAACATTCCTGCTTCATCTTTAAAAATTATTAGTAGGCCAACTTGACAGGATTTTACAAAGTAGACTGCCCATTCCTAGTGAGAAAATAAACTTTGCTCATGGTTTGTTTTTTTTCAATTATGAACAAAAATAGTACCATTTTGAAGATAAATCCATGATTCAATTACTCTAAA
This sequence comes from Dicrurus megarhynchus, assembly GCA_013399195.1. Lineage (NCBI taxonomy): Eukaryota > Metazoa > Chordata > Aves > Passeriformes > Dicruridae > Dicrurus > Dicrurus megarhynchus. The sequence continues at coordinate 1,342,022 of VXAD01010104.1, forward strand.
AAGGTAGATAATCCGTAGGAAAAGTCTAAGTTTTCTCATAGAATGAGATTTTACTATATTAGCATGATTGGACCTATTAAATTCTATTTAATTTCAGATGAAAAAATAAACTCTCATAGCCAATATTAAATAACGTTAGTAATGGAATGACAAAAAATATTCCCTCCAAAATGCACCAACTTTGTTGTAGCTGCTGACAACAGCTTCATTGCATTATTGGCAGAATTTTTTCTATTAAAAGAACTTAAGGAAAATCATGGATGCACACATTATAGATATGGAAAAATAATATGCAATGCCATGCAAAGGATATGATGTGACTTTTTTATAGTGTATTTTTAAAAAGGAAAATAGAATAGATTACTATTTATACAGGATGATAAAAAGATAAATTATCAAAAAAATCAATGACAAAATGAAGAAACTATAAGTAAAGTAGTTAAAAATAAGAAAAACAAAACACCAAAAAAGTAAGCAAAAAAAACTTATGGAAAATACATATCAAGAAACAAAAGAGCTAAATCAGAAAAGAAGAATGCATCCTAGGGAAAAGTGGAAACGGAAAAAAAACCCCAATAATTTTAAATTTAAAAAATTAAATTAAAAAAATATGATAATATGGAGTATTACATTTAGTAGGTGCTGAATTTCAATATTTGTCCAATAAATCTTTAATTCAAGCAAATATAAAAAAAAAAGTTTCAAAAATTTGTTGATGTTTTCTGATTAGAAGAAAATTTGAATTTCAATGATCATGTTCTCACAGATATGTATGTTCTGGATATAATGCTGAAAGGTCTTTGCATGTTTCAGGAAGTGTAAATCAGTAGTTCAATTGTACCATATGCCAAAGGAACTTCTAGTTTCAGATGTATGAATTTTCATTGAATCAAATCAATCAATCAAAAATCAGTGAAATTTTTTTAAAGGTTGAACCATTTTAATGTTATACTAAAATATAAGAAATCACACACAAGGAAAACTATTATTTTTAAAGCAAGTATTAGGGGTATTTTCTAGAGACTGGCATGAGCCACAATGCAATCTTGTCAAATGACTTATACTGGAAAAACAACTTGCCCTTGTAAAATCTATGTGTATTAAATCACTAAAACATCTTTTGTTGGCATAAAGACAAAATGCAGGTGAAACTACACTGCTAAATTTCATACAAGGTGGTGTGATTTTATACAGCTACTTTTGGAACAGCACAATGTCCAGGACTTGCAAATTCACAGCCTCACTAAGTAAAAAACATAACACATTTAGTGAAAAGTTGTAAAATTCAAAAAGAATGCTAGAACATTTTTTGCTTTATTTCTTAACCTCATTTTCTCCTGCTGAAACCCTGGTAGAAAGAAAAGCTGATATTCTGGAAGACAACACTTAATGAGTGACAGTGGTGCTGACCTTGTTATTCTGATTCCTTACGTTCAAATGATCTCGTGTTTTACTTTAACCAAAAGGTGTTCTTCTGAGACTGAATTTCCTAACAGACAGCCTTACATCTGAAAACTGAGGAATTCTGTCAGTTTTCAAAACCTCTTTAAAGGGTGTGCTTTGAGGACCTCAAAGGTGCTGCAGTCTGCATTCATTCAACAGATAGAAGCACTCTGGTGAGCTGTGCATTTCAGCACCTTATCCCCCACACAGAAAGAGGATACGAATGCTTTCACAAAGAAAATCTATTTTAAACCATGGTGATGAGCAAGCTACCTGGGAAACAATCACTCCAAAGCCTTCTTCTTCGTCAATATCTTTGTCCAGAGGTAAAAAAGTCCTTAATACCTGTAGATCAAAGCAAACAGCTCTTGACATTCAATCTGTCAGTGGCAGTATGGCATGTCTTGAGCTGAGGGGAAGTCAATTCCAGAAGGTTTGTCAGAGTCAGACTAGTTTCTTGAAACCCAGAGGTATATATGTAAAAGAAGATGCAATGATTTAACATAGCAAGAGAAAGAAGGTCCCCATGACATTCTTAAAGAAGTGTTACTGCCTGAAAACCAGTGCAGAGGGAGACATGCAACATTATTTAATAGATCTTGACCTGGAAACATTCAATATCCAATCTGTGAGTTTTGCTCTAGCCATGTAAATTCCTTCCTTTGACAACACATGTAAATTCTTTTCTCCTAATGATCATGCAAAAATCAGAGGAACTGATTTAATTATCTCCTGGTGTAAACTATAAATGACTGGTTCCTTTTTTTTTTTTTTTGAGAGAGTACCTGTTTAGTTGAAACAAACAAAAAGAGATTGGCAAATAATGACTAAAATGCTGAAAGAATTGATCAAATTAACATTAATTGTTAAAATTAACATCTTTTCACAGATAAGCAGAATAAGGTTGAATTCTACTGAGTGGTAGAATGTTTCAAGTAGTGTTAATTTCTAAGTGCTAATAAAGAATCCCCACAGATGACTGAGAATCAAATAATTTTAAGGATTAATGTAATTCCCCACACAAAATTTTCTACAAATTCAAGATCGCATTACATAATCTTTGTCAAAAGTGTACACAAATAATTACTTCGTATCAATTTTTTGTAATATTTACTTACCACACTGGAGTCAATGAGGTCATGTCAGGGACAAATCAGGTCTTGAGAATATATCCAATTTGTCGGCGCTAGGGTGAATTTCTGGTTTAGCGTATTTGTATTAGGCTAAAATGTATTCCATCACTCATAAACCAGTCTTGAGGACATACCCAATTTATCAGTGTTAGGGCAAGTTCTAGGATTATGGCACTTATCTTAAACCTAAAATATACCTCATCGCTCAGACTAGATGTGTTCTCAAGGCAATCCCTCACAGAACTTCATCAACATCACTGGGTTTACTGACCATGAATAAACTTGCCCAATGGTCTTACTAATGCAAATTTTAATAATCAATTGTCTTGTAACAGGTAAAGCTGAGAAAATAACCTGTAATTTGCTCAAACTAATGTTGAATGATTTCACTTAGTTAGGTAGAATCAACTACTGTGCTTATCCAAAATCAGAGTGACAAAATTGATTTAAAATAACTCCAGTTAATAGCTTTAATCAAATAACTCTAGTCTTTCAGAATACTTTCCATAATGAACTCTATCCTAGACATGAAAAATTAAATTGATTATAACTTTAATTCCAATTAAATGTAAATATTTATTTTATTAATATGGCTGTAAAAAAATAACAGTAACAATGAAAATCTAAGAATACTTCAGGCCATGCTCAATATAGCTCAGCTATTTTCTTACCAAAGAGCAAGGCAAGCAAACTAATGAATGAATTATCCCTTAAATAACTGGATTTTCTCAGATTAAGCAGTATATCAGTGCTCTAAGTTTAGAAACACTTGAAAGTCACCTTCTTGATACGCTTTATTTAGCAGAACTAAGGTTAAAATGGAAGCACCTTCCTTTTGGTTTGGGTTTGTTTGCTTTATCAGTGCTTTTACCAGAACTGTATCAGTGTGACCTAGTAGCCAGCCTCCCAGACAGACGTAACATGCACAACAATCCCTTACATGGGCTGAGCTACATTTTCATCACAGGTAGGAATTCTGTGTTATTCTGTGAAAAAATGCCTCCTGTTGTAGCAACCACCAGCCTTTACTCATTGAAGATCAGCTCAGACTAACCTCCTCCTTCCTTCCTTCCTTTCTTCCTTCCTTCCTTCCTCCCTTCCCTCCCTCCCTCCTTCCTTCCTTCCTTCCGTGTGAAAAAAACTATGTAAAAGGAGACAAGCCTTACATGTTCAACATTAAGAGGCATAGCTCAAGGATAGTTTTTTGCTTATAAACTATAATTGTGTTTATTTGATTTTTCATTCATACCAGAAATACATGTGTTACAACAGATAAGCATATTTCAAGAATGCAAGCTTGGAGATAATTAAAGGTATATCTTGAAGCCACAAATATCAGAAATTGAGTTCCCATGGATTTCTCCAAAAGTAAAATTTGAGATGCATAACAAACAAGCCTTGATTGCAGTGAATAAGCAAGTAATTGTAATTAAAGTTTGAGACACTGTAATTGTTTTGAGCTATGAAAGGAGGGAGTAAAATAATGTAAGAATTAAAATATGGCTGAGAAGATTTAATGAGAGGTTTCTCAGTCATCTAAGAAACTATTATGTAAAAACAGAAACAAGTCAGTTAAGAATCATATATTCATTTAAAGATTGTTTTTAAGAAATTAAGCCTGGAACAAAAGCGAAAGGAAAAAGCTAGGAACACTTGAAATAAAATATAATGTTTATTGGGGAGAGTCAAAGTGTGTAGGTATAGAGATTATATTGTAATTAGCAGATTATTTACCTTTTTAGTTTGCATATCTGTGAGTTCCCAAGTCCAAAGTTGAAATGAAACAATAAACTACAACTTGGAGAAATCTGTCAGTTTTCAGTTGTGTTAATCAATTAATGAGTGTAAGTGGGTTACTTGGATAACCTAGCTACATTAAAATTAAAAAACCATCCTGTGTCTTCCCATACAACTTATTTCTCACATCCCAGACCCTGAGAACCAGGATAACTGGTTATTGTTGAGCACTGCCTGAAGCCTCAAGGCTGTCTCAATGAGTTATTTCCTCAAAATTCAGTCATGAAAATAAAATGTATCAACATTAAAGTAATCAGTTTGGGTTTCCCAAAAAAATATTCGCAATCAGCATGTTTTCCTCTATATTTTGAAAAGTACTAGAGATGATGATACTTACTAATATCTACAGCAAAATGAAAATTACTTGTAAAAAAGATGAGACAATTCTGATGAAAAGCCCATGAGGTTCAGTGTTTGTGAATTAACACGGAAGCCAGAAGCTAACATTTTATGCTGCTGGAAAACCCCAGGGGCAAAAAGAATATAGTAATTCTTCTTCATTTTAAGTTAAATATATAACCTGAGGGTAACAAGCAGGGATTACTGCTTGCCTGAGGTAAAAAAAGAAACCCAAACAACCAACAAACTAAATGTCATCTCACCAATCACAAGACAGTATTGAAAATATCACTGTAAACTGGAGAAGAAGGTGTGGTTCTTGCTGTGGAATTTCTTGTCCTATTCTTTTTAAGTGCATCACAGAGAAGTAGATCGAAAGCCTCAGAATTATGAGTTAGTACATACAAGGAATTTCATTTCCACAGAAAGATGTGTGAAGTTGAGTCTGAAAAAATCTTAGTGGAAAATGAAAAGAGGAAAAACTGTATTGTAAAAGAATTCAGACCTATTAAGTATAAGTGTTTTTTTCTTTATGCTTTTACACTCTCTGCTGAAAATCACTAAAACACGTAAAGGTAAAAAGACCAGAGTCCATCAACCTTATTAAAATGTTTGCATTTAAACTACTCAGCAGTTACAGGAAGCCTGAAACTTTCTCTGTTGCCATTAAGGCAATATGTAAATATACATGCTGAAATTTAGTCTTGATTTCTAATGTACAGTAATTTGCATGAAATAACTTGGAAAGCAGTTTGCTCAGAAGTCTTCTCAATAAGATAGGAGGAAAGTTTCACCATGAAATGGAAGCATTACAAGTGAATAAAAGGATTGTGATTTCTCAGCTGTGTCACCTTCATCCACAAAATGGAGCATGTATGTCTACTCACCAAGGGTATTTATGCATATGTGTATTTATACAGAACCATCTTTGGGAGGTTTTCAGTCACATTCAATTTTTTTTCTGGATGTATAAACTTAACAGTGGTTTTTTGGGTTGATTTTTTTCTCTTTTTTTTTTTTTTGCTTTGAATTTAGCTTTTCATGGAAAATCCTCTTTGATTTAGAATTACTTAAGCAGTTATTAAAGGGAACCCTCAACTCAAACCCTTTGCAGTGCACCCAATTAGATACTTAGATTAATTTGTCTGAAAACGCCAGTGGATTCCTATCTGAAAATTCCAATGGATTTCTGATTTATTACTTTGAGTTTAGCAAACCATTAAACACAAGTTAGTCAACATTACTGCCATTATCAATGCCACCAATCAAAAGTACTTTATGTTAATACAATATTTCATGATTTTTAAAAATTACATGGAAGTGTAGGTACAGTAGCTTTTAGGTAAACAACTATTATATTAAAAGAACATTGTTCTTATTACATATAATATCATATTAATATTGTATATAAGTAATTATATTACACCCTCTATATTACATATTGCATTCTCTATCTTTTGTAATGCATTCCCATAACTGGAAAGATGTACTGTGGATAAAAACAGGAAGCTTTTTAGCAGAGATCCAAGGGTTAATTTGTTACAAGATTTAGCAACAGAGGCAATGAAATATTTTTAAAAATAAAACACTTTTTTTTTTCCTGCTGAAGCAAATTGTTTGTACTAAGGTGTTTCTTCAAGGTCACAGAAGTAAAAGCTTGCTTTTTTTGAGCCTTCATATATTTAAAGAGAAAATTCTAAGAAATTCCCTAAAGGAAATAATTACTTTGATAAACAACCTTTATTGAATATAGTTGGAGGAGTATTTCTTCAGGGTATATTGCATTTGAGGTATTTTTCAATAGAATTAATTAAAGCCCTGTTCCAACCACATTTCTTTATTTTCTAAGCAAGTCATTTGCTGTCCAGCACAAAATCAAATTGAGTGTAAAACCAAATCAATTTGCCTGACAGTGAAATCATGAAAACTCGCAATTAATTGAGAAACTTCAGTTTTATTTATCTTAAGTAAAGAACACCATGACCATGCTGTACTAAACTGGCTAGGTAGCACATGTCCGGAAACCTCGGCTTATAGTTGAGCTAAATCACAATGAAAAAGATTTTTTTATTATCTCTGGACACTGTTTGGAAATCTTTGTGCCATTTTCTTGTATTCAGGGGCGGAGCTATCAGCATTTTAGGCACAGTTTGGAGAGTCAGATTGTTGTGCCCACATTAAATGCACCTTATCTACAAACACATGAAGGCCATCATCATGCCAGACAAGAAAATTCACATAATTCTATGAAGAACCTGCCTCTAGATAGTGAAGCTTTTCCTGCCTGGGAAGCTTTTGACTTCATAGTAAATGTAGTTCACTGTGTGAGTGTGTTTCTATTGTTGTTTATATATATGACCATATGTATGTATATGTATAGATATAGGAATTTTAATTAATATGAAAATAATTTAAATTCAAATGTACAGATGTTAAAAAAGTATTAAGCATTGTTTAAATATATGTATTTTCATGCATTTTTAGTTTAAATAGAAGCAAACCAAGGGTGACAATTGATACAATAGATTAATCACTTGTAGATTTAAAGAGAGTAATTTAAAAATAGAGAAAGTCTATGACCTCTCTAAACATGTTGAAATGTTCAAATATTTTGACAGACGATGTAGTTATGTGTACCAACATAATATATAAATACAGTCATTTGTATTAGTTTTGCATGGCCTGGCTTTTGGTAGTGGGGGCCACTGAGGCGGCTCCTGGGAAAAGCTGCTTGAAGCTTCCACCATGTCTGGCAGAGCCAATCCCTGATGGCTCTGAAAGATGGACATGCTGCTGGCCAAAACTGGGCCAATGAGAGAGGTTGGTAACGCCTCTGTGATGACATATTTAAGAAGAAAATCAAAATAAAATGTGTGCAGTTTTTTCTAGTCAGAGAAGAGGAGGAGGTGAGAACACGTGAGGGAAAACAACATGGAGACAGCGAGGTCAGTGAAGAAGGAGGGGCAGGAGGTGCTCCAGGAGCCAGAGCCGAGGTTCCTCTGCAGGCCGTGGTGCAGACCATGGTGAAGCAGCTGTGCCCCTGCAGCCCATGGCGATCCATGTGGGATGCAGAGACCCACCCGCAGCCCGTGGGGGAGGTGCTCATGCTGGACTGGGTGGATGCCTGGAGGAGGCTGTGATCCAGTGGGAGACCCGGTGGAGAGAGAGGGCCCTGCTTCCAGGCTGGGGCAGCCTGTCCTTGGAGGACTGCGCCCCGTGGAAAGAGAACCACAGTGCAGCAGTTTTGGGAGGACTGTGTGCCTGTGGGAGGGGCTCACACTGCAGCAGGTGCGGTGTGGCTGCTGCTCATGGGAGTGGATCCACGCCGGGGAAGTTCATGGAGAACTGTCTCCCGTGGGAGGAACCCCATGGCCTCACAGGGGAAGGACTCCTCTCCTTGAGCAGCGGAAGGAAATCTCTGTGATGGACTGACCAAACCCCCATGCCCTGTCTCCCTGTGCTGTCGGTGGGAAGGTGTTTTAAGGGCTTATTTAACTTCTCATTATCCTTCTCTGATTCTGTTAGTAATAAATTCACTTCACAACTTAAGTCGAGCTTGTTTTGCCCTTGAAGTGTTTTTCCCAGTCCTTAACTCATAAGCCCTTCGTTAACTTCTTTTTCTCTCCTCTGCCCAGGTGTGGCAGGGAGAGGGTGAGCGAGCAACTCTTGCAGTTGCATGGCATTGGGCAAGTGTCAAACTACAACATCATCACGTTAAAAAAATCCTTACGAATTTTCTCCTGAAAACTGGGTACTAACAAATGTGGACCAAATCTGGCTGCATCATAGCAGTCTTACTGTGATTTGTTTATTTCTGCCTTGAAACCTATACATCAGTGTCATAAAATTTGAGATTTTTGTTCTGCCAAAGTCAGCAAGATTGTCTAGAAGTTTTTTTGTTTAGTGCCTGAACACACAGGTGCTTGCAGTTACATGGAAAAGATAAGTAAATACTAAAAATCAAGGTGATAAGAAAGAAAAGAAAAGGTAGTTTTAGAGAAATAAAAAAGTGTTGGATAAAAACATTCAGTGCAAACTGTAGCAATCTGATATCAGTACTAAAACCCACTTTGCTAAAGTTAGAAGCAGGATTGAAATAAATCTTGATCACTTTTGTTGGATCACACAACAAATGTTCTAATCTCATGCTCTGAAGTTTTTTGTAAATATATCTATCATTTCTTCTTCTATCATGAAAACATTTGACATATAATTTTGCAAAATGTTTCTAGTCTCTGAATTGCAGGATTTTGATCAGGATTAGAAGTAAACTGATGAGGAGGGAATATTGGTGTGGCCAGTCATGAGAAAAGAATATATTGCTTTTCTGGTAATTGTATTTCATTTGCATATATAAGATCAAAAAGCTGAGCCAAAAATGGGATGAAGAAGAAATTTTCCCTAGATTAAGTTGTGAAGACCCCCATTTTTTCTCTGGAGCATGACACTAATCTTTCTTTTAAGAGAGTTCATATTTCTCCAAGTGTCTCCTAGCAAGGAGATGAAGGTCTTTTCCACAATACGTAAATATATAACAAGTATTAAAGCTTAGACCTGAAATTTAGATCAAAGAAAGAATGCCCTTGTGACAATAGCACATTTTGTATTTTTATTTTTTTTATTATGTATTGGGGAACTCTGCCAAAATTTAGCTAATTCAAATGCCTTTGAAAAGTCCCCACTCTTCAGAAGGTGCTGCAAATGCTGCGAATTGACATTTTATGCTTCAGCAGTTTTAGCCTCTTAAGAGTTACGTATTTCACTCATGGTTCCAGAGAATGAGATCTATTCAGTTCAGGGCTTCTGGGGCTCTTTGAAACATATGGATTATTAACAGGGAGCTGATATCGTTGAGGGAGAGAGCTGCTGAAGGATTGAATCTGTTTTGTTGTCTTAGGATAAGGAGACCAGGCAGGATATAGAAGAAAAATAGGATAAGGAGCCTCCAAAGAATGTGGGAACCACAGGGCAATATTGAAAAGCTTTACTGTACAAAGGGGTAAGAGGGACAGGTAAGTACAATATGAAGTTTGGGAAAAGAAACAAGGACTTGAAAGATATGAGAAAACCCTGCTTGACAGAGAACACCATCTGGGAACGTGAATGCCAGTCCAGCACTGTAAAATGGTGTTTTCAAACAATCCTGGGATGAACAACTTGAAGTTGCAAGTGTTCAAATTCAGGCTGGATGGGGCTTTGAGAAGCCCGATCTAGTGGAAGATGTCCCTGCCCACGGAAGCATGGGGTTGGAGTGGATGACCTTTAAAAGTCCCTTCCAACATGAAGCCATTCTGTGGTTCTGTGAAGTGTCTAGAATTGCTGAGGTGGGAAGAAGAGAGAGGGTGAGAGAAATTAAGAAGAAACACAGCTAAGCAGCATCAGCCTGGAAAAGATTGATGTGGGGGGCAGGAATTTTGAATGAAGGGAAGTTGGTTTCTGCTTTTTTTAACAGTAAAATCCATAATTCCTGATTCTGGTCCTTTTTGTGTGTAGTAGGAAGCTCAAGTAACGCGTGCTTCAGGAATGTGTTGTATGCTATTAATCCTTATCACATCATTCATTTGATATGGTGTGGAGTTGTGAGATATTGTTTAAACCATTAGCTCAGGGATCTAGAAGATCTAGAGACTCTGGTGATAGTTTAAGAACTTAAATTATAGAATTTCAGTCTTTTATTTTTTAAAAATATTTCCTTGGCTAGGGAGCCACAGAATCATCTACACTTGTACTTTGATTTTTTCACAATATTTGTAAAGATACAACATTTTTGTGGTTGAAACATTAAGCACTTAAAAGTTAGAAAATGTCTGACTGTGAGTTTCCTATGCTTCATATGACCTGACCTCCCTTCCACCTTCTTGGGAGTATGGTTTCCAATTAATCACAGTGACAGCTCAGGCTCTTGTGCTTTCAAAGCAAAGTTTGAAGATATAAAAATTGAAAGCATCTATGACCTCATGGCATGTACACTGTATATCTAAAGCATTAAAGCTAGTACTATGTAGAACAACACAAAATACTACAGGTGAAAGAAGGGAGAACAATTACAGATGTAGAAAATGCAGTTCTTTTAATTAACACCACAAAGCAGTCAGTAACCTCTCTCTCCTCTGCAATGCTGCTACCAGCTTTGCATGATTGACTACAGTATGAGAATAGCTGCCACGGCTTGGAGGGCAAGGAAAGTGACGACAGTAGTAATGACAGAGATTGTATACAATCCTCAGCACAAATTGAGGGCTGTGTTCAGTAATGGATTTGCTGTTTTCCCATACCCACAGCTTTTGTTTCATTAAGACAGGCAGAGTTTAAACCTTTTGCAATCTGATGAGAGAAAAATGTTGGCTCTCGTTTCAAGAAAATGCTTAATCATGCACTAATTTTAAGTATGCTATGAAGTTCCCTGAATTTAAATACCTGCAGTGTGGAAATGAATCTTAATAAAAGATGAGAATGAAGGTACTTTTTCACACATTTCAAGGACAATCAGACAATACACACAGGTCATATACAGACAAGCTTGACGATTATTCAAAGTAATAACATTTACCAACATTTTCACAGAAAGAATTTTGCCCTTTACTTGTGATGGAATTAACCTCTGTTCATTTTAGATTTATAATCTCAGCATTTAGTGGATATGATTCAAAAATACCTTTCTAGTCAGCAGAGAAAAGCTGCTGGGAGAAACTGGTCTTGACAAAAATGTATAAATTACATCTTTCTCTCTCAGGTGCATTAAAGAGAGCTCAGATTTTTGGCCTTGATAAGACACCTAGACCTCAGATGGCTAAAATGTGGTGACATGAACCCCATTTTTGAAGTCCTAAAAGAAATAGTCCCCAAGGATTGATCTGTGCTCTAGATATAGACTCTATAAGCTGACAGCAAATTGTCACATCTAGACCTGTAAATATGGTTCATTGATCCTTAAACTGTTTGTCAAAAATTTAGTTCAGCTCAAGATTATAAACTGGTTATGCAGGATCACACAAGCCTGAATTTTTACCTATTGAACAATATCTTTGTTGGAAAACTTGCTGTTTGGCTGATAGTGAAATACAGATAATCCCAATCGCTGTCAGAGTTCCTGACTTTGGTCAAGATATGCAGTGTGCCACTGCTGAGCCATGCGTTACACATTTAAAAGAGCCTGATATTACTGCTCTGATTGCATGAAGCCAATATCAGCAGATAATAGCACTGTATAAACTGTGAAAACCTCTCCCTAACTAGATCTCAAAGTAAGCAGAGGGAGAAAGGGGGCATTTACAGGTAAAAACTGGTAGTATGAAAAATGCATGTGTGGTGTCTTTCTTTTCTTTTTTTCTTTTTTTTTTTGTTGTTGTTGTTTTGTTATGCACCTATGAGGTGAGAAAATAATAAAAAGTAATCTTTTATATTTATGTTATACATTAATGACTCACTGAAGGCAATTGCATATAGATGGCCTGAAACACTCAGATGTTCAAATCAGCCCTGTGTGCCTGTTTTGTTTCTTGTTCTAATAGGTTGAATTCATCACTCAGAATTAAATTTCAGGATCTATTATGAGACATGAAACACACAAATAGGGAAAACAATTCAATTCAACAGGTATGTGTCTAATACAGCTTTTAAAGTTATTGCACTTATTCTGTCACTTTACTATTAAATGGCTATTGGAAAAAGAAGAGTGTATAAACCTCTATTCATAGGAAAGCAAGCAAAAAATCAAATGTGTATCTGTGTGGATATAAATAAATCATCATATTTATAACTTGCAATTAGTGACAGCATTGAAAAAACATGCTGCATGAAGTGCTATGTAATATTGTATTATTCATTATTTTTGTAAGTCAGGACTTGGGCATATGGAACACTGGAGCAATCTGTGAAGGCACGACAGCTGGTGTTTAAAACAGTCAATGATCTCAGTTTAGTGTGAGAGATAGGAGACAACATAAAAAACAAGGAAGAAAGTAGAGTGGGATAATTGTATTAATGGCCACAAAGAGACATATAGGGTGGTTATTATCTAAAACTACCCAGAAAGCATACCCAGAAGACTTCTTTCTTTTAAAAGATTTAGTTCAATAATGCCAGTTGTGGGACATGGAAAATATTAGCTTGGTAGGGTACACTAGCAAGTATCAAAATCTGAAGAATATGCACATACACCTGGTTGCATTTCTGAATCACTTACTCCTTGAGTATCTGAAAGTAATGTTATAAATCTAAAGCCATTTTCCCTAAAACACCCATATTAATGGATTGACTGCATTGTCATTAAATTTGCAGATGACACCAAGCTGAGTGGTGTGGTTGACACACCTGAAGGACAGGATGCCATGCAGAGGGACCTGGACAAACTCTAGAGGCGGGCCCATGGGAATCTCATGACGTTCAACAAAACCAAGTGCAAGGGTCTGCACCTGCGTCAGGGCAACCCCTGGTATCACCACAGGCTGGGGGATAAAGAGATTGAGAGCAGCTCTGCTGTGAAGGACTTGGGGATGCTGGTGGGTGAGAGGTTGGACATGAGCCAGAAGTGTGCTCTCACAGCCTGGAGAGCCAAAAGTGCCCTGGGCTGCATCCAAAGCAGCGTGGCCAGCAGGATGAGGGAGGGGATTCTCTCCCTCTGCTCTGCTCTGGTGAGACCCCACCTGCAGTGCTGCATCCAGCTCTGGGGCACCCAGCATGGGAAGGACATAGACTTCTTGTAATAGTCCAGAGGAGGGCCACCAAGATGATTAGAGGAATGTGGCACCTCTTCTAAGAGGAAAGGCAAAGAGAATTGGTTTTTTCCACCTGGAAAGGAGAAGGTGAACCATTAGGGTGAACTAATTGTGGCCTTCCAGCATCTGAAGGGAGCCTGCAAGAAACGTGGAGACTGTTGATAAGGGCACGTAGTGACAGGACAAGAGGGAATGGCTTCACACTGAAAGAGAGTAGGTTTAGATTAGATGTTAGGAAAAAAATCTTTACTGTGAGGGTGGTGAGACACTGGAACAGGTTTCCCAGGAAAGTTATTGATGCCCCATCCTTGGAAATGTTGAAGGCCAGGCTGGATGGAGCCCTGAGCAACCTGGTCTAGTGAGGTGTCCATGGCAGGGTGGAGTAGGAACAAGCTGATCTTTAAGCTCCCTTCCATCCAAGCCATTCTATAAGTTTCCTAATTAATTTTTCCTGCTTTTTTATTATTATTCACCTGAATTCACCTCTCCTCAAAGCAATTAAATTTCTTTTGAAATGCAGCTCTAAAAATTCATTCAAGAATCTGAAAGTTATCTATGAATAATCTATGAAAATCTTTTCTGGAAATTTTTGTGAAGACAGTTTGCATTTATTCTCCTTTGATTTATATGCAATTTTACATTGAAACATCATAGAATATCTTGAGTTGGAAACAACCCAAAAAGATCATCAAATTCCAGCTCCTGGCCCTGCACAGGACATTGCCAAGATTCACACTATATGCCTGAGAACATTATCCAAATGTTTCTTCAACTCAGGCTTGGTGCTGTGACCACTTCCCTGGGGAGCCTGTTACAGTGCCCAACCACCCTCTGGAGAAGAACTTTTTTCCTAATATCTGATATGTAACCCAAGCTTCCCCTGACACAACTTCTTACCATTCCCTTGGGCTGGGTCACCAGAGAGATGTTCTTGGATCTGCTTAGATTTTACAACTCTCAAAAAATAGGAGTTTATAACCACAATTCTCTGAAATCCAGAAATTTGGGACTGAGCAGGAAAGGATGGTATTTTCATGTTGATAAAGAAAAGTGAAACTAGTATTTAAATGTATAGACTTCTAATAGCATATAGGCAATTAGCACATCTAACCTAATTTATTTGGTATTACTTAGTCTTTGCTTTAAACAAACAAGTTTATATTGTTGTGTTTCACTTAATAAATGTCAAGTCTATTAAGACAGGTTTAATTAGGAGAATTAGCAGAGATTGTACTTGTCTGAAAGTCAGAAGCAATGAGAAGACATTCTCTCTATCGTTATTGATTACCATAATTATTTTTCTTTTAATATTATAAATATTTCATAGTTCCTTTTTTACAGATTCTTACTTTTACCAACTATACAGTTGTCACATGGGCTGCATGCTTTTGACAGGTCTCCTAACTTCATTCTTTTTGATGACTATATTTAAAACTTGGATTTTGTTTTTTTGACATTTGAGTATTCTCCCAGGGAAAGAAATGTTTTAAAACTGTGCATACAACCAAAACTTTAGGGAGTCTTTATAAAACTCAGATATGCATTTATTGAATTTGAAGAGAATGTGATATCAAAGTATCTAATCGATAGAAGAGGACAGAGACTAGGTAAGAGGTGACAACAGTCACTTACTAGTAAACAATAAAAATATTTTCAGGACAGTTCTGCTTTGTATTGCTCTGCTTTGTTAAAATTATTTACTTCTGATAAAGCAGCTGTAAGGATTAAAAAACCCCAGACAACAAAGAGAAATTTGCAATGAACACTTAAGAATGAAAAGACAACTAAATGCTCCTTATTAATTCCTGTATTAATTCAGACTTGTTTTGAACTTTTAAGAAGCATCCTCATTGGGATAAACATTCAATGCAAGTAATTAAAACAGTTATTCAGCTAGAGGTGTTTTCCTGGGAAGATTTAGGAGGCACAGGGTTTCTTGTGACATGCTTGGGAGAATGCTTGTTGTACAGGACTTGAGCAGGGCACATGTTCATCTGACATTTTTTCCTTGAATACCCAGACATATGATCTTCTACCATTTTTAAATCAAACCTGTCTTAGTATTTATTAAAGGAATAATCACAGGAATAATTATAAGATTCATAGAAACAGGCATAAGCTATCTATATCAAATTTGTACTTTACATTTTCTTCCTGAAAGTACATAAAAGCAAGATGATTAAATCAGAACCATGGATTCACAAAGTCACTTGATTGTATCACTAGCTGCAGAACTCAAAACAGAGCCTGCCTGGTTTACACTGCTTAAACAGGATCGATATGAATATAGATAACAATGGGGATCTGGTCTGTAAATACACAAATGAATTTGGAGAAAATTATAACACTCTAAATGTATGTCAGGAAACAAACTTCTACAAATCTCATTAAAAAGTGCATTCAAGACAAGTAGTGCTGAAGTGCTTCTTACAGGTAAGAAGGTTAGAGAGTCAAAATAGTCAGAGAAGAGAAAAGAAACACACAGATTAAAAATAAAACCTTAACCCATAAGCCAAAATACCTGAAAAATAACTGCTTTTTCTTCAGTTGATCAGAATGAAGTTCCTTGAAAAGCTGTACATTTTACAAACTAGATTTCATCTCTTTTGTGGAAGACTGCCAAATTATTTTCTTTTCATTAAAATCTCTGTAACATTTGTTCCACCAGGATTCAAAATTATATTCTCTTGACATTTTATAATTTATAATGTTATAATTTATAATTTTATAATTTTCTGTGGAAAACTTTGAATTTGCACTTCAATTAAAATTTTAAAAATACAATTTTGGATTTTTTTTTCCAAGAGGAATATTTTTTGTTTCTTTTAATTTCTAAACGAGCAGCTATTTCTCATTGAATTATTGAGAAAAAAAGAAGAAAATTTCCTATTTTGAAAAAATGTGAATTATAAACAAAATTAAAACATAAGCCTGAAAAGGCAATTATTACATTAAAGTGATTAATAAAAGTTCAGTATTTTAAAAAGAAGCTTAATAGAAGTAAAATGGGGATTTATTTTCTGCATGCTAATTTTTATCTTTAATAATGTAGCTTTCTGAAATCAGAAGAACCAAGATCAGATGAACAGTCTTCTGAAAAAGTAGTATCTGCCTGTAATGAATTTATTTGGATGAAATTGCTACAAAGCAACCTAATAAGAATTTCTCCACATACAATACTTCTTGTCTTGTGCAGTGAGGACTGATCATTCAACACAACTGCAGAAAAGAATAAGAGCATAAATTAACCAGTTCCCACAAAACAGTCTCTTTGAAGGGCATCATAGCACTTGATTTAACAGCCCTTTAAATGGTGGGATTGAACGTGCAGGTACCGGCATTATTAGGGATGGTCATTCTTTTGGTCAAGAAAAGATTATTAAAAATAAGACAAATTGGTAGATAAAAAATCATTAGAGAAAGTGAAACAATGAAATAATGAACAGTGAAGTAGAGCTTCCTCTGGTCAGGAACAGCATAGCAATTGTGCATTCAGGCTGGATTTTGAAGGTCATGTGCCTATGGAAGTTTATTACTGCAGCTGGGGTAAATTTTTGGCTACTGACCCAGTACTCCTCAGGGAAAAAAAAACTTCTCCAATTCAAAAGGGCATGCAAACACCCTAATGCAGAAGCAGCTGTAACTCAACAGTCCCAGGATTTTTCTTCAGTGAGTTTCAATCCTTGATGAGATTTTCTGTATAAATATTTCTGCTGAACACTAAGTGGAAATGAGTATTGCTTCCTGGCCCTTTCTCTTTTAAATAGCCTATTGCTATCACAAATATATGTTGTCTTGTCATAAGATGAGTACTAGGTGACACTTAGACATGGCTCCTTAAGGCAAATTTAAAGATCACAGTTATGGTTTCACCCGACCTCAGTCTAGAATCAAGGCCAAAGCACTCCTCTGTAATAACCAATTCTCTAAATTTAATAGGCCTCATTGACCTAGATAATTATTTTAATCTTCACCATAACATAAATTTTCAACTAAAAATCCATGATGTGTTTGAAATAGTCTTCACCAACACACTCAAGTTAAAGGGGAATTCTCATTTTCCAGGCTTTCACATGCTGATTCTGGAAAGAGTAAGGAAAAATCTTTCTGTTTTCATTTTACTGAGTGAATTTATTACCTTTGGCAAATATTTTTATTTGCATATATTTTCCTATAAATATAATTCTACCAAATTTATCCCATTTTAATTGTCCTGTAGATGCCAGGGCAGTAAGGAATTAATGCATTACTTTGCCTCAAAGACTGATGACCATTCAGCTGGGCAAGTTAGAACAGGATGTGCTTGGAAAGGAAGGCAGAGTGTAAAGCTAAGACAGCACCTTTCTGGAGCCAATTTTCCTGTTCAGGTCCAGGATGACAGCACCACATCCAGCACAAGCGCAGAAGTGGCGTCAAGGAGCAGGCAAGACCAGTGCGGGGGGGGATTGAGACAACCTAAAGACCCTCAAAGCCCCCCAGCCCATATCTGGAAAGCTCCAGAAGAACAGACTGTGCATGTTAACTCATTTTCATGGAGAGCTAGAGACCTAATCCCACAGGAGAGAAAACTTACCTATAAGAAAATCCTCGCAAAACTTGTGTCACACATCCCCAGGACTCAGGGCACCCTGTCAGCTGGATCGACATTGGACCCAGGACTGGTGATCCCCTTTATCTCATCTCCCTTTCATTTTTCTCTTTCTTCCCTCTTTCTTCTTCTTCTTCTTCTAAAATGCATAACAATTTTCATGCCAGGTGTGTAGTGTGCTAATACACTTAGTGAGTTTTTCTTTTTTTAAACCCTTTTGGCTTTTGCTGTTCTTTTTCAAACCTGGGCATCTGCAAATCTTGGATGGTCTCTCCTGTATAGGAGTGGGACACTACATACACATAACACAATTTTTCTTGCTTTATTGTATTTTTGGCTATCTTAATTGAGCTTCTCAAAACTAGCTGGACTGTTTTCATCACAGGGATCAGAAATGTAACTGAAATTAAATATACTGAGGTGCAGAATGATTGAAAGGGTTAGCATGAACTGTTTTCTCCAGGATTTCACAACAGCCCCTAATACTTTGAAATGTAAATGGTAGACCAACTCTTGCATCCAGAGATTGATCTGACAGATATTCTGAGACAGCTAAAGGTCTCGAAAATGAATGAGACATAAATTCACTTATTCTGTCCCTTAGAAACCCTTTTTCCCTCTGTATATAAGGAACATGTAAATACAGTATATATATAATACATGTATATACAGTACATGTAAATAACCTGGAGTTTTGGGAGCAAGGACTACACTCCAGTTCCTGTTACATTGAGATGATACTGATTCAGTTTGGTGATAGGCACCTGAGTTAGTAGAAAAAGAGAAGGAAAGGATTACATCATAAGGATCAAATCCCATGGCTGCCCCTAGCCTAGTATTTGAAGGTTAAACACATTAGAACAAAAGACATTTGGAAGAAAAAGATTCAGTACATTCTTGACAGAAGGGTCCACTGCAGGCTATAGCAATATGGTGATTTAGACGCAGGTTCTGGAAGTCCTAAATGGCTGAATGAAGAAAACTGGGTGTCACAGAGAAAGAGTTGTTTCTTGTTTCACTAAATATCTGTTATTGGCTACTATTATGTCTTGACCCTGATAGACCAAGTCAGGCTGATGAACAAGTTGGGAAGAATTTGGGTTTTTTTCATGTGTAGCTTTTGTCTGATAAATCATCCTTAGTCTTTCTGACTCAGATATGCAGTAGATGCTAACTCTCCTATATGGTAGAGGATTGGGCATCATGGAGTAGGCAATGGGTAATGGAAGAAGAATCTTCCCCATAAGATTCTTTCATAAAGTTGGTCTTTTTAGGATTATCAAATATTAATTTTAAAAACATAAAAAAAGGAGGAAAAAAAATCAAGCCAACCTCTTATCCAACTCCTTCTAAAAATACAAGGATATTTACTTTAGAAAAAAATCCCAAGTCTGGGCAACTACTTTTTCTTAAAAAGCCTTCCTAGAATCTCAAGATTTTCTAGTTTTGCTATATTGAGACACAGGTTGTTTTGCAGAAAACTGGTAATCTTAAAATGCTTTGTGCCAAATATAGTAGGATTGGGGGAGAAAAAAAAAGAGGGTAGTTAAAGTTTAATGCATTATCATAATATTAGTCAATTGATGTTGATATTAACATTAATGGTAATGTTAATGAACCTGGCCTGCTATGGAAATCCATGCATATGTCTATTTGGTTTGAGATAAATGTTACTATTATAGCTCTCTTCACTCAGTTTTATATTTACTTTCTAAGTCCATAGCTAAACAAGAAAGATCTGGCTAAACATTTTCTTTCGTTTACTTTGTTTTTCCTTCCTCTCCTCCCATGTTTTAATGCGAAATACTTCAAATTAACTCAGTACATTTAACTGTAGTGTATTTTGCTATGGGAAGGTTAATGTTAGGAGGACATTCTGCCTTGCACAGTTAAGAAAATGTCATTTGGCATGAGAGATTAGAAAATTTTCATCAACACATTCTAAAGGAAAGGGCCTCTTTATGTCAGTGATGGATTATTCTTCCAAAGCCAGGCAGAGTTCATTAGTTCTTGTGCCTTCAGGGCCCCATTCCAGGTTTTAGCTCTCATGTGACAATACAAATGAGGGATACACAGGGTTGTAATGACATATTTAGTCCTTGCTGTGCACAATAGCCATGCATCTGCAGCAAGTGGCAGAACGTTTGTCAGTTTGAGGCGGCTTTGTGACGCAGAGAAGGCATCCTACAGTGGAGTCATTTGGCTGGACTAACAGCTACTGGTGACTCTACTGTATTGCTCTAATGCATGTTTAATCCATCCAGGCACAGTCTCCCATTAAGAAATAAGGCAGTTTTAATTTTTCATTGAAGTGTTTATTAAATACACTTGGCCAAGTTCGCTGATGATTTACCTGTGCCTTTTCTGCTGCAGTTTGCTTCTTTGTTTGTTCTTCTTGGATTAATTATGCTTTAAGAGAGTCCAGCTCTTTTTGCAGTTTACTTAAGAAAAAAATAAGACAGTTGGAGGTTTAATGGTGTGTAATATACCTGCCTTTGCTAGGCTTTTCAAGGTTTATGTATATATTTACTTTTAAGGATTGATCGTAGAGTCACTTTTAACATAACCTTTTCATAGGTTATAGCAAGGCCACCTTATACAAGTAATGCTATTGATCCCATTAAATCTTAAAATACAGTTTGAATAC
This sequence comes from Dicrurus megarhynchus, assembly GCA_013399195.1. Classification (NCBI taxonomy): domain Eukaryota; kingdom Metazoa; phylum Chordata; class Aves; order Passeriformes; family Dicruridae; genus Dicrurus; species Dicrurus megarhynchus. The sequence goes on from VXAD01010104.1 coordinate 1,362,686, forward strand.
ATCATTGTGTTCACTCTGTGTTTGTAATATAGCTCTTAAAACAATTTTCTCAAATTTGCTAGTTTAATCCACCATGGAGTTTTATCTCATTTGTAGAGAAATGCAATTTCTCATTCTCCAACTATGATTCTTTTGAGCTATGTTCATTTTTACCAACTCATGTATTAAAAAAAAAAAAAAATCTTAAAAAAGAATACAAGGCTACTTACTTTTCAACAGCAATATGATTTTAAAAAGTTTAAAAATGTGGTTGATGGAGTTAACTAATATATATACTACTTCTTAAGCCTTCAATGCAAACACATTGGTTTTGAGGTGAATTGGCACCTATATGAACTCATGCAAGGAAGGTTATTTGGCTCAGAAGTATTTAATCAACTAAATTTGCTGTTGCAAAAATCGACCAAAACCAAATACAAAAGCTAGTTATGAGAACTAAGAAGGAAGAACTGATGTTTTTCTCTCACTGCTTTCATCTATCTTGAAAATAACCAAAACAACTTTAAAAGACTCTTCCTAATTTATATTCCCTGCTTTCAGTCTTGGAGTAAAGTTATATTCCCATGGCTTCCTTTGATATAGTGAAAACTAAAAATATTTCTAAATGAAAAATCTTATTTGAAGTCCCAGGCACTGGAAATATATATTTTAGCTGAAAATTTTGAGATTATATAACATGAAGGGTAAACTTTCTAACTTAAAGAGCATTGTGCTAAAATTATTGTATAGAAGCAAGTAGTAAAATAGGAAACAAATAAATAAAATAGAAAAGGTATGAAAAGGTGTTATTTTAAAAGAAAATTGTATATTATTATTAGGAATTGTACTATATATTACTATGTAATGTCTGTCAGAGTATAAAGCATTCAGTTGCTTAAAATGTCACTTTCATAATGTTAATAATTGGTGTCTCAGTTTATTTGTAGTTTAAACAGTTCATTATTTTGTGTAAAAGCACAATTTTCTAAAATCTGAATAATTTTTTGTGTTTCAGCGACTATCCATACATCTCCAGGAAAACTCCTTTTAACAAGGAGTTATCAACAAATACTAAATCTTCTGTTGTGAGAGTGAAAAAATAATTCAAAGCAAATATCAGTGCTTTATAAAAATTAAAAAAAAAATTCAGGAACAGTCCTTCCGTATGATCTTCCTATATAATTCTTGTCATGGTCCTAGCCTTCCTCCTTGAAACACTACATTTTTTACAGATATTCTCCTATTACTTTTCTTTCAGCCCTCAATCAAGAAAAACTATCTACAACTTGGAAGTATCAAGTTCCTAAATTTAGCTCTCCAACTTCCACTTCTTACATTAAACTTTTCAATTTCTTTGTAAATCAACCTCTCCTGGTTTTTGAATCAAGCACTGGAAATAGATATATAAAACTGCAGTTAATGTTGTAGCTGCAACCCATATAATCATTCCCAAACTTCAGCCAGATGAAAACCATCCCGGCAAAGAAAAGTATGCAGGAAAATGACCCAGCTACTTAATTGGATTCTTAACAGTGTTTTCAATCTCCCAACAGGTTTGACACTGATACAGTTATAATGAAAAATAAATAAATAAATCATCATATCTACATTATTTTCTTTTATCTCTCCTACATTCATCAGTATAAATTTGAAATCAAAATTTAAAACACAGGAGAAAGAACAAAAGAAAGAATGAAAGAATGAAAGAAAGAAAAAAGAAAACCAAGGTGTGTTAAGAAAAGTGTAACTTGTACCAGAAGAGTGTGACAATGATTCTCTCAGATCAAACTCCATGATGTCTCACAAGATAGCCATGGCAAAATATCCTAACTGCACAAATTGCTAACAAAGCTTACTCAGAGTTAATCTGGCAGGCTGGGTACACAAGGGAATATTAGTGCTTTTGCTGTGATGCTCTATCTGTGCTATCTCTTACTGACATGTTTTTATTGAGTGACAGAAAATTATTAGTAGGATTGCAATCATTCAGTTTCTTTCTTCCTTACGATTTACCTTCTGTTACCTTGAATCTTATATTGTTCTGACTTGGCTTGCCAGGACCCATAATTGCTTGAATACAGCATCTGGGACATTCTCCCTTTTCACTTTCTTTCCTGTTTGATGCTTCTGGTGTCTTTTTGAAGATTTAATTTCATATGAATAAAGTAGTGGTGGGGACAGTTAAGACCTTTATTTAAATTTTCTCAATTTCTTTTAGTTTCTACCCAGTTCTAATTAACTAAAATATTAAACTTTTTTTTTTTTTCTGAAATGAAAAATGTAGGAGCTGATTAAAATTCTCATGATCAAGATATTAATCCACATGAAAATTATAGTTACTTGTAATTGTATCTTATTTATGCACAACCAGTGCAGTGAAAACTTGGTCTTGGTTTAAAATCAGGAATATGTCCTGATTTCTGCTGCGGCTGATGAAAGAAGCAAAATTTCTCAGATAAATGTTCTATATATAAAAAGCTATATCCTTAATTGCACATACTTTAAAATAAATGGATTTAAGGTGTCTCATTCACACCTCAATCTATTAATGTTTTGTGCATCACTTCTCAGCCCAGCATCTCTCAGTCTTTTATCCCTTGCTACCATGATAGCATTTCCACCTGCAATTTGTGGCTTGTAAATAGGTTTATCCTGTGACATCCCCTAGCTACACTGCTGGGAAGAAAAACAGTTTTAAGGTTTTGTTGCTTCATCAATAATACAAAATCCCATACTAGAGATAGTTTATCTCTAGTGGAATAACTTAATTTCTGAAATAATGGCATTTAGTTCATTGTTTAGTTCCTGATTCAGCAGATCTCTGAACTCTGCTGAATTCTTCTGCTGGAATTGCCTTGTCAGTGGGAACAGGCAGGAAACTTTACAGACAACTTAAAGGTGAGAGTGGGGATATCATTAAAGAACTATCTAGGACTCTTGATTCCACAGAACCAGAGGTTTCCTTCAGACATTTGCTCTTCAAATCGTGCTAGACAGAAACTAACAGAAAGAAAAAGATGATCTTCAACAATTATGAGTGCTGAGCAAGATTTAAGAACCTGTTGGTAGGGGGGTACCTAATGCGGCATTTAACCTTACACCCTTTTGTGCCCTTTGACATTCAGTAAAGTTTAAATGTCACCAGAATAAGTATTTTGCTAAGTAATTTCTTTTCCCTTCTTAAAATTCAGGAAAGAGAAACTAATGGCAGACAATTTTTTTTTTTTTGCTTTGTCTCTTAATGGTTGTTTCTGTATCATTGTCAACATAGAGAAGAATCTAGGTTTCTGTGTTCAGCATGCAAGTTTATGATCATTTCAAGAAAAATCAGGTACTAATTCTTTAATATTCTTAAAGACAGTTCTATTTTTCTTAAAAAAGTGGTATATATTTAAAATAGCATTTCTTCATAGTAATAGTATTTTCAAGCAATGAAAAACATGTTTCATCTTGCAGAAAATAGCAATATTTTCTTCCACAGAAACTGCTGTAATTATAGTGATGCCATGGTGACTCAGCTACAGTAGCATTTCTATGAGGTGTGACTTTCAGAAAATTTTCCTTCTTGCCAAGTTTTATGAAGTGTGGAAGATGTGCAGGTATCATGCACTGAAGAACACCACACTGAAGTACATGCACATATATATATATATATGTATAAAGGAAAAACAACATGAGAGCAAAGTATGAATTTTGACCAAGGAACTAAGATATGTATTGCTCTAGGGAAAGAAAGGATAATAACCTCTTGAGCAAAACATGCGGTTAGAATCCAGAATATGCATGTATGTATACAGGAGAAAAAAAAGAAATTGTCTTAGAGAAAAACGCAAACTCTTTTGCCCTAATGATACACTTACACCTTTAAAATTTTTTACTGTTTAATTTGGTAGAAAACTAAGTCTTTTACTTTTTTTTTTTTTAATTCAATTAATAATGTGATAAAGAAGTATTTCTGCTAGTACAAAGTCATACACGACTGATAAGATACTGTATTATTAATTCAGAGAGTTCTTTTCATAAAACCCTACTACAATAGAAATTGAACTTTTATCTATGATAACCCAAGTGAGTAACCAACAATCATGTATAATGAACACACAGCCTTGAACTGCTGGAACTTTCACAATTTGTACCAAATGATTTAACTATACATTGAACTAGATAATCATTACAAGGGACATAATTTAGTCTTGCAGTTCTGATATTCAAGAAAATAATAAAAAAACTGACTGTTGAGTTGCTTATTAGACTGCAAGATTAAGATATAAACACTCAAGAAAAAATGTTCAGATTATGGTCAGAGCATAATGGAGATTCCACCTTAAATTTCTATTCCAAATTTAGTTTCAAAGACAGTTTTTAAGTTACATATTTCTCTCTTTGGGTGAAGTTGTGCATAGCTAATGAATATTTGAACAGAATATTTTCACAGAAATTCATCTTAATGCTGCATGCTATATGCTAAGGAAAATGTTTTGCAGTAAGTTAAGAGTTCCTGACTGTCTTTACTTATCTTTAGATGTATATATGTACAGAAAACAAATACATGAGTGAGATATTGTCCTTAGCAAAGCAGAGAAAGGGCTGTCAGAATAATGCAGCATGAAAATATATGAAGATCCATACATACTCTGTTTAGAGTGTCTTTTTTCTCTAATGTTGCAAACACAAGGACACCAAGCTCACCCCTTACCATAAAACAGGGTAGGCCTCAAAATTCTCTTTTTCTGAGAAAAGTAGCAGGAAATATTCTGATGGCTTTTTGTCATTTCAGTGTTCCCCTTTGACTGAGGAAAAAATCCCACAGTCAAGGAAAACAACCTCTTGTATGAGCTTTGTTTCAACAGATAAGCACGGCACTCCACAAATGTGAGGTGTGGGACACTGTATTATCTACTGTTACTCTTTTCAGATGGTTAAATGAATATTATTTTTACAGTTCTGATGTTGTGCCAAAGAAAAATTTCTACGTAAATTTTGTGGGTTTCTTTGTTTAAAGCCATTAATAATTATGAAGATTTTTAATTTTATAGTAAAAAAAAGGAGATTAACTTTTAAGTACTACTTTATTGTCCTTTCTTTTGACTTTCCTGGCAGGCATTAAAAATGAAAAATAAAGTTCTGGCCACAGGCATAAATTTTTCAAAATAATGTTCCATAATAAAATCATCGTCATCCTCATCATCATCATCATCATCACATAATAATCATCATTATTAGAATCATTGTTATTATTACTAGTGATGAAAGGAACAACGTTGTAATTTCCTACTTGCTAATCCCACTATAAATCAAGCCCTTGCTTTTTAAAAACAAAATGATTAGTCTTGTTATTCGTATTCACAGCACACATTCTTCCAAGTGACTATAAAGCCATTGTTAGGTGTATGATTTAAAATACAATAACAGAAAAACACTGGAACTCAGAGTGTTTTGTGCATGTGTTACAAAGAAGCAAATGACATTGGATATAGCCCTCACAGTATCACCCTCACAATAATGTAATTGACTGATTGCTTATTGTCATCCTCTTGACTCCACATAGAATGTAATTATCTACACAAAGCTTCTGGGATTTGAAGGTGCAAGCAGAATAAACAATTTTTTTTTTAATAGGAACAAGTCATAGAACTGACTGACAGTATGTTTTAGCACCCAGGCTTAACATTCACTTTCTAAAAGAAATTATACCAAATAACTGCACCTTACTCTCTCACCTAAATAACAAGATAAGAGACAAGGAAAAGTTTCTGCAACAGAACCCACCAGATATCTGCTGGCAATACATTACAGCAGAGAGGAAAATGTCTAGGAGTTTCTTGAAGTGTGTGGACAATAACTTTGTGACACAGCTGGTGAAGAAGCCCACTAGGAGAAATTCCCTCTGGACTTACTGTTTGTGATCAGAGAAGGACTGATGGGTGATACAATGGTTGGAAGCCATCTTGGGCACAGAAATCATGAAATTACAGTTTTTTATTCTTGTAGCAGCAAGCAGGCGGGTCAGCAGAACTGTCACCTTGGACTTCCAGAGGGCAGACCTTGGGCAGACTGGTTGAGAAAGCCGCTTGGGAGGCAGTCCCGTAAGGGAGAGGAGAACAGGAAGGCTGGATGTGCCTGAAGAAGGAAAACTCAGTTACAAGGACAGGCCATCCCCATGTGCCTGAAGACAAGCCAGTGGAGAAAAAGACCATCCTGGCTAAACAGAGACCTAGGGTTGTAACATTCTATTTTAGGTTGTTGGACAGATTATTTTGAAATTATCTCTACCATGGTACAATATGATTCAAATATACAGTCTAAATTTTTTTTTTTTATACAATCTTCAAAAACAAATATGAAGATGATTCTTGGAGAAATCAGTAAATAGTGAAAACAGACATTCAAGACATATCTTGAAATCCTCAAATATTGTGATATTCTGAATACTCTTTGAGAAAGCCAACCGTGGCCTTCTTTTAGTATTCTACAAAAACTTTTGCTTTTGTTGAGAGATGACTGCTCAATTTTGGGTTTATATCTGAGCAACTTGAAGTCCAAAACATGTGTTAAACCACACATTTTTAACTGCTTTTAATAAGATATTCCCAGTAATCAGTACCACAATTTAATAGGTATACATTCGTTGCCATGTACACAGTGTGACTCAGATGGCTTGCTCAGTCCCATAAGTTTTGAAAACCAGTTTAAAAGCAAAATTTAATTTAAAAAAATTACATGATACAGACATAGCGAAAATATTTATTTCAGCCAATAATCATCATAAAGTTATATAACGCTTTGGGTGGAAGGGATGCTAAAGATCACTGAGTTCCAATCCCCTGCCATGGGCATGGACACCTTCCATTAGACCAGGTTGCTCAATGCCCCATCCATGCTGGCCTTGAACACTTCCAGGGATGGGGCATCTACAGTTTTTCTGGGCAACCTGTTCCAGTGCTTCATCACCCTCACAGAAGAGAATTGATTCCTAATTTGTAATCTAAATCTACTCTCTTTTAGTTTGAAGCCATTCTCCCTTGTCCATGCTCTTATAAAAAGTCCCTTTGCAGGTCTCTGTATACCTTTTATGTACTGGAAAGCTCCTGTAAGGTCTTCTGAAGCCTTCTCTCCTCCAGACTGAACAACCCCAGCTCTATCAGCCTGTGTTTGTAGGAGCAGTGCTCCAGCCCTCTGATCATCTTCGTGGTCCTCATCTGGACTCACTCCAATAGATCTGTGCCCTACTTATGTCGGGACCCCCAGAGCTGGATGCAGCACTCCAGGCGGGGTCTCATGAGGACAGCACAGAGAGGCAGAATCACCCCCTGAACCTGCTGGTCATGCTGCTTTTAATGCAGCCCAAGATGCACCTGGTTATCTGGGCTGCAAGTATGCACTTCTAATCTCCATGCAAAGAAAAAAAAACCCTCCAGACTTTTTTTTTTTTTAAATACTTATGAAAAAATATGGGTTTTGCAAAAGATACACAAATTGAGGAGGCTAATGACTAAGAAAAAGCAACTCTGAGAAGGAGATTATATGAAACAAGAAATGTGCCAAAGATAGTGATAATTTTAATGCTATATCTTGTGAAAAAGTAATTTCTTTAAAAAAATCATGCTAAATTATTGAGGAAGAGATTTCAAAAGGGTCAAGGAGCAGACACCTATTTTCTGTTGAAAGACGACGGGTTTTCATTTTCATGAATTCAAAAATCTACACTTCTGGGAGAACTGGGTCAAAACCAATTAACTTGTAAAAACTCTGTAGAAACTAAGTTAAATAAGTGTGGATGAAAGACCACAAGTGTAATCCCCTTAATAAATTACAGCAGCTAATAACCAACCTTTCTGAATTTGAACAGCTGTATTTTCTAAAAAGCATTGAAATCCATCCTGCATAGATCATTAACCCAGAAATAAGGTAGGCAAACATGACTGTAGCAAGATCTGTATCATGAAGTAATTCTCATTTCCGATAGGTAAAGGAAGGGAAAAAAAGAAGGAAAAGGAAGGGAAAAAAAGAAGGAAAAGGAAGATAAAAGGGAAGGACACTTGACCAGTACCTCTATAAAATTTCCCAAACACTAGATGGAAATCTAAACAATTATCTACATTTCATTTTTAAATAAATTTGCACACTCTCACTCAGCTGTGGGGCCAATGCATTGATTCCCTTAACACCTTTTCCCTTCTATCACCTTAGACAACACTCACAGAGCCCTAACTATCAGCTATGCATCAACTCATACTAGACAGCAGGTGAGAATGTCAACACCAACAAATAGACATGATGAAAGAGAGGCATTCAATGTGAAGATCCTTGTCTCTGGAAGTGTGATGAAGATGTGACCAAGAACCCGGTGAAAGAGGAACAAAGACAAGAAGGATTGTTATGGGTGGCCATGCAGGATGTTCCTCAGTAAAGAAAACCAGCCACCGATTTACACGTCATGAAAATGTCAGTCTTTTAAAACGAATGAGTGCACAACCAAACTTCTGACCAGCTCTTTATGCAGAAATTAAATGAATAAAGATTATTTCCACTGTAATAAGCATTTCTGAATCAACTTGATTGTCATTTGTTATCTACATGAAAAATAAAAAGGTTTTTCTCCATTGGCCCAAAATTCTGACATCTGAGGAGTCATATGCCATAAGTTGTAACAATTACTGATGTCAAAGGACCAAAATTCAAATGATCATTTAATGTTGTTTGATATGAAAGAAAACATAATTGAATTCTAAACAAATAATGTCACATTCTGTGAAATGGCTGCTGCCAGGATGACAGCAATACCCCCCAAAAGAGTTGCTGCATTTCACACACAAAAAAATTAAATGTATTTTTTTTTAAATATTGCATTAAAACAACCCAAAACAACAATTTTAAAAAACCTTCTTTCTTCTTTTGCTGTTTTTCTTCCTTTTATTTCCAGAGGGAAAAACATTTAAATGTATGGACTGAAAACCAGGCAATTATGTATCTGTAACCTTCCTGAATATTTAAAATATAAGAACAAATCGAGAGATCAAAATGACTCTTCATTTACATGGGAGGCCTCTCTAGGATAATAGTAAGATCTTGTCTCACATTGCAGCATTATTAAAATCTGTGACACCATTCAGGCCAAATAAATATGTAAAATGATGCCATAATGGTTAAGGTCTTTGGTGTAACATAAGCTCTGAGATCCTTTGCTGTGTGTTAAGAGTACAATTGTGCTGAACTCCTGTTGCTAATAATCTGATTGTTTATAGGTAATCCAGGCAATCAAGAGTATACTACTTTTGAAACTGTTGATTTGTAGGTATTCCTTATAATATAGGTTGGGCCATGTATTTGATAATATCTCAAAAAAGAAGAAAAATAAAAAGAAACTTTAAAGGAAAAAAACCTAAAACATTCAAACATGCAGAATTTCGTGGGAATAGAACATCTTACAGTAAGTTCAATATAAATATTTGTTCTATTGGCTGAAAATGGTCATATGTAATGTTTTATTTATCACCAATTTCCTTGCTTAATTAAACCTCATCACTCCTTCCATGTCTCTCCTTGATATTATTTTTGTTATCATGGACAAGAAGGGATAATTAAGGGTTAAAGTGATGGAATAATTTAGAAGGTTATGCTTACATTTTTAGACGGATTCTGTTATAATGGCTTGCATGACAGTTTATCTTAAAACCAGAAATTTTTGTGTCATCATCATGACTTTTTGACCATTGTAGCTCTGCATCAGCATTTCAGCTCAATACATCTTAGTGATGACTTCAATTAAAATTAATATGTCCTCATTATGCTTAGAACAAAATTGTGAGATACAGTTTCTGTTGTATCAAGACTAAATTCACTTAAACATTTTGCTTAATCTGAAAACAACTATCTATGTAAAAAAAAAAAAAAANTAAAGGGATAATCTTTCTCATAATATAAAAATATTATGGCCGTGACTCTGGAAAGAATCTGGAAAACACATAAATTCACATACACTCAAGTCAGGTTCAGGAATAAAGAATTCAAATGCTAAATATAAGTTTCACACCCTGTATCTTCTGAGATGCCCAATCCAAAAGATCATTCTCAGAACATTATGGATATATACAGATTCAATGCTGAATTGCATAAGAAGGAAATATACCTCTTATATAGCAGTCTATTGATTGGAATATGGTGTTGGGGTTTCCACAGAAAAAGAGAAAATATGATGGTCTACTCTCCACTCTGGAGTAGAGTAGAACACTCTGGGTTCTGTCAGGTAAGCAATGGCATAAAATTCACTTTTGGGAGACTTATCTGCTTATCAAATTATACATACTAAAAAATTACATGATAATAGTTTTACTTAGGAAAACAAGTAAACAGAGAAAATCCAGAACAAAACTACAAACTATGCCACTTTCACCACATCTATAAAACAAAGACTGCAGGTGGTTATAAATAAGTCTTCCTCAGCCTAGAGAACTCGTGCATTGATCCACACAGAGTACGCAGCACTTTGCACACACCCTGCTCCAAATTCTGCTCTGGGGCTGGGTTCAGGCCTGTGAGCAATGACATGCCTAGGAGTCTGACAAGGTCATGGACTATGCTCCAGGATGAAGCTATGTGGACTAAATCTGAAGCATCAATATCTTCATTGGCTAATATTAAGGAGATATTTTTGTCCTGTATTAAATCCAGATGCTTTCCTAAACCAGGAAAATATTAATATATTCATACCAATATATTAGGGAATATTGATGTACTAATGTCATAAGAAATCTCCACAGGTAAGCAAAGAAAATAATATGATTTTGAATACTATAGTCATCTTCCTTGACTTAGGCACAACTATTCACTTGTATAAAATGAATCACATTTATAAATGCCTTCAGAGTTTAACATAGAAATGGTCATGCCCTTTCTAAACAAATTGTCAGTGAATATGCCATGGAATGTATAACTCAAGAAGAGCCTCTTCTTTGCACTTCACACTCTCCTGCCTTGAAATATCTATTGCCCTCAGATTTTAATAATTTCTCTTTGAGTATTTGCTTAGGATTCATTTCTTTGGCAGTTAATTTTTCATATATACATCCCAATGTATTTTACTCAAAATCCCAGTATGATATGCAAAAACACTGTCTCCTATGTCAAACTCCCTGTAAATCAAAAACCAAATGTACATTTTTATGGAAATGATTTATGCAAAGCAGCTATTTGATCCATAATAATAGTCACATGAAAAAGAAACAATGGAGAAAGAGGCCTGAGAACACATGGCAGGAGCACAAATATAATTACAATCAGCTTTTATTTGTCAGACTTAGAAATACAAAATGTGCATTCACAAAAATAATCATAAAACAAAATGTCCCAGGGTTCCACTCAATTTTATCCCATTTGTTTTGGAGAAACACATAGATAAGAAGAAAAAATTAATTCAAATCCAGGAAAAAAATGTGAAAATTTGTGTAAAATATAAATCATGTATTTGAAACATGCCATTGCTGACCCAGTCAGATTTATTTAAAGCAAAACACCACCTCCTGCATATCCAATTAATGGTTGCCATGGCAAATAAGAGCTCCCACTGCATTGTCTTATTGCAATATGCATGACAACTGCAAGTATATCACTCAGAAATTTCCATAATGATATTAGCTGATCTATCCGGCATCAGACAATTAATTTTGTAAAGCATCAGGTGTTCAATATTTATCCTCATAAAAATTAAATGCAAACATTCACATATCATATGGAAATGGATTCCCCCTTTATAATCACTGTCCTGCCTTCTCTCTTTAAATATTTTTCTTAAAATTTAGATTAGGATGGGAGACATATTTTTGGTAAGTTTTCTGTATAAAATGGACATGGTCAATACAATGTTTTAATCTTTGAATAGCAGCTAGTTTTAAAATGAGTTCAGATAAAAGATACATTTTGTAAAAAATGTTTTGTCAATGAGTCTCTTCTGGCTTGTAAACATGTTTCTCGGTGAAATACAAGTTCCTTCTGTCTGTTTTGTAAGAATTTTCTTGGATGATAATGGCTGGATGAGACAGATCCAGCACTTAGCACTGCCAGATTTGCAAGGCCATCCAAGCACTTCCAGATTTTGCAAGAAATGAGAGGAAAGAATTTGCTGTCCCCCCAAAATTACATGTTAATAAGGAATACATGTAACAGAAAACTAAGGACTAGCCTAAATTTACTCTTCTTTGAATATGGGTATCTTTAAACTGTTGTGACCCAGCACTCAGAGCTTCCCTTTCAGAAATTTTGTAATAGTTTTATTTTAAGCAACTCACTGTGGTGTTTTGTATAGTTACCATCTGACTCATTGTGCAGTCCAACCTGGAGAGATAGCTGCCTCCAGGACATTGCTTTCTTCTCTAGGCTGTAACTTCATCTTTTAGTGGGACTCATTTTCTATCCCTGTGAAGGTGAGTTTTGCACTGAAATAAATGCTGGAAGTAATCTACCCCAAAGAGACCCCAAGAATAAGTCAAGAAACGAAACTCACTGGTTCAGAGAATTTGGGACCAGGGAGTTATCGGTTATGTCCATTGAAGGGTTTCTGGGTTTCTACACAGTTATAGTTTGAATCCGTCAGTAATTCTGAGAGAAGGTACTGAATATTTAGACAATTTCTTCTCTTTGAAGTGGGGGACTCTCTTATAACATCATGCTTAATAACATATATAATATAGTGATGCTCCTTCAACTTAACCTTTTAGTAAAAATGCTTCTTCACAAGAAATCTTCATCTTTGAAACTTCAGCCTCCAACAGGGGAACAAGGAATCTAATTAGGGGGGAAAAAAGTAGAGTGATGTTGGTAAAGAAATAAGCATAGGAATGAATTCTTGCTAAAGGACTAATAATGAAGGTGAAGGACTAGTAAAGCTAGAGTTGGCAAAAGGATTATTTTTAATAGCACTGCTGGTAGTAGTACCAATCCTGCTATTTTGGCAGTTTGCTTTTGATAAATTTCAAGAAACAGCTGTGTGTAGCAAACAAATCATGCGGTTATGAAGATAAACTTCAGAGCCCCTCGTTTTCACTCCTTTGAGAATGCATTTTTATGTCTAGATTCTGGTTTGGCTTGACTGGTTTTTTTTCCTAGTGTGTTGTTGTTTGAGGTTCTTTGGTTTTTTCCCCCTCCTTATCCAAAGGATCATTTTGTTAGACAACTTGAAGTGTAGTTTTACATGACAAAATATGATCATAATCTTTTTGGCATATTTAAGGCCATCCTATGAAAAAATTGAAAATTAAGACAGAAAACTTGAAACAGTTCCCTTTGGTAAGAAATGCATATCAATAGTAGAACAATCTCATTAAATAATCACTATCTCTTTGCAGGGAAGAAAAAAAGAGTTAAATAAAGACAGAGTATACGGTTTGATTTTTAGATAGGTTTTTGACTATATTTAGCATCTGTAAAATTAAAACAAACCAGAGAGCAAAATTAAGGTTCATTGTGTATATTCAGATTCATAGCACTGACCTCCAATGTACCAAAGTCTGAAGCTGGCTGCAGGCAACAGAAGTAGCTGGAAAATCTAGAGTTCTTCTCAGCATTTTTAACACAGAATTTTGCAATGCTTTTGTTTTTAGTCTTTTGGCACATACTCTAACCAATAGCTTCATTTAGCAACATTCAGCAGTTGGATGGATCAGATTATTTTTTAAATGAATGAAACTAATTTTGCTTGCAGTAACTTCTACCACACCAGCTGTTACTGTTTTCACTGCTGCCATCATCATTATCACCATCATCATCATCATCATCATCATCATCATCATCATCATCATCATCAAACTATAATTACTTTTAGAAAGATAAATTAAGGAAATACAGCAGTGGAAAGACGAAGTTCCAGGACAGAGGGTTATCCTTTGTTTATGAGTCTTAACAGCATTGCTTTATTGCAGTCTGCATTGTGGCAAGTTTACCGCAGCAGATTATTTACTGTCTTTTGATTAGATTTGTTAGAATTAATGGTGATTTCTTCTGTTTCTCTTATGAAAGGTGTAAATAAATGAAATTATATTATCTGTTGACATTTTCTACATGAAGTAGAAAATCTGTTTTGATTATATGATAAGTAGTCTAATTGAATTTGCTTCTTTCATTAAAAAGGAAACACCCGCAACTCAGCAGATCCTCCTTCTATTTCCATCTAATTTATCTAGGTAAATACATATTAAAAGCCAAGAATAAAAATAGAAAGAGACACTCTATTCCACTGACTATTAATTAGGTACTTCTGAATTAATTATATGGTCAGATGTCCATTAGAGTTCAGGTATCAATATAATACTATCAAACTGCACTGGCTTGGGGTGAAAGTGTGGAAAGGAAAAGGAAGGGGAAAATGTAGTTGGTATCATATTCTGCTGTTTATCTCACAGTCAGTAGCTCTATGCATACAATCAGCTGTACATTTATTGCTGAGTAACATGAGAATAGCTGCAAAACAAAAGCGTCACTAAAATTCTCTTCTCCGATCTCCTAGCTTTAAATGTCACTGCAAATGTGAATTTAACAGCACTTAAACTCTGACTCCCTGATTCTCAAAATCTCCACAGGTAACACAAACATGAACAGGAGTTTTTGCCATTGAAAAGAAAATAACACAGGCCATAAAATGGAGTACCTTGGATTACTTCAAGTTATCTCCCTGCCATTTTATTAATTAAAAAATCTAATCTAATCTAATCTAATCTAATCTAATCTTCAACTAATATTTCATAAATACAATGGCCATAGTAATGTCCAGTCAAACCACCCAAACGCTGCGGAAGTACACATGTTTTTCTAGAGACAGGACTAAACTTCTTTTTTATAACACATCAAGAATTAGTGTGTGGACTTTCATGAGTCTGAAGACTTTATCACCTATTCACACATTGTTTAGACCTCAGGGATAAGAAGGTTGTAAAGAGGCATTCAATATTCTAACACTTGAATCTTCCCAGATTCAGATAGCTTAGACAGCTATTTAGAGTAAGCTTTTTTGAGCCTAGAACAATTGATAGTTGCCTTTATGATCTCCTAGAGCAAGTCTTGAAGATAAACTTTTTTCATGATAAGTGGAGGTATTCAAGAGTCCAAACATCCCTCATTATTCTCACTAGGCTTCTCTTCATGTCATAATTTTGAGACCAAACACTTTCCTTACCTAGCACTTTGCAATTCTATAATGTGAATCTTAGACACAAAATTTTGAAGTTTTTTCCTCTTACATTTTAATGACTGTTTAATATGTACTCACATTTCCCTTAAAAAAAGGCTGAATTTAGAAAGCCTAAATATTATGATAAACTACTAACACTTCACTTCATTTAAAATGTAGAATTAAGTTCTGTGGGAACAAAATTTCACATTAACCACTGACAGCTATAAATATGCAGAAAGTTTGCCAAAATCATACCAAAGAACATTAATTAGAAACTGAATAGATTTAATCTGATGAAGTCTTTGTTTCTACAGATTGACAAAGTTTCTGTTTGAATAATAAACAGTACAATTCCTGATAAAGAACGTGCACATCTGATCTTTGTCTGAGAAACAGAAAATATTTCTGAATTAATACCAAGGCTTTTGTTCAGTAATGCATTTCATAAAATTTAACATATAAAGTGTTCAGGTGCTGAGGAGTTTGAATTATATGTTTACACATCTAGTCCAAAAAGGATTAATTTATGTAAGCAGCCATTGTTAAATATTTTATTGTTGGCCCTAGTTTTCCAGAAATTATAGACAGCAAATCACCTGATACACACGCTTTTTTCTCACTTGCCTATAAATTAACAGCACTAAAAGCTGTCTTAGGATATTGAATACAGTGCAAGAATACATGTGGATCATGAGCCATTGCAGTATGAAAGTAGCAAATTACAACTATCTGTAACTGTAATAATAAAGTAATAAATGAAAAATGCACAAGGTTTCCCTCATTGACTGGAAGTCCTCCTTCTTTTCTTCTAAATTTTTTTAATTGCCCTTATCTCTTTATAGCCTTTAGGGCTTTTCTCATCATCAAAAATTAAAATATACCATTATTTATAGCATGGAAGGGGGAGAAAATGTGACAGCAACTCCTGGACATACAAATGTATTTTTTCTTTTTCATTTGAGCCTTTACAGACCATTCCCTAAAATCAAATTTAACCACATGAGTTAATGCCTCACTAATATGAAGATTGTCTTCTACATCACTACAGTGCTTTCCCTTTGTGAATTGTCTGGTCTACAGAGAACTCTTGAGGATCCCTTTTTATTCTGTTAATAGGCAGTAAAGAATCATTTAAATATGAATTAAAAAATAAAGCTAGTAAATCTACTGAAAAGAATCAAAAGGTTTTCTTTAAAAATTAAAAAAATAAAATTGATAGCAAGGTGACTGGCCTGAGTGGATCATCCGTCTATTAACATCTGGATAATACCCCAAATGGGTCCACAAATTGATTTGCCAGAAATTACTTCCCAAAGTAATCTGATGGAATTCAAAGAGGGAAAAATTAAAATGAATGAAGGAAGAAGTGAACTATCTGTGTTTAATCTTCAGTTTCATCAGAAATCGATTAACTAGCTGACTTTGGGTCCAAAAGAATTAATTATACTCAGTCTCCGGTATAATTAACAACACTATGGCCATGTCCCAAAATATTCATTAAACAGTCAGGAACAATATGAAATTCAAATTAAAATTGGAAAAGAGATTAAATAGAAGTAGTCATCTCTAAAAAGAATCATACTACATCTGAGATGAAATCATTTAAGCAATACAAAATATGGAAATACATTTTGTGTTACATTCGATTATCATTAATTCCAGCACTGCAAGCTGGCAGCTATTTTAGGCTCATTACAAAGACTAAAATGGGCTAGAATTTTAATAGAAATCAATCCTCCTTGGAATAATGGGAATATGATTCAAACTTACAGGAAGTTAAGTTCTAAAATTCAAGTTTTCTTTTTAATTCTAAGTTCAGCTGAGGAAATTTGCATTCTGATGTACATCTACCATTAAGTTGAAATACTAAGGAATATGTACATAGATGTGAATGCAAGGAGAGAGAAGAGAGAGGAGAAAAGATGTAGCTTAGATATATGTTTTGGAATCCCTATTTTTCAAATTTCCCAAACCTAGTGTCAGTATCCTGTGGAACTGAATAATGCTGCCACGTGCAATATGGAATTTACTTTCAGTTTTCTACATGTGAATTTTTTCACCCCCTGTAACTTTACCTTGCTATATTTTGTACATTATTCTTCTGAATTTCAATACTCTTTAGCCAGTAAAAGCCAGGCTTTTCTTGCTTTGGGTTTTTTCTTTTAAAATTCAAGTATCACAAAACGTCTCATTTTAACGATTTCTGTAGAAAGTAATTGCAGCAGAGCAAAAGTAGCTTCATTTAAAGTAAGCTGTCTTGGGGGGTTATGCCTTAAACCAAAGGTTCTATAGAGGAAAATACTCGTGACCAAATCAGCTAGAAACCAAAAAAAACATATGCATGTTGTTAATTATCAAAATTAAATCTTCTATTATTTTATAATTTTAATTTTGTTTTTTTATCAAAGGCACACAAAGCACCTGCTTTTAATTATTGATTGCTTATGCAGTTATCATTTTTGCTTATTACTGACACCTTTAATAAGGCTGTTTAATAAGACTGTGTCAAGAAATTTGCAGTTAAAGTAAAAACTGTTGATTTATTTAATAGTTTGGTGTAATGTCATCATTCTCCATGTCAGCTTTTCTCTTCTTCAGTCCTCTAGCTCTCTTGACTAAGGACTTAGCCACTGGCAGAATTTTGACATTGCATGCAACTTTGATCTTTGGTGGGTTGATGCTGGCTGGACATCGTATGCCCACCAAAGCTGCTCTATCATTCCCATCCTCAGCTGGACAGGGAGACAAAATATAACAAAAGGCTCATGGGTCGACATAAGGACAGGTAGAAGTCAGTCTACAATCACAGAAAAAACAGACCTGACTTGAGGAAAAATAATTTAATATATTACCAATCAAGTCAGAGTAGGATGAGAAATATAACTGAATCTTAAATAAACACCTTCCCCCATGCTTCTCTTCTTCCCAGGCTCAACTTCACTCCTGAATTCCTAACCTTCTTCCCTCCAGCAGTGCAGGGGGATGGGGAATGGGGTTTGCAGTCAGGTCGCACATTGACACTGCTGGTCCTTCCTCCTCAGTGGGAGGACTTGTCACACTCTCTCCCTGCCCCAGCATGCGGTTCCTCCCATGAAAGACAGTTTTTCAACAACTTTTCCAGCATAAGTCCTTCCCATGGGCTGCAGTTTTAAACAAACTGCTTCAGCATAGTCCCTTTCAAGGAGTGCAGTCCTTCAGGAACCAACCGCCCAACCTAACAGGGCATTTCAGCCAACTGGATGTCTGCCAGAAATGCAATACAGCTGGCTGGATTGAAAAGAAGTCCAGGGGGCTCCTGGAGTGCATCAAAGGTAACTTTCTGGTCCAATTATTGCACAAACTAACCAGACAAGAAAAGTTACCAGACCTGGTGCTCGCTAGCTCACCTGAGCTCATTAAAGAGGTTTAGATTGGTGTCAGCCTGGGCTGTAGTGACTGTGCCCTAGTTGAGTTCATGATCTTGCAGAAGAGGGACCTGGCAAATAATAAAGTCAGAAGCCAGAACTTTAGAACACTTTTCATGGAGCACAGGAGCTCTTCATCTTGATGTTTAGAAAGTAAGACAAGGCAGGCCAGAACTTGATATGGTTGGGCAAGGACCTGCTTCTCACACAGAGGAGTAAGAAGGAAATGCACAGCCAGTGGAAGTAAGGATATGTGACCCAGGAAAAAAAACAGGAATACAGTTTGAATGTGTAGGTA
Organism: Dicrurus megarhynchus; assembly: GCA_013399195.1. NCBI lineage: Eukaryota > Metazoa > Chordata > Aves > Passeriformes > Dicruridae > Dicrurus > Dicrurus megarhynchus. The sequence continues at coordinate 1,381,527 of VXAD01010104.1, forward strand.
TGGGATATGGAAAGTTAAGGCACCATTGGAAAGGGACTTGTTAGGGGATGTGAAGAATAGTAAGAAATGAATTTCTAAATTCATAGGTCAGAAACAAAAAGCCCAAGGAAAATCCAAGTAGAATGAAAGAATAAACCTACACGATGAGTGCGAAGGGAGAATTGGTAATTACAGATATGGAGAAGGCTGAGGTACTCAATGAGTTCTTCACCTTGGTCTTCTCTGGCAGTCGGGTTTCCCATGTCTCAAGTACCTGAACCTCTAGGTGGGAGTTGGGGGAGCAAAGTTCCTTTCACTGTAAGCTAACAACAGGTTTGGGACCCCCTGATGAAAGCAAATAGTCACAAGTCACGGGATCTGATGAGATGCATCCCAGGGTTCTGAGGGAGCTGGCTGATGTTGCTCAGACAGTCTCCTCTACCTTTGAAAAGTTGGGGCAGTCAGGCAAAGTCCCTGGTGACTGGAAAAAGGGAAACATCACTCTGAATTTTAAAAAGGGCAGAAAGGAAGACCCAAGACAGATCAGTAAGCCTCACTTTTTTTCCTGGAAAGTTCATGGAGCAGATCCTCATAGAAGAAATGTTAAGGCTCACACAAGACAAGAAGGTCATCTGAGGCAGCCAGCATGACTTCACTAAAGGCAAATTGTTCCTGACCAAGCTGGTGGACATCTATGATGGACTGACTGCAATGGTCAAAAAGGGAAAATTGACTGGTATCATCTACCTAGGTTTCTATAAAGCCTTTGACTCAGTCCCACATGACCCAAATGTGGAAGGAGCAGCAGAGACAATGTGTGATACACAATCCCCATTTCTGTCCCTTGGTGTAACTGGGGGTGAGCGGGTAGAGAAATTGCAAGTGAAGCTGAGCCCTGGAAGAAGAGAGATGTGGAGGGAAGGCGTTTATTTAAGATTTTGCTCTATTTTTTATTATTTACCTCTGATTTGACTGGTAATACATTAAATTATTTTTCCTCAAGCTGAGTCTTTTTTTACCCATGACCGTAACTGTTGAGTGATCTCTCCCAGTTTTTATCTCAACCCATGAGACTGTCCTTATATATTTTCTCTTCTTTTCCAGCTGAGGAGGGAAGGGATAGAACAACTTAGAGAGGCACCTGATGTCCAGCCAGGGTCAACCCATCACAAGGCATTGGGAAATTACATCCACAAGTCTGTTCTCAAAATGAAAGTATTCTTTCCTATGCCATTGCAGTGGTTCTGTGCAAAGACTTTTCCATTCAAATCTAATGCATTATTCATTGCAACATTCAAGAAATATTCCCTGATTAAGGATAGTGCCTGCAACACTAAACAATAAGACAAACTTACCAGACCTCTGGAAATCTTTTAAAAATGCTTATTACACAGAAATTTAATTAGATTGATTAGGATTATTGAGCTGTGCATGTGATATTCCCCTAGAGACCGTTCTTTCTCATGAGTTTTCTGCAATAATTAAACTGCAGTAGGACACTCAACTGTAACTTTTAATGGTCACCTTTGCCAAGCAACTACTAGGAAGGGAAAGTGGAAGATATATCTTCTGAAAGCCACACAAGCAGAGAAACACATTCTTTGAAACAAAGAGATGATTCAGGATAAGATAAAAGATCCACTGATTTTTTGAAATATTGGAATCTTCTGTAACAAACAATTATGCTCTACAGAGGTTAATTAGTTATCCAGACTGTTCTCCGGGAAGACTCATTTGAATTTTTTAATGAATGCCATGTAACAAAAAAAACCCAAATAAACAAAGAGCTCATCCTTTCCTCATTATGTTTCTGCATTTAAGTGGCTTAAAAAATATTAGATTCAAAATGAAATAAAAACATGTTCAGATCCAGAGATCTAAAAATATATCAAGAAATATTTCTGGGATGTCTCAAGACAACTTTGACCACAGATTTTTTAAAATTATGTCTGGTTTAAGGTTTATAAAGACAGTTGTCTTATTCATTCAGCATTCAGTTCTGCTCAGGTCTATATGATTCTAAGACTATACAAGTCTCTTCAGATATGGTGTGAGGTTCACTCTTGTATAGTTTTTGTCTAACAATTATTTTCTAAGGGTGATCTTGATATGCATGTGTTGTGTACAGAGTTATTAAATTGACATAACTACCAGATGATTAGTACACTCTATTATTACTGGTCCATATCAGAATTGGTTGCATGGCTTAGGTAGTAGGTCCTTCTAATTTCCAAAGGGCTTCTTTTCAAGGGAAGTCTAAATGGTGAAAACCTGGCCCCATTTAGTGCATTAGCAAAACTGACAAGGTGGTTTGTCAGTCTCCACTTAGAATTCCTAAATTGGAAGCATCAATCATAGCATTGGACTTTTCTGCTTGTATAGTATAAAAAGTGAGAAATATTACTCGAGAATATTTACACTGAGTATTCTCAGATTTCAATTAAATAGTCTTAGCATATTCCTTTGTCTTGATCTGAACAGATTTCTTTCTTTTTGTAAGCATATTTGAAAATTAACACAATATACATTCTCTCACTATTCTAATTTTACTTTGATTTTATTGAAAGAATTGAATAGAATGAGAGAGTTATTTTCATTACATTATTATTAATCGCATGAAATAAATCTATCAATAGAATAAGAAAATTCATTGTTGTCTAATCAACAGCCTAAAGCAGGAAGGCAGAAATTTCGCAGTATCTTACATCCTACTTATAGGTGCTTCAGCAGTGTACATCCCTTTTAATGCATGGCAGTTAATATGTGCCACTTAACCTTTTCCATTTCAGGCTTCTTTTGACACTAGATAAAAGTAGGAACATTTTCATACACCCAATTCCGAATAAAGAGAAAATCAAGGCATCTCAGATTTTTACTGTGGGGCAGATAGTCCAATATGAGCCAGTATGGACCAAAAAATTCTTTTCTAACATTAGATGTAATATTTCCCAAATCCTATTTAACCACAGAAGGACTGCATTGAAATGTTTTTAATGTAACATAACAGAATTTTCAGTGGGTTGTTATTCTGATGTAACAGAGGACTTACAAGTGTAGTATGCAGCTCCGGGGTCTGAAGTAATCACAGCAAAAATGCTTTGTTGGCTTATTTTCTGTTCATCTTGAACAGAAAAGCAGAGCTGTGAAATACATTTGCAATTTTTTTTCACCTGTAATACATCATTTGAATGGTCATGTTAAAATGTAAATTATGAGGTATATTGAATTTAAAGAATAGTCAGTTTTGTACAATGAAAAGCATATATGACAATCAATAAGGAAGCATATAGAAAATATTCTCATTGTACCAGCTTTTTTTCTTTTAGGAGATTGGTGAGCATTTGCTTAATTTCTTTTATCTTTAATAATATATGTCTGCATTTTAATAAATAGTATGTCCACAAATTCAAATCAATAAAGCAGCCATAATCTATAACTAAACGAGACACATTTGCTACAAATAGAGATGGAAGCCCAGAAAAATTTCAAGCAGCCTAGATACCAGGAGCCTAGAGGAGTATTTCACAGTGCAATAGGTAGGCTGGTTTTCTAATGCCAACCAAATTTTTAAAGCCATTTTGATACTTGTTGGACTTGCATAGACAAGTGTGAACGGGTTTGTTGAGGGGATGTTTGTGTCCTTCAAAGGCTTTAAAATAGGATAATCTGTTTGTCATAATGGGATCAAAAGGGAAAGACTCACAAGGAACCTATTAGTTATGGATTTTGCAATTCTATACAACCCTGGTAATAGCATACCTTCCTAGATCATCCCAGATACACCAGTCTCCCCAGAGTTTAGCAAGACATTGACTTCTGGGTGTGATGTGTTATGTGTATCCTGACCCTGAAATCCTCCTATGTTATTATAATATGCAAAATACATTTTGTTTAGTCCTACCTGGTGTGGGGGCATTCCACAGCCTCAGATTTTCCCTTTATTAGTAGGCAATGGGCCCTCCATTTCAAAGGCAGTTTATATTTTAACCACCAGGGGACAAGTATAAGGGTATATAAAGGTATATTTAGTCATTTCCAAAGTTGGGGTTCACATAAATTGATTGAATGGTCTGTGGGTGTTGCAAAAAATCTTAGGCTCTGCTCTGCTGATATTGGGAGAGCCACACAAATCCCCTGGTTTGTCTGATTCCAAAGATGTGTAAATCCTAAAATTAATTCCCATGCAGTGTTTGTGGAATTATGACTTGCATTCCCTGAAGCTGGCTTCCTGGTTTTAGCAGTGGGCACACATAGCTTCATGTATAAAAAGGACAACACATACATATCAAAGTACAATTATTCCTACAATAAAACAACAAAACATAATGTTGTATGTAGTATGTGAAGAGTTTCCTCTTCTTCCTTTTGGTTTTAGATTTCCATCTTTAGAAGGTCAGAATAAAAACTATTCAATCTTTTTGCTCTTCACTGACCAGGAACTGGTCAATGGTTTGTTCAATTCAAATGACTCAACAACCTTTGTCTTTATCATGAATGTGAGGTACTACACTGCTTCTAGGTTGTTATGGTTTGCCATACTTACATACATTATATTCAAGTTAACAAAGATTTCTGGTATTCTTGCCATTGTTCTCTGTGATTGTCTTAATCCCATAAAGTAGCAGTTCCTTCTGTATTTTGATAGTAATTATCTCTACCTCACTGCTAGATTCTGATGTTTAAAAGGCCATTGTCTTCTCCTTCATCACCCCATCCTGATCATACTCAGCAGAGGAAAGTGCAACCTGCCCTTTTCTCTTCAAGTTCCACTTGATATACTCACTATCTTTTTAAAGTAACGCAATAGCCTTTTGCCAAGAAATGGGAAAAAAAAGACAAAGTTAGCATCCACTGGATACTGTGGCAATGAATTTCACATTTAATGAAACAAAAATCCCTTCTGCTTGCTCTGAACTCATGATCTAACTTTACTAGACGTCACTGAGTTTATTATGAGGAAAAGAGTGAAGTGATTGTTTCTTAATCATTTTCATTAAGCTTGTCAAGATTTTTGGATCTCTTTCACATCCCTCCTATAGTCATATCATCTCTATCATATGGGTCTTTATTATCTGTGTTGTCCTTGTCTGTGCTTTGACATTAAGGGGAAGGACGTAAAAAGGAAGGAGTTCACAACCAAATTCATATTCAAGGTGTGAAGGCACCGATTAAACTCAGATGAAGGAGAAATTAATTACAGTGGCTGACGATTAGGCAGACAGTATGAGAAGAAAATTTATGTGGGGAAAAGCATTAAGGAGCGTTTATGTTGAGGACTACCCAAGCATTAAATGTTCTATCCTTATGAAAATTCAAACACAGAAAAATTTGGTAAATTTCTAATATTTCTAAAATGAGAATACAATTACTTAAGAAATCTTTTCTGCTTTTAAGACATCATCCCTAATCTTATTTAGATAGCTTAGCTTCTGACCTGGTGTTTGGCTTAACGCTTTTCTTCTTTCTGTCCTCTTCTTTTTATAAACTGAAAAAAACCCCAAAAACTAAATAGAAAAATAGCATAACATAACAAAAATACTAAACTTTTAACTAAAGCATTCCAGAATTTGCACTTAGTATTTTAATGCATTATATCAACATCTGGTTAATATAAGAAAGTTGACCTCAGGGATTTATTTTCCCCTCCAGGTTATATCTGAGATGAATTATACGGTTAAATGCTTCCTTATACCCAGAATGATATACAGTTTTTTGAACCAGAGCAGAGCCAGGTTCTATAAACTATAACCATGAGCTTGGTGATGTGGATTTTGTTATTCTACAGGGCTGAGGAACAAAATTTTTCCTTCAATTGTTCTGCATCAACAAGATTTCAATAGAGCTCAGCATATTGTCACTCCCACTGCAATGCTTATGGCCAAACTTAGAAAAAAACATAACAGCTACTGAACTGAAGTCTTTCAAAATTCTGGCAAATAGTAACATCCTGAAAAGCTGACAATTACAGCTGATGACTTTGCAGTTGCTTTAGTTTAGATTTTTTTTTGTTTGTGATTAAATGAAAAATATTATTTTCTCCTATATTCTCTTTTTGTTTAGCAAAATAGGTGCTTCTCATATTGCCCCTCTGTATCTAAAAGGGAGTTTTAATTAGGAGCATACATATGTATACGTATTAATAATATAATCGAATCTAGAACTGCTTAGCCTATAAATTTAATTTAATAAAGTTTAAATGCTCACATGTATTGTGCGTAGAGCTGTTCATATACATTTCAAATGCTTCCAAGTGCTCCTTTCTGAAGAGTGTTTAGTATATGGAATAACTTGCTCAGATTTCATATTTCTTTGATGGTTTAATTCTGGGATAAACAGACAGTGACAGACACTGATGCTTCTCTATCCACACTGCAGAAAAAAAGAGGTATCTATACTTGGGTTTATAGACCAAGCATGTGATACCTTTAGCAGATATGTTCACAATGAGAATTTCTCTACATCCTGTTTGTAGACATGGGATAATAATACCTCCGTATTCAACAGTATGATGCTGGGGAAGGGTATATTAAAGGTGTCATGATGCTCAGATGCAGATAAAATCGCTGTGAGAGTTCTTCCATTTCAGGTGGCCACATACTGGGTTATTTTTTAGATGTAGTTATGTATGAGTTTGATTATTTACACCTACATACAAAATAAATTAAATGTATCCAGGCTCAATACCAAGTATCAATGCTAACTGAACACAGAATGGCCCAGAATATCTGCCAGCAAATTGTCTTGGGTTTCAATTTCAGGCAGCTGAAGGAACATAGACCATCAGGAATGGTCCATGGACTGCCTCTTAGTACTGTCTAAACACAAGCTATAAAGTTAAAAACTTTTGAAAAATTCAAAGATATATCAGATAATTATAGAGTCATTATAAACTAAAGTTATCTAATAACAGCAGAATTGTTTAAATGTTAAAGGCTTCGCTTGCAACTGAAATGTACTCACACTATATATGCTCCTGATTTGATGCAAAGGAACAAGTGAAATGGTCTGATCTAGGAATACTTTGAGGAAAGGAAGATTTACAGAAAACTTGAAGCCATAATAGAAAAAGAGATGAGATCCTATCTATGTCTTGAATTCTCAGCTGCCACTTAGAACATAAGCAAATTAAAATAATTTTTAAAAATTATTTATTATTCAGACATTGCTTTCATTTCACCTTCTTTCAGATATAAAAATTAATTGATTGTCTTGTACTACATTTTTGGGTCTTCAGAGATTCATACATGTAATGTAATATGTATTCCTTATTTCCAATGAGAGCATTTAGAATGCATAGCGTTAAGGAAGGAAATGTTAATATTCATAAGGAAATGAAAGTTTAGCTAAAAGATGAAATGTGAATTTACATTCTCATTATAGTCATAGTATTTTTGTTATACATACTTTTCTTTCTTTTATACATACTTTTCTTTCTTTTCTTTCTTTTAAATTAAAAATAGGTTTTCAATTTTAAAAACCCACACAAAACAAACAAGACATTTAATTTTCATTCTTTGGAATAAAAAAAAAATTAGTATTATATATTTTCAAAAAGTTGAAATAGAATTTTCCAATCACCGTTATGGCCCAAACTTTATTTCTCTGGATCATGCTGGGATGTTTCTAAAGCTGTTTTGGATACCTGCTTGTAGAAGATCTAAATATCTGATTCTCCCATACTTCATAGTACTAATAAAAATAATAATTTTTAAAAAATACATTTGCAGAACTTTCCACAACAAAAATGATACAATTGTCTCATGGGGTACTAAAGATTTGTTTCTCTTTCAGGTACAATTTTTTCTAAATAGGGAATGGCAAATCATTTAGTCTGAGCAACATATCACTGGCCAATAATTACTTCTAGCTGTGTTTTGGTCACTTGTTTATTGATTCAATTTTTAAAAATAGTTTTTATAGACCTTTTTATTTCCTTTAGAAAAGATTAAGTCTCATTTTCCTGTTTATCCCTTTTCACCACAGATCAAACACAGCTGCAGGAATTGCAACCCCTTCTAATCTTCATAGCTAGCTACTTAGGCAGCTGCACAGAAAACACTTTTTTGCAAGATGATTCCCTCCCCCATTTCCCATACTTTCATGTCCCACCATTCACTAAAGCTTTTTAGCCTGCTACAGATCACTGAACTTCAAATGATCAGGAAATGGCTTAAATCTTCAGATGTTTTAAACATGAAATATTCCTTTCTTCATTAGAAAAAAAGACATTTTGAAACTTACCACAAAAACTTAGAGAAATCCATAATCTCGTGGGTGGTTTTGTTTCCCTGAAGAGTGGGAGATCAGACTCCAAATCCTCTTTTCAATATTTTTAAGCAAAAATGGAAATGAAACATTCCAGCAGCAACCTCAAGAGAAAAACTTATTTAATGACGGCCTGAAATAAGACAAGGAGAAACCTGGCTCTGTATTCTACCTTTCTTACTAGTCCCTGGCCCCTGCCCTTTATTAATGGCAGACTGGTGATTTCTTTTCCCAATCACAAGTAATTCTCACCAGCCTACTTTATTCAACACAGCTATTATCTTTGTGGGATATTTTTGGTTGTTTTTTTTTAACTTTTCCAGTGCAAATGCAGTACTCTGATACATGCTGGTCACTGGCTGCACTGATTTTCTCTCTTTTTATTGAATCTTTCTAACTATATATCAAAAATATTTTATGTGAAACAGATCTCTGGAAATCTCAAACAAAATACTGTTGAAGATTCATATCTCATGTCAATGGTTGTTTTTCTGACAAATATGTGCTGCTAGGACTTAAAACTTTTCCAGCAGAGGTATACTCCTAAAACTATTATTAGATTCTATTTTTTGTGTAAGAGAATTCAGAATGTACCAACTATTTGAGCTAGACTTTTTTCATCTGCGTTGCTTCTAAATTGAAAAACAAACATGAATACATTTTGATTTTGATGAACCAAGTCTTTATCTGTGCTGACAGCCATTGTTACATTCCATCCATAAACCAATGGAATTTACCTTATATAGGCTGAGATGTTAAATATAAATAGAAAAAAAATCAGAGTGTTCATAGCAGAAAGCTTGACTGATTGTTAAATACAGAGATTATCAGGCATCACCATGAAGGAATGGTTCTTATTTTGAAGTCTCAGGATCCATTTCCTTACATTTAATAGATTTATTCATTGTCATTTTGGAGCATCTTGAAAATGATTCCATCAACATGATTTTCATGCAGTTTTGATCAAAAAAAAGGTATATCAAGCCATGAAATTGCTGCTGACAAAGAAACTTCCATCATCTCATAACATATTATAATACAAGCTCAATATTTGGTGAATAAAATAAGATTGAATAAACAGCTGTGTTTGGAGATCCAGGTTTCTTTTCCCCTTTCTGCTTGTATGGTAAAATAGTACAGGATTAAAATTTTGAAATAAACTGGTTTTTTTTCTCTTCATTAACTCTAGTAATTCAAAACAAATGAGTAAACTACCACTGTGCAGAGCCAAATTTAAATCAAAGGCCTAAGATGCTTGGCAAGGTATCTCTCTGGAAAAAGAAGCTGCTCTGATATGCTAATATTGTAATGAACTGTTCACAAGACCTTTCTCACTCAGGACACTGACATTAACACTTGCTGAGTAAATGATTTTTAGCAATTGCAATTTCTTTTTATTTATTTTTCTTACTAAATTGGGAGCGTGAAAGCAGGGTTCATTATTGTGGTTTTTTTTGGCAAGCAAAGATAAAATCTGCATTATCTCCGTATTACTATAAATTGTTTACTAAGGCAAAAATTGAACTTGTGTTGCAGAAACACTAAGTGGAAGAAATAGGACTCTTTTCCGAACCTTGTTTACTACTCCACAGCCTATCCAGTTATATTGAAACTGTATTAATAGACACTGGAAATAGCACAATTAGACTTGTCAGTGTACTCTCCTATAACAGTACTGGTTATACATCACTACATTTTTTTTCTATTAGTTATGACAAGTTTACAGATAAACTTTTTTTTTTTTT
>VXAD01010104.1:1395255-1423303 GCA_013399195.1 Dicrurus megarhynchus
CACAAAATCAGAAATCCAAAATTTAAGCCAGAAGTTAATAAAAATATATATTTTAAGGTAAAATGGTAATAATAACTTTCTCTTTTGTTTCTTTTCAGACTTTAAATGTACTCAAGTATGGTGCTTATAAACATTTGCTCATTTTGAACTGCATTGTTTTTAGTATACTGAGTGCCAAAAAAGTTCCATTCAACTCTGATTCTTTTTGTTTGCATATTCTGTTACAGAAAAAAAAAAAAAAATAGAATCCATGAACGTGGAGTCAATCAATTAGATTTTACCAATCAGGTAATTCAGAATGCTGAACAATTTTTACCTAACAAAATTGTAAAAGTTCATGCTGAAATAAAGTACTAAGAAAAAAACCTAGCAATATTTTTAGTCATCTTTTATCTAACTTGACTCAGGAGGTGTTTTTTAGAAAAAAGCCCCATTATGTAGACAGCATAAAAGCAGTTTTGAGTGGTCAGAACTAAAAATCCACCAAAGCCAGCACCCTGTCTTCAACAATAGCTACAAAGCGACACAGAAAGAAGATGCAATGTATGCAAGAAATGGGAGAGATAGATTACATTGTTCTTTTGAAATTCTCAGAATTCAGGGTTCCAACAACTTGTAGCTCTGACAATTCTTCAGCCTGTCATAATTTCTATGCAACCTTCAGTGGATTCTATTTAATGAATTCATTTCATCTTCCTTTGTCAGCACATGGCATTTTAGCAGCTACCCTTTCTGTGGGCAAAAGATTAAAAAAAAGTGGCTACAGTTTCTTGTTTTGACAGATTGTGGTTACTAACACTGACAATCAAGTTACTAGCACTACATTCAAATCAGATGAGTATGATTTTTCAGAACCAAAAGGATTCAGAGTATGGGTACAAATTGAAAGAGGTGAAGTTTGGGCTGAATATTAGGTAAAATTCTTTTACTGCAAGGGTGGTGAGACACAGGAACAGGTCACACAGGGAGGTTGTGGATGTCCCAACCCTGGCAGTGTTCAAAGCCAGGCTGGATGAGGCCTTGAGCAATCTGATCTAGTGGGAGGAATCCCTGCCCATGGCAGGGTGGATTGGGACTAGATTGTCTTTAAGGTCCATTCCAACCTCTTAACTTTCCATAATTCTATGATAATTCACATTCACTTAGACCCACTGACATAGAAGCTATAAAGGACAATCCTGTTGACTACATTTATGTGACTTTGCTTTGCATTGAGTTGGTCTCTTGTACAATTCAACCCTACACAATGTTTGTGTGGTCAGATTTTATTCTTGAATTACCATACAAACTAGTAAAATGCAAATGGTGAATTAAGCACAAGAAATTCTATGATTTGCCCAAATCCTCATACTAAGTGCTGATTACAATTAGTGATGAGTTTCCTGAGGCTTATCTAAAGTTTTTGTTACTGGAATACTTTTTCTGTAAAAGGACAACAAAAACTTCCATGTTTTTTATTTATTCCAGCTTTTTTAGGATCCTACTATGATGTAAAAAAAATCTGCTTTTTCTTCAACTTGTAAGAGCTATTAGACTTTTGTTGATCTCAAAGGTTTTCTGGCTAAGATTAGGAAAGGTTGATGCCTTGGGAATGTTGTCTCTGCTTGCAGAGATACATTCACTCATGTCCTAATTTGTCTTCATAAAAGTATCTTCTCCAAAGCATCTTGTTCCCTTTCCTATTTTCTAATATTTTGCCCTTCCAAAGTATTCTAAAGAAGAGAGCATTAGTTCAACCTTTTACCAAAGTCCTTACAATCTTTCTTTATATTTTTCAAGTCCGTGTCCTTTCTCTTCTTGCAGACAGACCTAGCACAAGACATTTGTCTCCTTTGACACTAATATTCTCTTTTAAGTAAAAAACCCCCATGGTTGCAGTATGAAAAACAAAAGTTACTTGCACCAATGAATAGGCTCCAAGAAACAATTTCACAGCTAAATAAGAAGTCACTTAACTAGAATTTCATGGCTTTCCTTTAACACATCTCTATTTTTAAATACCAGAGCTAAGTAAAAGGTACCAGTAGAGCTGGTCTCTTTCCATCCCTTGCATGAATGGTTTGATGTCTGAGCTCCACTATAGCAGATATTTCTCAAGAGTGGAGTCCACTGAGGCAGCTGTTTCGATATAGAGGCTTCCCTTACTCTGCTATTCCTTTACACAGCACATGCAAATAAACGCTGTCCTGACCAGCTTCACTTGACACAGGGACCTACAGGGCATGGCAGACTGCAGACACAGGTCTAGTAGCACATTAGAGTACACATCCTCCATTGTAGTTTAGAACACAGGTCCACTTCCTAGGTGTAGCTGCCAGCCTGGGAGAAGCTGTAGCACCATTTTGAAAGAAATATTTAAAATGTTCATGATGGATGCTACCAGCATGAGAGATGGCTCAAAGAATGCAACATAACTGGGAAAAAAAACAGTTTCATGGAATGGATTGAATCCCTGATCTTAGAGAAAGAAAGGTAAAAACGAGTCATTACTTTCTCCTGTTGCCAAAAAAGATGTCAAGAAAATATGTCTAAATATACAATAAAGAAAAAAAATTACAGATTTGCTATTTTATTTTCTAAGCAGAAGCAGTTTCATAAGAACACATGGTTTTCATAAATAATTTTGAAACTATGGGGCACAAAGGTAAACTCAGTTGAAGCGATCATGGCACCAAAATTGACAGTGTCCAAGAAGTGTTTGGACAACACTCAGGCACATGTTGTGATTCTTTGGATTGTCCTGTGCGGGGCAAGGAGTTGGACTTTGATGATCCATGTGGTTCCCTTCCAATTCAGCATATTCTGTGATTCTGTGACTTTCAATTATACAGCCAGACATAGATGGGAATTAAAATTTCTGAGTATGTACAATACACAGAAGTTTTCAAGACTCTTTAGGAAAGTCAAAATTTTCATAAGGCTTGAGAATCCTAAAAGTTTTAACCTACTCAATTTGAGTATAGCATAACTATTTATGTGAGACTATTATATATTCAATATCAACATTGATTAAAGTCAGTGTCTTAATATATGCAGTTGCAAGCATAAATTTCTTGCCCTTCAACTTTCTGGGATCCAATCATATTCTAAGAGCGTTTATGATCTTGTTCTTTCCTTTATGTTAAAACATGATAAGGGGGACAACTGAAGAGATTTTTTTCACCCACAATTTTTCAAAGACACATAGGAGTAGTTGGTTTTCTTCATAAAAGGAATACATCACTATAGATTTATACAAAGACAGCTTGATTCAGAATAACTAAATAAAATTGATAGCTTTAAAATAGATTTTATCATAATGGTTTTCTATTTTCAAAAAAAATGCTATTTATCACTCTTCATATTGGAGACTTTTGAGGTCAATATTAAGAAGCTGGAGGTAATCTAATTACAAATCATCTTGCATAGCCTTCTTTGCAAATTGGCAGCACTTTCCCTACTGTAAGGCCTATTATTCTTTTATTGATTTAATGAAGTAACATGCTTTATTTATACAACCCACTTCCTGAATGTGTGCTCATCTGTAATGGTAATTTGAGGTTAATAGAACCTGTATGTTAGTGTTGGTTCAACTTGGCCAATTGCTATTACTCTTTTGAGGTAATAATTTATTCAGAAAAGCAATTTTCAGCTCTCCCGCCTGAGGAGCTAAAGTACCTCTTCAGACACTGATCCAGGGAATTTTCAAATTCAGCCACCCTATTTCAGAAGGCAGAAAGAACAAATTAGAATTTGAAAGGCTGGCATTTCAATTTTCAGTAAGAGTATAATTTAGGCTTAAAAAAAACCCCATGGTGAAATTCATAAAGATTAGGGGTTGGGGGTTAGTTGGAATTAGGTAGCATCAGGGAGTGAAAGGAGGTCCTACTATGGAGGACACAATCAGATGTGTGGCATATGATTGTAAAGACAGGAAAGGCAAAGCAAAGTTTGAGATGTCACTAGTAAAATATGATAGATAACAAGAATTTGCTCTGCAAGTGCAATCAGTTAACAAGGGACCAAAGAAAGGATAACTGTTGCTCAGCACAGGAAAAGAATGACAAAGGAATGGTATCAGGAAATACAGTCTTTACTGCCTTTTCTGTTTCAGTCCTCAGGAACAGATCAGCTGAGATTAAATGACTGCTAGAAAGCTTCAAGTGCTGAGGAAACAAAAAATGCTTCCTTGTGACCTTATTTTTTTAGATAAAATAGCAGAGTCAACAAATGGCTTATCTTGGCTTTCCTAAAGATTACAATGGAGATGCATGATAATCTGATAAACATAAAACAGAGAAAACTACAACAGTATGGGTGGTTAGAATAGATAATCCCAAAGAGTAATTATCAATAACTTGTGGTTACAATGGAAGGATTTATTGATTTCTGTTCCAGATGGCATAGAGGATGGACGAGAATGTACATTATTGAATTTATTAATAAAAAAGAAGATCTAGGAGGGACTAGAGGACAAGATCCAAGTTTTCAATAAGCCCAAATTTGTGAAAGATTTGATAAAAAACAATAAGTAAGGGAAATAAAAAGTTCTTTGCCTGTGCAGGAACAACGAACTACGGAAATACAAGAGAAGGATGGACAGCAAAGTGGAATAATAGTTTATAATGGATCATTAATTGAAGAAGAGACAATAAATTCACATACTTACTAAAGAAGGCATGCACCATCTTGGGATATATTAATACCAGTACAGACAACTGCATTCAGTCTTGGCCATTGTACTTCAGAAAATGTGTAAGTCACTGTGAGAAAGTCCAGAAGAGAGCAGTAATGTTAATCACAAGGTTTAAGAATGGGATTGATCTAAGAAGAAAAGCTAAAATAATTTGGTCTGGTTTGCCTTTCATTTAGACTTAGAATGACTTGGAAATTCTTTGAAGAATGTCCATTCTGATCAAATGATGATAAATGGGCTTATATTGGAAGATGGTTGCCAGTTAGATTTTAAATATTTTTATGGCAAGGAGCCTGAAACACGTTTTACACCTCCCTTCTGGATTACTTTTTCATTACTGTTTTGTTGGTAGTTGAATTTGATTTCTTTTATTCTGGAAAAGAAACTTTATTTTTAAAATCCCTTCCAGATCATATTTAGCTTTAGTGTAGTCCTAGAAATGTAGGTTATTGTTGAGAAGTTGGAGTCAGCGACAAAGAAGAGAGGCTGGGAAGGCATAACTGCTTGTATCAGGCCGAGATGTCTTATCTGGGAGGTTGCCACACGAGATGATGAGTGAAAAAAAAGCGGTGAGAATGCTGTAAGAGTTACAGTTTTAGTGAAAGTGGTACGCAACAATAAAACAGCATGGAGGGGTATAAGGAAAACAATCAACATAGTGGGTTTGCTACTCACAGTTCCTTGATCTTGGTACTGCTGACATGCAAATTATGCCATAGAAATACCAACCGCAGTCAGAGGATACAAGATTAAAATACTGAATTTACTGCTCACACAAATGACTGGCAAATGAAATGGAAGTATGTAAGTACACCAGCTTCCCACTGTCATGCACAAACAGAACCTAGGCAGAAGAACAGAGCAATAATAAATGTGCTGTACAGATTCATGTTAGTCCAAATGTCAGATTATCCTGAAAACTTTCACATCACAGCAGAAAGTTGGATGTTCAACATTGGTGGTTTAGATTTGCATCAGACAAAATAGTATAAAGAAACTCTAACACTATTTTCAGACTCTGCTTATTAGACCCCCGTTTTGGGGATTTTTTACATCTAAATATCTAAGCCTCTAAACAATTTAGAAAGGCCTGCATTTTGTCTAAAAAATACAATGAAACTTCTGGTAGGTTTCAACAAGAGCAGGGCTTGTAACAACTTCAGAACAATGCTCATTTCAGCCTTACCTAAAAAGAGCTGAATTTTATTCATTACAACTAGAGTACTGCTTGGAAGGAAATGTCACTTAATTAAAAAAAAAAATGGTGAGGGTTTTTGTACATCAGAAAAATGACTGTACAAGTGTATATGCAAGACCAGAAAATTATGTTTCATTCAGACATCACTCATCAGATGGTTTCACTTCCTTGTACCTCTCCCCTTCTTTATGCTAAGGGCTGGACAACTACATTTGATGCAAGTGCCTGAAGGATAATTCCAAGGGTGAACCTCAAATCACAGTGCAATTCTAACTGGGGCACATTACATTGCTGCTCTCAGGAGTGTCTACATTGTCAGATGTGCATTTAAGTGAAAAAATGGTCTTTTTCTCTTCGATCTTGATCTATTTATCTCAAAGAACTTTATTCTTAAGAAATATGTCTCATTTTTTTAGACTAGCACTGCACACAAAAAAGGCAATGGGAATGAAAGAAATTTGTTCCAGTTACAGTCACCCAATTTCCTGAGATATTATTCCACCTTGGGAAACTCATTTACAAAATTTAAATGAGTGCCTGTAGTACAGGACACATAACTGGAAGGTTAGTTTTGTATGTTTCCCATAGCCTCACATTTTGAAAGTATTTGTATACCATTATAGAGATTTAAAAAAAGAAAAGTTTTTATGTTGAAGGCATAATATCGAAAAGCTGGTAGGGAGAATAGTGCTCTTTATAAAATCAAACAAACAAACAAACAATGTATCAGAAAGTACTGAACAATGGCTCTTCTTCCTCTGAAGAGTAGGAGGTCATTTTCGTCTTAAAAATGGAAAATTAGAAAATTTCAAATCCTTATTTCCTTTCCAGAATCTTTTTCTTTCATGTATGTCTAATAAACTTAGCCAGTATAAAGTAAAGAGTCATAAATGTATTGCATTGAAATTTCCTTGTATGTGGGGGTTTAGCCTCTGCTCCTGGACCTGATTTAAGTGGCTGTGATATTTTTGTCTTTGACTTGGATGATATATTTCACCCTGCCAGATTCCCTTTTTGGAAATGAAGTTCCTGTTGCAATTGCATTTTCTTTTACATTCATCAGTAAAGATAATTGCAGCTTCTGTTACTAAATCAGTCACCAAAGAGATCAAGTTGTCCTTATTCAGCTTCTTGGAGTTGAGAAAACATTATTTGTTATTAACTCTATCTTGAACCCTTCTATCTTATCCTTCGCTATGGGCAAACTGAAGCAGCTTATATCATGGAACATTTTATGAGTCATACAAGCCATTAAATAAAAATATAGCCTTTTTCTTTATAAATCTGTTCGAGCAAGCACAATATCATGATTCATGGACAATATTTTCTGCTTTTATGTGTGGAAAATATGCAGTATCCCAATTTATCTGCCTATGGGATTAGTTTCTTTCTTCCTTGAGTTTCTCAGTTAGACTTGACTCATCACCTAGATTAAATTTAGGGGCTATTATATACTAAATAAATAAACTCTTGTAAAAGCTTAGATATAAGTCTATGCCTTACATGTAAAATCTACTATTTTGTTACTACAGTTTGAATACATTAATTTATCAATATATTTTAATTTTAGTCTGCTCTTATTTAACATCTCTCGTTGAATATTTCTCACAAAATTGAATGCTAAAACCAGAAGCATCGATTTTGCTAGTATAAGTCTGTGAAAAATATTCATACACAGAACATCAGAAGAAGTTTAATATTCAGGGGATAAACAGGGTATAGTTATGGAATCAATTAGGAGAAAATTGCAAAAACTATCACTACATTTACAATATTGTATTTTGCTTATTTTGGAATTAGAGAAATTTGAATTCTCATCTGTGTATTTCTTAGAAAAGCTGTGAAGGTGGGTGGTTTTTGGTTTGACAGAAAGAGGATTCGACTATTGCATTATGTATATGCATAGCAATCAAGGAAATTCCCCATCTCCACTTCCTGAAATGAATGTTAAAGAAAAACTATTTGGAAGGAAAGAGAATTTCCTGCTCTGTGTAGACATAGCATGAACATACTCTGCAAACCCTCCCATCAGGTTAGTACAACATTTTTCCACCAAAATGTTCAAATATTGAGCCAGACATATTTTGTTCCAGAAATCCTTGTTTCAGTTAGTATTCACTGAAGCTTAAAAGAACTCTAAGAAAGACTATATGTCTAGATGTATTTCCTTGTTTCCAAAAAAAAAAAAAAGAAAGCCCCATGCTGACTTGCAACATGTCCCACCTCAGGCTTCTGATTCCAGAGCCTCTGTCCCCTGCTCCTCATTTTCTCAGTGCTATGTGATTCTTCATATAAGCTAGGTCGTTCTGCTTATTTCTGTTTCTCACAGTTTGATCTTTGCCAGTTACTGGATCACAGCCTTCCCTCTCTCCATCCATATTTTCATGGAAACACAAAAAGAGTGTGTGCAAAGGCACAGGAAAAGGACTCCTGCTTTTTGTCCTCATTTTCCAATGAAACCTTTTAACATCATAACACTGTGGAAGAAAATGAAATTTCATCCTTGGAAACCCAAAAATGACCAGGATAACCAAAAGCAAAGGATGCAAAAGAGAAGAGGGAAGGGGTAAGGGAAGGGGAAAGGGAAGGAGAAGGAGGAAGGGGAAGGGAGAAGGGGAGGGACTTCTCTTCCCTTTCCTCACTATTAAGATTCCTGCAGAAATGAAGATGTTAGTAACATTTGCATGTTTATTTTTTGTGCCTCAAAGTCTGATCACAGAGGGGACTCCCTGGACAGCAAATATTACACATGCACCTATTTAATTTCTAGGTATAAAATGAGTGGTTAGAGAAGGAAAATATTTTAAATAGGAAAGCACAACATCACTACGTCTGCAGAAAGTTTGTTACTAGACAGTTGTTTTGACTTCCCAGGTAAAAGTGGAGAAGTTTACTATCCACAGGTATACAATACAGCAGATCTCTTCCTTCCAGGATCCAAGAATCATCTGGTTCACTATCAGCACATCAAAAATACTGTTCAAATCACTGTGAAAAACTAGATATAAAGTCATTGCCCTTTAGAGAAATCTGAAGGGATGTCAGTTCACTGGAACAATCTAATTGCTTTAAAAAGATATAGTACTTTGGGAAAGTATTAAAACTCTTTTAGAAAGGATACCACGTAGAGTACATTCCTTCCAGTTAGCACTAAACTAGCCCAAAGCACAGCAGAAGTCAGTCTAAGAAGGTGGGGAAATACAAATAACAGCAGTAAGGAAGAAAGACACAAAACCACCTGAAGAAACTAAGAGATTAAAATGCAAGACAAGTTAAAAAAACCCAAATCACCACCATCATCACCAAAACCCCAAACCAACAAAACCCCACAAAAAAATCCCAAAGAAAACCAACAGCAAATGAAAACATTAAGATTTGTTTCATCCTGCTGACAACAGCAGCAAAAGATTTTTTTTTTTAAATGAAAATGAGAGAAAGTCTAGGAATACTTGGTACCTTAATACAAAAAAAAGAAATATAATGAAAGGGCAACTCCCAGGTTCTGATATAATCTGGAGGTTTGCAATGTGACACCATGCTTTAGAAAAGAATTCTGTAATATAACTATCAAATATTAATCTGAAATTTAGTTTAAAAACCCTTGTTGAACATCCATACTACTGTGTCTGGTCTTTTCAATAAATTTTTGAATATTCTGCCAAGCTTCTGTTTTTTCTTGGATTATGACACCAGGCAGTTCGGCCCATTACCATATGCTTCAATTTTTGCGTTTCAGACATGGCAGTTTCTTCTCTTTCTTGAGAAATGGGTTAACTGCTTTTGGGTGCAATATTATAATAAATAAAAGTAGCACTTAACCAATAACCCATTTTAGAAAAGTGTTATCCCTCCATCAGAATGGGCTTCCTACAGATAGGCAGGGGTTAGAAAGGCTCATTCAGTAAACAGAAGACCAATTATTTAAAAAACATATGAGAAAACATCTCCTTGTCTATCTCTGTCTCATCTTTTGTAGATTGTCTTTTTATGTGCTTTGATTTTCTCTTCTGCAGTTGCTGAAGTACAGTTCTGTGGAGCTGTAGGTTTGCTAAGGAAACTTCCCAGTCTGACCATTCAAGAGACTCTGCCAGTCATACTCCCAAGGCCAGAGATTTTCACTGCTGGGACTGAAATGCTTCCCAGTGGGTGGGTCCAGTGCCCCCCTTGACTCCCCACACACCTCATTCTCACACAGTCAGGCCAGGTTTCCTTACCAGACCAACCCCATAGTTCCCATGTCAGAGTCCCAAATATCTCATCCCATGAAGCAATTTATTCACGATGCAGTAACACAGAAACTGCCACAGCTGGTGCCTCTGTGGAGGGACCCCCAGCAAAGAAACCCCTGGGCTTCTGTAGCCTCAAATCTAACCACTCCCGAATCTCCTTCTTCCTCTGAGTCTCCACTCCCACTGTGTCCCTCAGTGTCCACTCACCTGGCTGGCACCACCCTCTTTGTGCTGTTTGTTAACCAAAGGGTTGGCAGTTCATGGCCTCTTGTTGCTCTGGGCTTCCACCCAGAGCTCAATCTGCATCTCAATCTCCAGTTTGGAAACTGAGCTACCTGCTCCAGGTGTATTCCTCAACAGTGTCTTCTTGAATAAGAATTTCCCATGCTAACCAACCCAAGGAATTGATTACTAGGATAAAGTTGAAATGTATATTATGCCAGAATGGCAATATTACTTCTTAATAAATAACTGAAGTTATGACACTTGAATCCCAATCAAAAAATTGGATAGGAAGATAGTTTCCTCATACTTTCAAACCTCTACACTGAAAATATTCCTGAAATCAAGCAGTAGCAAACTCAGGTGGCTGGAATATTAGTTTCCATGACCACGAAGGAAGCATGGTGACACCTAGTCCTGGGCCACAAGAGAAAAACAAACAAAAAAATGATCAGGGTCTGTCCTGAGACTTTTTCCAGAAAGAAACATGTTACACAGAAGACAAGCCTCTTCTACAAGGCAAACATATCAAGATATTCCATCAAAAATTGTTCCCTGATGGTGACTAGGTCCATGTCCCTAACATTTATAAAACAATAACCATTGAATTCTACACAAAGATAATCCAAAATATCTCCAGTACAGAAACAAAAGATGCTAAAGCAAAATCTGGATGAATGAGAGGGTTTTTTGACAGGAAAGGGATAAGCAAAATGTGTTTCACCAATTCAAGGATCACTGAAAATATGTTGCCTCCTTGACTTAGGATGAGTTGAATTATGACAGCATTCCTCACATCTTTAGTCAATCTGCTTTTTTTTAAGGAAGTCACTCTATTAGAGCTACAGTCAAAAACAATTTTCAGTGTTTTTGTTTTTCAGAATAAAATCAATGACTGTGAAAATCAACTTCCCCTTGAATCCTTTTCATACATTTAATTAAGCTCCTTGAAAGACCTGAGCTAAAGCTGATTGTTTTTAACTGCATTTTAAGATATAACTATTAAAAATATCTTTCTTAAGTTATATGTATTTTAATGGAAGATAAATCAAAGCTGTTATAACAAAACACAGCAACACAATTGTTTTCCAACATTGTCAATGATTTTGGTGATTTTTTTTTTTTTTGTACCAGCATGTAGCATAATTTTTATAATGAAAATACAAAAGAAAGTAAAAAAGTTGGTGGAGAAAGGGCTCAAACATCTTTAAGGTAATCAGGGGGAATGAATTTTTGGTTTTACTTCAGATTCCATTTAAAACATTGGCTTTTTCTGTCCTTCTAAGGTAGTGGTCAGTAGAAAGATGTTTACATGACTGCAAATGGGTACATTTGAACACTTGTATTTCACATATAAACAATGTTATACCTTTATTAGTGTGAAGGTGCCTATTGGACCACCACTGACAAATGAAGTGTAAAGAGACATCCTGATTTGCAATGAGAAGCAGAATCCTTGGGGAGAGAAGGAAGAGATACAACACACCAGGTTGGGCAGTGCCTGCCACCCTCCCAGTGGCATCACCACCTCCCCCTGCAACAGGCTGAGCCCTGTCCCATGGGATGGGTGCTGCAGGCAGCCAGCTCCCCACTATTTGTAGGTGTTCCTTAATAATCTCTGATCTCTTGCTTTATCTGTTGTACTGCTGGTATTGATTCTGCACACATACTTCACTGACTCTCAATTAATAAAGTGCCATTACTAAATCAATAAACTGCTTCAGTCCTGATTTTGTTTCAACTAAGTAAATGGAGTAGTTTATCTCCCAGAACACTTAGTTGTTTAGTTTTGATTTGTGTTTTTTCTATTATGTCCAGGAATTCCAATCAGAGATACCATTTGGCTAGACATTAAAAAAAGTAGTGGAACAAACATTATCACTTTTCAAGTGTTTAAGAGTTTCAGGATTTCCTAAATTGCTGTGCAATTTCCAAAATACTTCTTTATTAACATCAATGTGATCAACAGATGTAAAAACCAGAAAACTTTCTTATCTATACTCATTTGATGTTTTTCAGATAATTAACTATACTTTACCCTATTTTCCATTTTCAGCTTTTATCAATATTTTAAGCATATTAGAATTTCATAATATTTTCCACAATAGGTTCTACATAAAAGTTAAATTCTTTATTAACTCTATTGAAACTCAGTAAACACCTCAGAACCCAGCTTAACTTTAATGTTGCATTTAGAACTTATATCGCATGCATTTCCTTAAGTCTGCATTATCAATGATTATTCTAAGCTTTTAAATTGAGAAAGAAAGTTTAATCAAGAAACTAGCCTAGCCAAGACTTGTTCACAAATGTTTAAGAGTAAGCTGCATGACTGCAGGTTCACTCTACCAAAAAATATTTTCGTTTAACAGAGTGGTAATGGGGGAAAACATACTTTTACACATTTCCTTGGAGAACAAATTGTAACCATGTCAAGGTATGCTACTGCTTAACATAATGTAATTTTCTATTTCTTTTTCTATCTGTGTGTTTGCACTAAGAAGCCCTGATCAAGATCATTCCATTTTACTTGACATATTAAAAACACAGAGCTAACATAATGCCTACTTCCGGGAGTCTGTCTAAGCAGTCTCAGGTCTAAGCAGTCAATGTCTTTAAGAAACAAACATTTAAATCTATTATTCTGAATCATAATTCAGAATTATATCATCCTACCTCACATTCATTATTTTATTATCAGTGGATATGCCTTGAACTTCTTTCATCCCAAATCAAGTAAATTAAAACTAAGAAAATTTAATTACATGCAATAGTAGTCAAACACTGTATTATTTATAATTCAATTGTTGCTTCAAAGGCTTGAATTACAGGCATTCATCCACTAATCTGGACATCTCTCCTATAAATTACACATCGCAGCATGCAACAGTTGATCTTAAATACATGTGTCTTTTCTTACACCTTCTTGTCTTGATTTTATGCCCATGAAATTGTAGTGCTGGCACTGTGTCACCACCTCCTAGAAAATTATAACACCTGTCCTCCAGGTTACAAACACTGAAGAGCAATGATGTAAGAAGCAACCCTACGCTCAGTTTCTTAGCATTTGGTTAATTCTTAGGCCTTATGTTCATATGTGTTTCCATGAACTGCAATCAAAAAGCCCCCACATTTTTTATCAGCTTCCTCTCTATATTTGATTTCATAAGGATTTTTTATACCTGTCTCAAAACAAGAACAAGAATACTCAGGTAGCAAAGCCAGACTTTCCTCCATGATTGTGGAAGTTGTATAAGGGAATTGCCATAGTAACACCACAGCTTCACATCCCACCACGCTCCCAGTCTCAGCCCCAGATTTTCACATCTGCTTCACTGTGCCCTCAAACATACACATAGTTGCATAATAAAAATTATATGGATTCAATATTCTTGTCTTGTAGTTGCTCTGCTAAAATTATTTTCACACTAGGACCCTCATTCTGAAGTTATCAGGATGGCGTTGACCACGCATTTCTTCCCAAACCTTCAAACTCAGGAGAAGGGGAAAAAGATGATTATTGCCTTTTCTCCTCCACTGTGACTGTAGAGTTTTGTTGATGTAATCTAATCATGCTGCCCGGGAAATCAAGACTTAGACTTGACAGATGTTTCGTGATCTGTTTTTTCAGTGTTGTAGCAATAAAATATTAAAAAAATCAATTAAATCTCAATATTAACCACAGCCCCATCAACCAAAGTCATAAACAAAGATGTGGGAAAAAAAATCCTCCAGAAATACAAAAGAAAATATTATAATAATAATAAAATATCCATGGAATCCAGTTTTTCACAGTCATTCTAATAACATCTATTAAAAATTGCCTGAAAAAATCACCACAGATGTAAAAACTCTCATTCTTTGAGAAAGAAAATAAATCTCCAAAACAGTGTTTCTCATAATATAAACTGTACCTCTTGGACATAAGGGAAGAACTTTGTTAATGTAGGAGGTGAGGGAGAGTTTATGTAGGTGTGCGCTGAGGGACACACAGGAAACTTTCAAGGCCAAAACTCTTCCTGCCTCTGCTGAACAAAAGTGTTGAATTATTCACTTACATATTGGCAAAATCTACCTAATATACTGTATGGGGTGCAGGTGCCCAGGTGCTGGGAGTGGGAGCGGCTGTGCCATCTCTGAGGAGAGTCTTGGGCTGCCCCGGGCTGGCACAGCTGTTTCCAGAAGTCTTCAACCCACCCACCACAGGGCGCAGCTGAGCCACGCAGCCAGGGGGCTGACACCTCTGGGAAACGGTATTTAAGAAAGGTCAACATGCCACACAGGATAGCATGGAGTGACAAAGAAAAAGAAATTACTCTGAGAAACACCCCTGCAGATATCCAGGCCAGAATAGAGCAAGGGGAGGAGGTACTTTATAAGCAGTACAGAGATTACCTTGCTGACCACAGTGCAGGCAACCTGTCCACCAGCAGTCCATGTAGGATGTGGTGGATCAGAGATCCATCTGTAGCCTGTGGAGGACTCCATTTGGCAAAAATGGACATGTCCTAAGGGAAGCTGCAGCCTGTGGAGGTCACACAGAGAGCAGGTTCCTGACAGAGGCTGTGGCCTGCAGAGATGACCCACACTGGAGCAGTTTGTGAAGGTCTATACACCATCGGAGGGACACCTCACTGAAGCAGGGGAAGAGGGTGAGGAGGAGGAACAAGTGGCAGGGAGAAGCTGCTCTGGACTGACCAGGACCTCCATTCCCCTTACTTCTGCACTATGCAGGGACTGGAGGAGACATGGGAGTCAGAAATTGAGGAGTGAGGTTGAGCCTTGGAAGAAGGAAGTTGGTGGGGAAGCATTTCATGGGTTGACATTGTTTCTCGCAATCCTAATCTGTTTTTAATTAACAATAAACTATGTTGGCAGTCTTCTCCAAATCAAGTCTGCTTTTTCTGTGATGGTGATTGGTAAGTGGTCTCACTATCTCTATCTATACCTGCAAGTTTTCTGTATTACCTTCCACTCTGTCCTGTCGAGGAGAAAGTGAGTGAGCACCTGGGTGGGAATTTGGCAGTGAGCCATCCTTAAACAAACACATATTCTTATGTCCTTTGTCTGGATAAGGAAACAAAATACACTCCCACACCTATGTTCTGTGTAGATTTGGAAGCAGAAGTTGTCCTTTCACACAGATCCTCCAAAAATATGAAGAGAGATCTCTGTAAATTTCATCTTGCATTCAGCACAAAAAAGCCAGTCGGTGCATGTTGCATTTTAAATGTTTTAATTGATAAACATTGGATTTTATCTCTGTTATCTAATCTATTAAAACTGCATATATTTTCTCTAACGTGCACAGGCCATATGTATATTTGATGGGATATAGAGCAGAGTATGAGTCTTATTCACACATGAACTTTACAAGACAGAAGAAAGAAAATAGCAACATAAGAAGATTGAGGAGGGAGCATGGGTCTAGTTTAAGAGATGAAAACAAGCAATTTGGCTGTGCCTTCATGAACAAACAGCAGATTCAGAAGCTCAGAAAGAGCTGAAAACTTTTCTACTACACCATGGATATCTCAGAAAAACAGAAAATTTCCACCTCAACAGAAAACATGAAGCAAATGCCTGTATGATTTTATTTACTTAACAATATTTAGTATAATATTCTAGACAATGTACGTGATGAATAACATAATGGTTTCAAGTTAATGTTGCGAGACATTGTGAATCAGCTTCCAAGGCACTGAGGCAGAAGGTGTATTTCTGTTAACAGCAGAAATAGGTATTAACTGAAGATGAATAAAGGGAAGAATTCATTTGAAACCAAAATGATAAACCAAAATCAATAGTAAAATGTATGCACATATTTTCCTCATTGTGTATTGATTATAAAATTTAAGCTCTTGCTGCTCAACACAAATTAACTTCCATTTAGAAATGTAAAATAAATACAGCAAGTAAGGGTATTGAAAAGAAAATTGTCAATGATAAGTGTGGCTCTCACAGAGTTTTTTTCAAAAGAGTTTGTTAGACCAGCTGCACACTGGATTACAAAATCTGAAATGAAAGCTGAGAAAATCATACCCAGATATGCAAGAATATAGAAACTGAAAAAAACCTAGGAGACACAGTAACTACATATTGAAGGATACAGTTTGAATCCCTGGATGATGCTGCAGACAAATATGTACCCATGCAATGGATTTATCTCCTCTGTATAAATCATCATAACTCATTTTTGTCAATTCACTTTCTAGAAATGCTGATACAGAACATTTTCTAGACTTTTTCAGTCGTTCAGTTAACTGGTACTATTAAGTGTGGTTTAAATTTAAGATGTATTTTTTTGTGATATTTGAGCCAGTGACCCTACAGAGATTTCACAGTACTCTAATAAATAAACACCGAACTGTATGAAGCACAGAACTGCTTTATAGATCACTTGCTTGGTGAAATATTTCAGGTTTTCAATTATTGTAATTACACAGATTGTTAAAACAAATATGGGCTAAAATAAGGTGTCTAGAATGAAATCTAAGACCATGATTCATATCATCTATGCTTTTACGGACAGGGAATAAATATCTAAGGTATTTATCCTAAGATACCTTCACAGTAAGTAGAAAGGAACACAAGAATGCATAAAGCCAGCTTTAAATGTCTTGTTCACACTTTACTGTTTACCCAACTTTTAGATGCCTAAGTAAGATGGGATAAAGCCTTTCAAGAATGAGTTCAAAGAATATACTCTAAAAATTAGAAATTCAGAATAAGACAGAGCTTAAAATAATGCAAAATTAGGTGGGAAAGAATATTAAATATTAAACAAATGGTGCTAAACAGTAGAAACCAGTCACTAGGAAAAAGTAATGCAAATAGACTGAATCAGTGATGGGATTACAATACAGAAATTCTTTCATCAAAAGGCAATAACATCATTCACAGTAGGATAATGATGCTCGAAACTGGAAATTAAACACTAATAGCCTGCATACCTAATCTTTGACCTCTCCTGCCACCCAAGCCAAAGCTCATATTTATCTACTCTATTACCATGTGTATTCTGTGGTCAGAGAGACATTGCTTTGATATTGTACAGTGCAGTGTAAGCTTTCATCTGTTCTGTATAATCACAGAGTTCTCCCTGATGATGTATTTACATAAAACATATTTCTAGCCTAATTTCAATAGCGAAGTCAAGGAAAATTCTCAGACAACCCATGCAAAACCTTAGAAGTTATTTTTGCTGATGATGGTAATGAATGTTTCATAATACAAATCTTGGATATTTTTGATTGTCTGGCTTTCCAAAATTGAAATGAATATGTATATGCATCTCTATTTCATGCTGTGCTGTTCTTAGCCTAATTGCATTTCTACTTTGACTTGACTTCTGTTTCTGAAGCACTTAATTAAAAAATGTGTGTATATATATATATATATATATATATATATGTACATTTTTCATAACAAAAGTTTTAGATAAACTGACTTTTAAGAGAAAAATATACTAGGTCCTTTACTACTCACAATTAAGAAAAATACCAACGAAAACAATCATACAAACTGAGAAATGTTAATGGCCTGCATCAAACAAAATATGAGCATTCAATCATGGGTATATAAAAATAAATATATGGTTGATTTTGGACAGATTTCTAAATTTTGCTATTTGTTTTAAAAGGATTAAATTATTTTGCTTCCATAAAAGTTCATGAACAAAATATGAAATTTAGAGTTTGATAAGAAATCAGGAAACAGCAGATCTGTTAGTGATAGAAATTAAAGAGAGAGAGGTATTATGCATTTAATAGTTCAGTAGTTCTAAAGAACTTTATTCCTTAGGAGAAGATATGTACATAAAATTCAAGTTTATTAATATTATCAAGTATTTATGGTTGCAAAGCTCTTTTGGAATGAAAAGGCAAAACCTAAAACTTATTTTGTGCATTTTAATTTCTGAATGACTAAAAAGTACATTGGAAATCATATAGTTTATAAAAAAGAGTGAGGAATATCATTAGACCTTGAAAAAGTAAAAGAACAGGATGCTAGAAAGACAAGACCACAAAAGAGAATTAAAGAAAAAAAGTAAAAAATCTATAAAACATTTTTAATGAATGTTGCTGTTTCTCTTACCTTGTTGTTAGAATGTTTCAAAATGGAAAAATTTCTTATTGATTTAGAGGGAAAAAAAAAGTAGCAAATTGGTTGTATTAAACAAATAAATTCCTTCAAGGATTTTTTATTTAAAAATAGTTTCAACTGTATATCTTCTCTCAGTGAAAGAAGTTAACTACATATATGCAATCACACAAATCCTACTGGAATTTGAAAATTTATTTTTTCCTCCTTAGTCTTCTAGAATCATGAGTTCAAAGTAGACCATTTCAATATCTGTGCAAAACTATCTGTTTTTAAAATAATTTCTGCAATATTTTATGGAATTAATTGTTGGCTTATCATTCAAAAGATGAAGCAGCTTTAACTTTGTGCGAAATCCTGTGGAGTGCCATTTATAACCTCTTACATTTGTAATTCCTGTAGACCATTAATAAACCAGACTCTATGCAATGGGTGTTCTTTGACTGTAAAATAGAGATTATTTTAAAACATTTCTCATTTCAGAGGAAAAATGCAATACTGCTAATGAAGCAAACAGTTCTGTTTCTTTTCTACCCTCTTATTTTTCTTCTGACTTGAATGTCAAAGAAATAGAAGTAGGTCATCTGGAAAAATTATTAAAATTTAAGTGTTGAGGATTGAGCTTTTCATCATTTCACTGAAAAAAAAAGCAGAAGAATTTTAGGCATGAAGATGCAACAGACATTACTCTGTCCATCGTAAAACTCTAAAAGTCCATTGAAGTAAAACATAAAACGATAACGTGGCTAAAACAGAATGTGATTTGCTGTAACTTCAGTACATACCTTCAATTAATATTGTACAGTTGGTTTTTTTTTTGCCAATGACACAAAGACTATTCATAAATACACACACACACACACATATCTGTACACATACACACACGTATATGCTATGTATCTAAGAGAAGGTGTTTTTGGTGTAGCATTCGGGTAGATATAGATTAATTTTATGGTACAAAAATAACCCCCTTTACATTATCACACCAACTAAGTATCAGATGTCAATGCTTTACTGTTTCCTTATATAAATTACCAGGAAAAAGTTATTTTTGAGGTGACTCATTATCTCATTTCTGAGATGACAATAGGTGACACCGACACATCAAAAGCGAGAGGGACAATAGAAAAAAAGTGTTGTCATTTTTCTTTTAAGGATTAATAAAATTCAAAATGCAAAATAATTTCTAATTTAATAATGCAGTTTTTGTTTGAGACACAGAGTACAGTCAGTGGTACTTATGACAACAGATTAAATCACTTCTCAGATTTAGAGGGTAGTTAGCCTAGAGAAACAATCAATACTATTGGAATGAAAACATCTTTCTTATTGCAAACATTACTCATTACTAATTATTTGATACATTATTTCACTTGCTGTGAAGCTCCCAGTGACCTCAGTGAGATAAGACTTTAGTGTCTATTTTCACAACTGTTTATAAAGCTTCCACTGCCTGTTACTCAGATTCACTTTACATGATTTGAAATGGCCATTATTAACGATATCGATACATACATGGTAGGAAAAACTGTTGCATCAAACTTATATCCAGGAACAAGCCGAAATAAATTATACTTGTTATTACTTAGCAACTATGCAAAAAATCCTTTTTTCCCATATGCATATTCAGTGAGTCAAACCCACAGATTGTTAATTAGTAGATACAATTATATAACTAAACTGTTTCTTTGGCCACATCATTCAGTAACGACTCAAAATTAAGAAATATTTTAACCAACCCCATCGTTACTGAAGGATCTATAAAGCTCAGTCATGATCAGAACTCCTTAATATTACTTTTCATCACTAGTTCCTCTCCCCTGTCCTTAGACACCTGCAACTTAAGTATGCTAGCAACAACTTTAAAAGCAGCTCTTCCTTTTCTATTCCATCATGTCAGATATATTTAATTTGTTAGAACACGTTACATTCTTCCTCTATGAAGTAGTCCAAAAGCCCAGATGACCACAGCAGACTAGATATTTAGAAGGTTAAATATCGATGAATGAGTCCTACCTCAAAGTACACTCTTTTCTCAAGAGAGTTTAAATGTCAGCAAACCATATCAGTTAATTCCTACTACAGAATGGCCCCAGTAGGCATTATATCCTTGTTTTGATGACAATATTATAGTAGTCACAGCTAGGGGAAGTAACAACTTGAGAGAGTTCCCAGAGATTCACCTCCAAAGCTGTCTCCCAATCAGATGGGCACTGTGAGTGAAAGTAGGGAAAAGAGTCCTGTGCTATTGTCATCTTTTCAATCCAGCTGCACCTGCGCTGTTGGACCCTCGAAGAACAGGGACTTCACATATCCTCACCTTGCAGCAGCTGCTCAGCCAGAAACTGAGATAATTGAAAACATTACTGTGCTTTATTTTTACCTCAAGCTCTAAATTTAGCCCCAAATGTATTCGATCCAACAAACACTTAAGAGACATACATAGTTTAGTCTCATCTGATGTAAACATCTGGGATTCTTCTCTAAAGAAAACATTTGAATTCTTTGGTTGTGTTGAATAAAGTGTCTGCTATTTTAGGAGCTAAACTTGAAAAGTAGACTTTAATGTGCAGTTGCATAACATATAAATACATCAATACAGGAAAACCCTATCTACTGATATGCACAAACAATGAAGTTATACTACAGAGTTAATTTTTGAGTTGCTAAAACTTGGAGGAAACAGATTCAATTCACAAATCACTGCTGTAGCACTAAACAATAAATAAACAAAAATTCATTTCATGGTATTTCAATTTTTATGGTATTGTACCATACAGACACAGTCTGTAGATTGCTATTACTTCTACTATAAAAATTGTAATATTACAGTGGTGACCGGAAGCGTGGATCTAGTTAAAGGTCTGCCAGTTTTTTCCATTATAAACCTCTATTTTAAAGGGCTTGGAACTCCACTATAAAATCTTCTTCAGATGAGCATGTTGTAAACATCTTACACACACAGAAACACAGACACACCTAATGCACATATCTATGATTTTCAAAGGTAAATCTAAAAAAAAAAAACAAATAAAAGTGCAACAAAAGCACAATGACCTGGATTCACTAGGAAACACATCTTGAAGCAACATTAAAAGCCTGGAAATATGTAGTTAAGCTCATGCTACAAAAAAATTTAGGAAATCAGAACATATTTTTTTTTGTCTCTGTAGGATAGTCAGAGCAAGTTGGTAGTAACAGCAGTGGTTGTCTTGCAAACTTTTAGGGAGGCATCAGTAGATCAAGATCATCCCAAAATATTTCTCATCCATCTTTCACCTACTCCATTAGAAAAGGGAAGTTGTGTTGATATTTTCCACAGTATTCTTATGACTTATCATAACTTTCTCAGTCTAGTCTTCCCACACTTGTTTCTCTTGTATATACATAATGACACAGAGGAAAAAAGAAATAAGTGTTAAAACAATAGATTTAGCAGTAATGAGATCAGAGATCAAAATTCCTTAGGGAATTCTGAACCTATTTCTTAAAAAATGGAATTCTGAACACTATTCCATTTAAACAATTTTGAAGCAGAAAACCTAAGCTTTTTTACTGAGTCAAAGAAAAGACAAAATAATAATTTAATAATCTTCCTGACACAAACTGCTTTAAGGATAAAAGAAGCACTGCAAATATTTTTTTCTACCTATAGTGTTAATATATTGTCAGATTTTGTGATACACAAGGACATGGAGGCTTTTATCCACTAAATTTCTTTAATTTATTGCAGATTGTCACAAATACTGCAAAAAAATTGCCACTAACAAGTATATTACCATAAATATCATTCTGACTACCAAGTATACCTATGATTAATTACATATATATAATATACATGCTATTACAAATTGCTTTCAACAACCATAATATATTATCAATAAGGAGTATGGCAGTGAACAATCATAGAGCAACAATCAATAACAGCAACAACCAGGTAGGATCGCATTATGACACGTTACTGTGAACTTACATTAGTGAAGCAAATTATGAACAATTAAAACGGTAGATATACTTATTATGGATATGGATATGGATGTATAATAACTGTATCAAGCATATTAGATTTCAGAAGGGATCTATCCATTCCAGAGAATAAACCAATTCCAAAGAGGGGCCTAACCATCCCAAGGGGGACAGGACAAAATGAACCAACCATGATCCATGCTGCTGAGTCTAGAGTCAATCAGACATCTCCAGGTACAGTCCACAATCTCTTAGAATGTTTGTGTGAAGTTCAGCCTTTTTATATTAAAAAAAGTATGGGCTGTATGGAAAATTCTCAGAGAGAAAGGCTCCATTTTGGATAAAAATTGAGTCCTTTTCATGTCATAGAGACATAAGGTGACATTATCACTTCAAGCAGTCAGTAGATGCCGTTAAGTTCTATTTTTCATTTGTAGCATCCAAAAGCCAATTTTCTTTTGTACTTTACTATTCAATATCAACTCTGTGCTTATTGTTTTCAAAGATACTTGGGAAGGCCATTTAGAAATGGAGACCACTTCCTTATATTTGTATAGTTTCAATTTTTGCTTACCAACATATATTAATTTATTTCTAAGATTTTTATAAATATAAGGCTGTGATTTGTTATTGATTTTAGCTTCTTCATAATCACTGTCCTATCTTTTGTTACACTAGTTATATCACCATTGGTGGCAGTCATCTGTATTGCACAAACATAAAATATAAAGTTGAAAAAATTGGCCTATACTGTGAAATAAATCATGAAGCAGACACAGTGATTTATGAAGAAAAAATATTTGGCTTTTTAAAGCCAGTGGCTGTATTTAATAAACTAAATATACTTGAAATCATATTCAAGATTCTATGAAAACGCCACTAAAAAAGGAAATACTTTAAGCATGAATGACAACAAACATCCTAGAAAGAAAACCAATATATAACACTTTAGAGTAGATAATGCTCCTATGGACCTTGAGTCCTTCATTGTGAGCCTGTCCTAACCAAGATTATTTTGAAGGACAAGAGAAAAAATGTTGATTTGGTTACAGAGGAATTTACTTCATAATCATACTCATAATTTTACTACTAGTAATTGTGGGATATTTCAACATCTCCTTTTTCCTTTTCTCAGTTTGAAGGAGATGAGCAGTCATACATGAGGTGCATGTAATTTTATATTAAGAAATGCGATAACAGTCTCCCCTGCATCCACAAGCTTTGGATGGAATTTGCAAATTGTGATTCTTCTCAGGGATTTCTCATGTGACTGATTGGTTTGGGCTTTTTTCACGTAAATCAGGCAATATTAATGGGCATGGCTGTAGATTTTATTTGATGCAGGTGTGTGTTTGCACAGCGTATGGACATAAAAATATCCACCTGTTGATTAACAGATGATTTAAATATGTTTTGATATTTATTTTCAGCTAAACAATATAATTGGAACACAGTACTGATACTGTGCCAAGGTGTTCTGAAGGAAATACTGAACACATAATACGACTCTTGTTCTTCCCAACTGTGTCAATAGAGTTTATTCATAATCTAGTGATAGCTTTGGCACCTGGGCAACTATTGAACAAAAATGGAGATGTAATTATGCCTGAGAGAAGTTCTTACAAGACAAGATTTTTGTCAAGACGATAGTTTTCTTACACAACTGTGATTGGTACCATGCTTCAACCACTCTTCTGGAGCTGCACAGGAGTTTTTTTCTTCATAAGTTTTTTATGGTGGTGTTGGCTTTGGTTTTTCCAATCAGTTTTGTATATATATAAATTAGTATAATTTGCAAATGATACATCTTTTATTTACCATTAAACCCATTTCCACATATCATCTCTTAAAATTGTGATTGATAGAAGTTGGCTATGGGTTTATTTCACACATATTTCAGTGTTTCTCTGTATGGTTTTCAAGGGAAAAATTACCCTTTAGTTTGGATTTTTAACTCAAACTGAAAATAAGTATGGACTATACATTCTTTACTACTCCTGTTGACTATGTACAGCTGTCACATTGGGTGGATGGCAGTCCTGCATTGGTCTGTTTAAGCTAAAATGCTTCACTGTGAGGAGTTCCACTCATACTCACTTTTTCAAGCTTTTCTCTGAACTGGAGGACTGTAGAGAATTTGTAGGTTTTTCTTCTGCAATTTCAGTGTCCATAAATTGTACTTAGATGTTTTTCTATTGGAAGTTTTATATAAATTGACCCCTGGAGTTTGTGTCAGAGGAAGGACAGGTTCAAAGGTGATGACTCAAAAAAATATAAGAGAGAGCTAAAACATATCTCTGCATTTTCCCTTAGCACAGGTCAGAAGAGTGAAAGAAAATTAAGTACAGTTTAACATATCGTCATGTACATAAAGTAATTTTAATAGTAGCTCTTTCTTTCAACAGAAACTGCCTTACAGCTATGAGATGATAATGTTGTAAGGAAAGGTCTACATTTAATTCTAATTACAAATTTTCCTCTCCCTTTAGAAGCTGTCTCTTACATGTGTCTTACTGTGCCATTTCTCCTAACATTTTCCTCCTAAAGCCACTATTCAGCAATGACCTTAAAATGAATAAAAGACATTCTATAGTCAAACACAGCATTTGTACTTTATAGACAGGTATTCTGACCTGTTTTTTAGACATCAAACAGCAACAGCCACTCAAAAGAGCATATCAAACTGCTATCAGTTGTTGTGGTATCCTGTGTCTAGTGGCCAGAACCTGATATGTTGGATCACAAAACTGTATAGTGCATTTTGCCTGTTGCCCATTATGAGCCTGGATAATTAATGAAGGGAAAAATGACACCATATTGCTTGGCAATTTTACAGTAAAATCCTGGAAATGTATGCCTTCCAAAGCCATTTTTTATTACCAAAATTGTTATTTGATTTTTCTGGAGAGAGAGAGAAGAACTTCAGCTTTTCGAACATAATGTTAAAATATATCCAGGACCCAGTGGAGTGCCAGATGACTCCAGTTTACCACTCAGTGATTCCACTTTGGGATGGCAGATATCTGTATCTCATTTACAGGCATAATTTTTGTGCTCCTTGCCTCTTGTCCCGCCAGTGGCCATTACACAGAAGGGTCTGTTTCTGTCTTGCTTCTTCCCTCCAGTCAAGTATTCATGAAATTGAAAAGTTTCCCCCTCGGCGTTCTATTCTCCAGGATAAAAAGCCCTCGCTCTTTAAGCTGTTCATCCTAGAAAGCTGACTTAATCACTGAATTACCAATTCTTTCTCTGTCTTTTGTTGTTGCTGGCCAATGATGTCAGGTAAATTATGCCATAAGAAATTTCAAAATCTGCTTCCTATTTCCATACTGGAAAGGACTCCGTACTATCCAGTATACTGCAATCCCTGTGGCCCAACAGTGTAGCTACATTACCTTTTGGATCCACTACTTACCTAGAAATTTTCTCAATTCCTTTTGGGAATACAGCCTTTAATTAATAGCATGGTCTGTTTGCAATGCAAGACGGGAATATACAGCAATATTATGACCTGTTCCACTGACAAAGACAAATGACCCTGATGGGTTCAACGACTTCCCAAGACTATACTGGTTTGAATGGATGCTAAATACTGTGCCAGTTCCAAGGGAGGAAGGACGTGATAAATACTATAGTTGAATTGTACATGCCATGTGCCATTTCTCTCTTATATCCTCATTGGGAGAAAATTATACACTTGTGTAACCAACATGTGGGATCTTTCTCTTTGGTTACAACATAAATATCCCATATGTATTATAGTTTATGAAAAAGAAGATATGTCTTTTGCAACAGTCCTAATGTGTCATGTTTCTAAATTGACTGCATTTCCTACAGAAGTTAATTGCACAGATTGTGTCTCCTCCTAGACAGTTCTTCCTCTACAAATTGTTTCATATTTTTCAATTAAAAATTGAAGTAGGGAAACTTCGTCATCTCCTCCTGCATTTGGTATCATCTGTCCAGAGACACATAGAGTTAATTAACTTTAGTCTTTTAAGTTGCGTTTAAGGAATATTTCTCAGGTGTGTAGTCCATCATACCTCAAAGCTAAGAATCAAAATTAACCAAATATACATGCACTATTTCCTGTTCAGCAGAGGAGATGAACATTTTGAAGGAGAAAAAAGTCTTTTTGGAAAAAGAAGTTAATACTGTTATTTTTTTCGTGCTGAAAGTTAAAGAAAATGTATATATTATACTGCATCTGTGTATATGTATCTGGCACTAGCTGTTTTAATGTTAAGGAGAATAGCTACAATGATGGATAAAGAATGCCCAGAGTAATAGTAGTGAAAGACAAATGGCTTTTTTGGTTTTCTTAACATTTTCTTAAGAAACTCTTGAAAGCAAATTAAAAGAAAGGACAAAAAGGTTATGATAAATGAAACCCAGAAATATCCCAACATCTCAGTTATTCTGGCTTTCTGGCATATTAAATGTTTTGTCTTCCAGTATGCCTAACATCAACATTGCTTTATATTTGGAATTCAGAAACATTCCAAGAAGGCTATCCAATTCATGACATATATAAAATTCAGAAAGCAGGTGGATTATAACACACTATTAAATTCTTGAAAGTACTATTCCTGCCATCTTTTAAATAAATCTCATGTAAAATATATCCCACTATCAGAAATTCTAGTAAGATATACATTTCTTACACACACATGAAAAGGAAAAAACCACAAAAGCCATCAGATAGTCAACATAATGAAAAACACATTTCACTATGCACTATCTGCAGAAAGAGCAGAAGCAAAAAAATACCTGAAATGTGTAAGGATGTAAAATTATTTCTCACAAACCATTAAATTCTAGGAAAGGTCATTGATGATTGATGCCCAAAATGTTATTTTCAGGTCTTCCTTCTTGCTACTTTCAGGTAGCTAATTTATAAGAATAAAAATCTGGTTTATAAGACTAAAAAGATAACCGATTTTCTTTAGCATAACTAGTTTAGACATGTTCTCTTAGTAGGGGGATTCATTTCTTTAAGTGGGAATACTGTTTTATATTTTACCTCTTTTAGTTGTTAGTCATATTGAAGTCCATTAGGTGAATTTATTCTGTGTGTATGATAATGCATGCTCTGAACATGAGTAGCTTTTTATGAGAACAAATTATATATAATCACAATTTAAAATTTGCTCCAGTTAAGAAAGACAGTGATCTTTTTTGGGAAAAAAAAAAAAAAAAAGTAAAGCAAGCTGATTTTCATAAAATCAATTTGAAATTAACAACCTGATAAATGTGGCATGACTGGCTACAGATAAGCAAGTCATTAAAAAATGGTGGATGGTTTCATCATCCTTGTACATCTTTTTCCTTTGAAGAGATTATGGATTTTGAAGATTGCAAATTTTGAGCCATTGTTTAAGGTGTTATGTCAGGTAACAACACGCATGACCAGTAACCAAAATTATAAGATAGTGTTGTGATCCAAGTGTGTTGTGTGATGGACATCACACCATCGGAATACATTGATCAACACACACTTGAAAGACATTTTCAATTCTGACTTCACACTACAGAATTTGCTACACTGCAGATGGTTTAGTACTAAATGTATCCAAAATTTCTGATCATTTAATTTATCACTGTTTCTGGAATTAGAACTCATTTCTGGGAAGGGAAGAGAAGGGAAGGTGCGGG
>VXAD01010106.1:0-65877 GCA_013399195.1 Dicrurus megarhynchus
GCCGTGGCCTTCCCCTTCGAAGCCAGGTGTGAAACGGGGCGCGGGCCAGGGAGCCGCCCGTGGGGCGGGAGGGGGAAGGCATCGCCGGGGGGCGTCCCGCCGCGGCTCTGCGCGCCGCCTCGCTGCCTTCGCGGCGGCTGAACTTTGCGCTCCGCGGCGGGCAGTCTCCTGTGTCCCCATTCCGAGTTGAAAAGCGCTGGTACAGGACGAGCTCGTCCCTGCAGCGAGCGCCCGTCTCCCCGGCAGCCAGGACGTGGCAGCCGCGGCCGCTGGCTCGCCGCGGAGGGCGTCCCGACCCCCGTGCTGGCGGGGCGTGCGGAAGGAGGAGGTGGCAGGGTGTCCCGGAGCGGCTGCCAGGCGTGCGGCTGCCGGCGGCGTTCCGTGGGGAGGGAGAGCGCACTGGTGGGGCCGGGGCCACACCTGGACTGGCTAGATCCAGACATCACCACGTCAGAAAATTCTTGGATCCAGTCAGGTTCAGAAACTGCAAGTGAGTAAATACCTGGTTCTCACTGGATCCCATCACACTGAAAAATGCCCCCTTCTACAGTAAGGCACTGTTCCGTTTAAAATGTCTTAACATCACTTCTTCTTATGGAGTTCATTCTCAGTGTTCTAGGCTTTCCTCGAAGTTGTTCTCAAAATACGAGTTGCATATGTAGGGTTTACAAGGTGAGTGCCTAAAAAATAAACAGTCCTGTTGCATGCTTGGGTGCAAACATCCAATTACATTCTTTCTAGACAGTAGTTTATTCTACTTGAATTGAAAGGTTAGAAATGAGCATTTACAGGTACAGAAGGCTTCCTTTTATACATGAGATTTACAAAAACGCAGCTGTGTTTACATGCCAGGCTTTTCATATCAACCAAATCAAAGTAAGACCCGATTATTATTGTGTTTTAAAATGAGTTCCCACTTACTACATCATTGAATCAAAAGTTTAAAGTACATCTCAGTGTTCCCACTCATTGCAAGCCTGAATAAGACAGCTGTGTGGTCAATTAAGATAAATAATTTACATGAGAAAAGCTGGAAAATGTCACTGGGGTAGCACAAAACATGATGTGTAAAGATGCAGTTATTTAGAAAAACTGAGTACCAACTTTTCTCATGGAGCACTTAAGCAGGCAGGCAGTACTTCTTCCAGCTGGAGGCACCAAAATTTGGTAGGAAGATTTCATGTCAAAATTGAAGTACTACCTTGGAACTACCATTTAGAAATCAAAATTTTTGCACAGGCTTTCTTTTTAGTCTTACACATTTTTTGCTCAAGATGTTTGTATTTATATCTGGGCCCTTATAGTGCCAAAATAAAAAATAGTCAGTTGCAGGATGCACTTTTCCCCATTTTTTCTTTTGTCAGGCTGGCTGGTCAGCTTAGAGCCTGCCTTTTTATACTTCACATATGTAAACCCCATCCTGAGTTAAGTAAAGAATGTAGTAACCCTCTGTTATTTCTTATGTGTTGGTGAAAGTGCATGTATATAACTATGAAATACCAATAATGGATAAATTACAGACTGGGTGTACAGATGAGACTGAGAGAAAATTGAGAATATAAGTAATTAAAAACTGTAAAATACTTTATTAGGTATATGGATGAAAAAAGAGTAGACTGTGTGTCCAGGTAAAGATGGGTAAATGGAGTAAGGTATTAACTTTTGGGGAAAGGGAATCAGGAACAGTTTGGATGGATGAGGTGGACTTGCCCATAGCAAGCTTTTTTCATAGATCTGGAAAAGCAGGAAAATACTTGACACAAAACAGAAAGTGCAAAAAGAAGATGAGAATGGGGCAATAATCTACTGGTTATTATTGAGACACAATTGCAAGCAATTAAAAAATTTATTTTGTGTGTGATGTTGAAAGACATTCTCTTCACTGAGTATGCTCTGAAAACAAGAGACACCAGTAAGCAGAATTTTCTCATAGAGTTACACAGTAGGCATAATATTTTTGGTTACATTAAATTTATGAACTCACCTTTAAAAAGAAAGTGCAAAAAGCTAAATCGAAATTCCACTGCAGCTGGCCCAAAGAACCAACTTACAAATTACCTGGAAAAATAACCTCTTTAAAATATTCAAGATAAGAAATAGTGAAACTATATAAAAATGAAAGTCAGACAGTTGCAAACCAGGAGTATTCTGATAGTTAACTGCATGATTAGAGCTGAAGGAAACAGTGGAAAAGAGGGGTTCTGAAGGTCTTATTCTTACTGACCATTCTGTTAATTTTGTGTTTGTGGAAAAATGGCATTGAAAGGTACATTAAGTTGATCAGTGGAGACAAGATGGTAGACCCAGGAAGGCTCTGAATTGTAAACACTGGCCGACATCCCTTCTCCCAGTTTTTGTTATTTACTACATTCCTGGTAACAGGAGGAATTTAACTTACTGTTTTTTGATGCTTGTGTGATTTGGAGAATATCCAGTTGAGTCTTGAAATACCTCTTAAATAATTTTCATTGCCATGGAAGAGCTGCAAAGGCTTCCTAAATGACTGCACAAGTCAATCAGAAATAGATGGCAGAAGGGGGTGTTAAAGGAGGACTTGAGATGACCTCCTGGTGAGCAACTGAGAACTCTTTCTTTCACAGCTTCTGGTAAACTTTTGTTGCTCGTAGACTTATGTGGTCTTTGTGTCTTGTTATGAAAACTTGAAGCTTTAGCTTCTCTGTTCATTAAAAAGAGGAATTTTCCATTAAGTTTTAGGGAGCACAGCACAACAGAGAAAGAATCCTCTTTTACTCTATGTTTTTCCAGGCTACGTGTTCTGTTTCCTGTTTCCTACAATCTGCTCTGACACACTTCTTGTTTATCTTGTATTTCCTGTATTACCAATGAGAGGTATGTCTTCTGTGTTTCGTTGGACTTTAAACTTACACAAACATGTAATATCGGGACTTAAATGCATAGAGTTGACTTCTTTCCGACTTCTCCATTGTAGGCTTTTCTGACCTTCCCTTGAAGTGCAATTAATAGTTTCTAGCAAGAAGGATTGCATTGTTCTTTTTGCATGGGTCTTCTAAGACAGTGGTCTGGACTTGCAAGCCCTCTGGGACTGTAATAAGATAGCGTAAGGTAAACCAGCCAGGGAGTTGTTCGAAGTTCCATGCTGGATGGAGCAATTTGGGGTACAGTATAATGCATATTTGCATCCCCCAGCACCTCTTTGCTGGCATGTTTTCTGTTTTGCAGTGGCTGCACAAAGCAGACCTCTCCCTTAGAGCAAAGTATCCGTCACTAACATTCAGGAACATTTCTTTCACTGTTGGCAGCTGTCAGGGTTAAGCATATCGTCTGTGTAGCAATCTGTACAATCGGTTTAAATATTGTGACTACTTTGCTGTCATCAGGTGCCAGGAGTTTCTCATTCAGGCAGTGGATTTTCCTTGAAGGTTCAGGAGCACAGGAGAAACAAACAGTTGATACCCAAAAGGTGATGGAATAATGGAAGAGATCAAGATATCTTATCTGTGGTTGCAACAAGGGAGAGAAACACTGCAACAGTAAACTTAAGATCCTGCTCTTCCTTTTTTCTTTCTTAATTCTATGCAAGAGCTGAGGATGAGTCATCACTTTCCCACATCACATCTTTCCTTTCCTAATAGTATTCTTTCAGGAATTTTACTTTTCTGATCTCTTTCAGAATTGAGTAGCCTATTCCCTGCCCTTTGCAAGTGACAGACCACCCTATCCTTCCAATTTTCTTCCAGCAAGGAATATATACTATTAGCCAAAAGGAATCTAGGTGTGCTGAGCTTGAGCTGTGCCTCAGGAATCACAGTTAAATAAACAGATTTGGTTTTCTAAATAATGTAAATGTTGATGTCATTTGCCAATAAGTGTTTTGTGGTGGGTTTGTTTTTTTGTTTGTTTTAATTGGGAGTATCGATTTAAAGCCAGCAGATCACACAAAGATTTAGTAACTAATATTTCAGACCTGTTCATCTCAACAGTTCATTTCAAACCTGACATTCCATTGATGTCATAGGGAAGATGTTGTGTAACAAGGTCAATTGATAGAAAGAATGGGAGGAATGGCTGCTTTTCATTTTCCAAATCTATTCCTGATGGGAGGGAGAAGTAAATTTTGCAAACTAAATTCAAATTGCAAGACAAGGAAGCAATTAAGGAAAAAAAGGAACTTACTCTGAGATAAAAAGCCTAAACTAAGGTGGTTGTCTTCATCAAAGGAAGGAGTTTGCTCCCGGAAGTCTCCATCACTTTACATGGATGTCTGAAAAAAGCAAGATGATAGGCCTTTGTGCAAGGAAGTTCAAGTACCCCATAATATAGATGGATAATAGAAGAAACATACCTCTTAAGAGGCTGTGTGCTCACAGCATTGAAACAGAGTATACCTAACTAAAGTTTAATACCTGTAATAAGTTTAATGAACACCTGAGTACTAAGGATACAAGTATCAGGACAATGGTATTAAAAGAATCAAAGCTAGGGGTACCCTAAGCTGTATGCATATGTAGATATATAAAGTGGGGTTACACAAATAGACCAAGGCAAACTGAATTTTCTCTTACATATAGCAGGAAAAAAGTGCATTTAGGGGTGATAGAGAATAACCACCAGTAGACAAATATTTGGAAAATGTAAGTCCTGAAACAAAATTTTTGCAAATGCTCATAATGCCACAGAACCAGTACATCTGAACTTATTGGAGACTACAAAGGATATATCATGGCTATTTCTTCATATTTAGTAGTAGTTTTCTCATCTCTGCAGTTAAAAAATGAGAGGTGGGAGGGAGAGAGAACAGAACTTAGTAAATGTGAGCTTTTCACTAGGAGTTAGATGAAGGAAAGGAACTGCTTCTGGTCATAAAGGCAATCTAGTAGTCTTTGTATGTTGTTACAAAATGAGGGATGATGATAATCTTATTTAACAGTATAGTTGTCAAACTACAAATTATATGATGATTTTTTTATTTAAAGCCCTTAGGCAAACACAAACTAACTTATATTTTTAAGAATAACAATTAGTTCAATCCCAGTTCACAAATGGCAATGTTTGTGTGAGCTGCTTCTCTCAAACAAAGTACAGAAGTGGACCAGACTGAAATGGATGAACTGGAAGTAATCTGTAAAACATATTGAGGTAAATCCATAGTGCATCTTACCTCTGGTATGACAGCAGTCATGTCTGGTATGACAACCTCTGACTGACAGTGGCTAAAGCTGTAGAAGTGAAGGGCAAGAGGGAAATCACTACAGATCAGTATGTCCATTGCAGTGCCTTTAAGGAAAACCAGCTATGCCCACATGTTTCCTGGCAGATATAGAACCAGTTTTCGAAGGTCTTCAGTAAAGAAGTTCCACAGTGCCAGGCTGTGGTTGGTTCTAGTGATTTCTTATACTCTTTGCCCTGGCAAAGTCAAAACTCTGTTAGTCTTTCTGCAATTCAAAGCTGGTGTTTCTTGTTTCTCTATGCATGTAAAGAGTAGCAACATCAGAAAAGTTGTAGCATTTTCCTCTTCTCGGCTTTTACATTTTCCATCCATGTTCAGTCCTTTCCTTTGTTTCACATAAGTGAGGCTTTCACTGACCAGTCTTGCTGTTTGACTCTGGTCTTTCTAAGAGATCCTCAGCTTGAGCATGGTGCTGCCAGAGGATTACAGCCGAGTACAGCATAAGGATTCCGTCAGCTGTCCTCAGGAAAGCACTCCTATTTATGTAACCTATTATGATATCTGTCTATCCTGTAGCCATATGACATTCTTGACAGAGTTCAGCCTGTGATCTGCTATGGTTCACAGATTGATTCTGCCAAATTCATTGCCCATTGTTTCCCAGTCTGAGTTTATTCCGTAGGTTGTTATTTATTAGGTGTAGTGCTTTGCTTAGGCCTTTGCTGAATGTTGTCTTGTCTTTCCAGACCTTGTTTTACAGCGTCAGTTTTGAATTCTG
This sequence comes from Dicrurus megarhynchus, assembly GCA_013399195.1. Taxonomy (NCBI): domain Eukaryota; kingdom Metazoa; phylum Chordata; class Aves; order Passeriformes; family Dicruridae; genus Dicrurus; species Dicrurus megarhynchus. The sequence goes on from VXAD01010106.1 coordinate 5,928, forward strand.
TTCCTGCCCCCCAACATACTTGCATATCATCTCTGAGTCTTCATGTATCTTATGTTTAATAGGTGTCTTTTCTATGCCAGTATTCAGGTCATTAGTTGAAATATTGACCACAACAATTTCAAGACGAATTCCAGCAGGTAATTGCATGCTGCCCTGCTGTAATAAATAGATAAATCAGTCTTGCTTATATAGTTTTGACCTCCTGTTCCATAGTTTAATTCTGTGCTCTGCTTCAGGAATTTTGTACTATTACTCAAATAGTACTTGAAGATAGATAAACTTTTTAATTTGCCAAGTATCTGCTCAAAATAAACATCAACAATATAATAAGTACAAAAATCTGAAGAATATTGAATTGGACAGGATCATGAGTAATGTATACCTTAAGGTGTTTATAAGTGGATTTTTGACCACAGTTTTAAACTAGTCTGAAATTAACCAGTTCTAAAAGTGATTTTTTTTCCCAACTTCAGACTAAATTTAGTCATGGCCAGTATGATGTATCTGCTCTTGTGCTGGCTTCAGGGCCAGCTTTTACTTTTGCTTCTGTAGCTTCTAGCTTCCTATTAGAAGGTAGAAGATAGACTTCCCATTCCTACAGTCATCAACATGCTGTGTTTTGATTGACATCTGTTTGCCTTGACCAGAAATTATGCCCTAGTTGTATACAACCTCCCCACTGCTTTGTACTATGCCATAAATAATTTTCATTGTCAGGTAAGACATTTCCAGTGTCATATTTGCATGTTTTACAGCTGTGTTCTGTGGTTCTGTGATTAACCAGTGTACCTTTCTCTTCTCCTCCAAATAATCCATTATAAAATCATCAAGTGGGGAAATACATGTCAACCATATCATGTGGTGCTCTTTGTCACCTGCCAAACACGGGAAAAGATATGATCAAACAGAATCCTACTTGCCAAAGATACATACCTTAATACAGTAAGTGTTTATTTGGCAACATACTGGGCCCAATTTGATCAATATTTGCAGAATGAAAAACTGTTTGGAATGAGACATTGGCAAGTCCAGCAGAGTATGAGAACTACAGAATGAAGTCCTGCCAGAAGAGCTTGTTGTGGAAATTCTTGTGGATTACAAGATGTTGCACAATGGAGGTGAGATTGTAAAAAGCATGTTAATCAGACAAGATGGAATATACAGTTCTAAACAAATCAGGAAAGACAAATTTGTATGCACAGACTCTTCCATATAGAAGGAACCTGATCCTAAAGGGATGGCATACTTTATAATAAGGCATAGCCATCAGCAAGGGCTCATCTTTGCTCAAGTTACATTTTTTTTCCTCTTAGTTTTTTCTTTTTAGGATGTTTCTGTGCCAGCAGGGAACAGGCATCACTTAGATTAGTGTTCTGGGGCCAAAATGGAGTTACAGAGATGCTGCAAGTCACAGTTAAAACCTGTGCTATGTATGTTTTTCAAACTAGAACAAAACCAGTGAGTTTTGTATAAGAGTATATAAAAGGCAGTGAAGTGTTACAGAACAGTGCTGTGTGTCTGAAACTCCAGCTTAGAATTGGATAATGTTCTCCTTTTAGAAATACATAGTTTAATCAGTGGTAGCATGTAGTGATACTGCAATCAGCTAGAAAGTAAACTTTCTAACACAATTTTAAGTATTAGAATGCAGGCATTCTTTATTACAGTGCTGGATCAGTGCCATCAGAGGACTTTTCCTCTAATAAAATGTGTGCTGTGAAACTTTACAACAATGTATTTATTCCTTCATGATCATACTTATTTATTACTATGTGCTTCCTAGCTAATACATAAACTTCACTTCTCCTAGAACCAATTTACAGGCCACCAACCCTTACTGAAAGTCCTTAAGTGGTCCTAGAGGGTCATCTAGAGGGGTCTCTGGTAGTTGTATTCACTGAGTGCCCCCAGTATTGTAAACCTTGCCTTTCACTTCTCTTAGGGCATGTTGTTTCTTGTTACATAACTTTGCCACAGAACCCACTAGGTGCCTCATTATCTGTTTATCCACTGGTTCTAGCTATGTTTAGCATCCTGTATGTCTACTTTTACATTCTTTTATCTAATTTGCTAGTCTTTAAGCGCTATTTTACACCTTCAGGGGAAGTGAAAATTCTCTGTGTTGTCTGTCAGTAGTTTCCTCTCTGGATAAACTTAGAGAATATTTCCTTTTCTTTTATTGAACCTTTCTTTGCAGAACATATTTACACAGTAATCTGGTGTCTTAAAAACAGACAGGAGAGAAAACACATGCTGTGTCGCACCTTTAAAGCCAGTAGTATGACATCTAGGGCATAGAGAAGTAGATCCTGTAACATTTTTGTTCACCTGAACAGGCCTTATTCAAATACACCCAAAAGGATGTGAGGCCATTCTGAGTCCTTTAGAAGATCTGTCTAGACACCACTACCATAGGCACAGGCAGTGGTTTTATATTACTGTCCTGGGTGAGGAAGAACAAAACACACATCTGACGCTTCTCCCTAACACTCCCTTCAGCTGTTTTCAGCTAAGGAGCCTGCCTGAGCTGGATATGGTTTCTGCATACTTAGAAATTCTCAATGTTTTCTTTGTCCAGATTCTGGTTCAGTGTTTGAAATAAAACTAAACTTTCACCATCCACAATATTCTGTGGCAAGGGTTTTTAAAGTTTGCTACGTCACTGTGTGAAGATGCACCTCTCCTTTGCTTGTTACTTACTAGCTTTGTTAGATGACTACTAAAAGAGATGGTGAAAGAATTTTTGTCTGCTCTTACACCATACGTAATTTTTTAGATTTTGAGTATTTTCCCCTAAATTATGTTGTATCTAGACTGAAGGGTCTTCATTTACTTTGCCATTCCTCATACAACTTCTGTTGTACCACATCTTTGTCCTTTCTTCTTCTCCCACTTGGAAACTTTGTCAGGTCTATTATGTCCTTTGTATAGAGGGGACTAGAGGTACACAGTACTTAGTGTGACAAAACCTTGCATTATTCTCATAATGCCATGTACTTTGCATTATTCTTCATACTATAACTAATGTCTAGTATGTCAATTGCTGTGGGGACTTCTATCGAGCTGAGTTTCCGTGGATTAGCCTGCCAAAACTCTGATATTGTCACTCCTTAGTGGTACTGGGCAGCTCTAAACAATTCCTTTTAGTGTGGTGTTCAGTTTGTACGCACGTCGATCTACCTGTGTCTGTATTGAATTTCATTTGACACTGTTGTCACTCAGTTTTGCAGGGTCCTTCTGCAGTTCATGCACAGCCAGCTGTTGCACTTTTTACACCTGTCATGGCTGACATCTACACCTCATTGCTCACTCTTTCCCATGCATATTTTTAAAAATGAAATAGTGTAGGTCCCAGAAGAGGTTCTGCAATGGAACCCAACAGAACTCCATCTGGAACCTCCACCCATTGCAAGAAACTAATTCCTATTTAATAAACAAATAAGTAATTAATTTCATTTTTTTTGTTTTGATTGCTTACTTCTGCAAAGACCTTATGCAATGGGCTCTTAAATTCTTAAAACCTCTTGGTGAATGACATTGCCGAAAGCCTTTTGGAAGTCCAGCCAGAGTATATCTATTTACCCATCTCTATCTATATGCTTGGCCACTTTTAAGAACAGTAATAAATTTGTAAGGCAGAATTTTCCTCTGTTTAACTATTTCCAAAGCAGTGACTCTTTATCCAAGTGTCCATTAATGATCTTATTTATTAGTTTCTACTAGTTTTTCTAGGAGTGACTTGGAAATTCATAGTGCCTCACCTCACATCTCCTTTTAAAAGCTGACATCACATTTCCAGCTGTTCTGAAATGTGAAAACTGATTTTTAAATGAGATTTTCAATTACTTTAACTTACGGAGTGTTTTTATTCAGTTATTCCATGCATATTCCTTCAACATTGTGAACTGCAGAATGTCAAGTATTGTATCTCGAGTAACTATCTGAGCTGAACTCTTGCAAACAAATCAATCAAACACTAAACTTTGAAAAAAATCTGACTCTTTCGTGAGTATGCTGTGCTCCAATGAGCCAAGCGTAAATGAACAGCTTTAAACTGGGGAAGTTCCCCTAGCCCTCTTGGAAATGAGTAGACCCTTTCCCTGCAGGATTGGACTGCAGAGTAAGCTGTTTATGTAAGCTGTTCATGAGCAACCAAGCTACATCTTGCACAACTGGTAGTTTTACCAATGGAGTATAGAGTGAAACTAATGCAGATACCTACAGAGTGGTCTTACAGCTCAGATTAGCTTCTTTTGTTTTTAAAGTATTGTACTCCATTAAGTATTCAGTAGCAGTTTATAAAAGTCTCAGTAGTCTCCTAATAAGGACATTAGAAATGCTTTTGCATGTACCCCAATTATATCAGTACGGTTGACAGACTAGATGTATCCCATCATCTGTACTCCCACACAGCAGGAGCTCCAGCCCTAGCTAGCATGGCAGTATTAATTGTGATATTCTCTACAGTTTTCTTCCTTGCTCCTTTGTAAAGAAAATAATTTGCTTTCCATGAATTTAAAGCACAACATTAATAGGATTTTATTCATACCTGGTGGAAATAAAAGTTCATTCCCTGAGGATACACGTATGACAATATCTGGAATTGCTTTGACACTTCTGACATACGCCCATCACCGCATCACTGTCATTACTCCTTTCTGCCTGTCTGATCAAGCCGAATGTTTGCTTCAGCTTGGAGTAGTTTAAATTTCCATTGTCAGTGAACAACAGACTCCTACCAATGAATTTTAGGTCAGTGCATGATGAGGGTGGCCAACTGACAAATCACAAAACCATTACCTGGGAAAACTGGTAACTGTAATTAAACAGAGTTGCAGAGCATTGCTTTCTATAAGAGTTAATTCTTCCATGACCCAAAAGGGCCTGTACTGGCATCAATAAATGGTTTTAGCATTGCAACAGACTGGTCTTTTTGAAGCTTTCTTGTATATAAATGCCATTCCAATTGTGTGAAATCTGAGCAATTTCCATTTCTTGCCTGGCAAATACAAATATTAATCTGACAAACATAACTGCATGGTGAGTGGTTCTAGTGGTGGCTGAAATCTGTATAGTTTTTCTGATGTTTCTTATCCTGTAGGACTCTGAAACAGTGTTTCAAAATAGAAATGAAAATCCATTTATAAAGAAGAATACATAGTTTTATCCAATGCATTGCTATCATTCTAACTGACTGTCTTTTCCCTATTTCAGTATTTTGTTATGTTTAATATCAATGTATTAAACAAATGTACAGTAGAAACTTTTATCCTTTCTCCAAGAAGAAACACTTTCAGGCATTCTCTCAACCCTGAGGTTGTAAGATTCTGCTCTCCAAATGAGATCACCAAGGAATGTTCTTTATATATGTGAAATGATAGGGTCTGAGAGCTGTAACTTGTTTATCATTAGTTTTAGTAAATATAGATGTTTTGTAATGCGTTGGGTATCAGCTCTCTTTGGCTTTTCTCTGTAGTCTGAAGTAATTTAGAAGCTTAAGTTCTTGACTTAATGAGATTAACTACACTTAATCTAAAATGTAGCCCTCACTGGGGTCTGGGTTGAAAAAAGATTGTGCTTCTTCCTTAAATTCTTACTGTAGTTTCCATTAACAACAATGAAAGATTCCAGTGAATCCATTGAAAGCCTAATTGAATCTTCTGGCACTTTGAAAAATGGTACAGCAAGAGAGACCTGTGTATGTCTGAATTAATGCAACTTTTTTGTGTGTGTTGTTTTTATTATTGTTATGATTGGAAAGCAACTTTAAGTGGAATATTGCTAGACTGGGCTAGACATATTCTGTGCTAGAATAGAGTCCCTTGGTGTGCTGTAATACTTTTCAAATCCTCACTAAATGTTAGTTACAATGATGATGATGTTTTATTTCTTACTATGCTTGAAAGCTACATAATGCAGTCATTTGGGGGATTATTTTTTGGTCTCATTTGCTCACTTACTTGCTTTTTCTTTTAGTGTATCGTTAGATGCTGTCAAAGAGAATTTTTTTTGTGTTCATATTGTTAAAATGTTACATGAACAGCTGTTGCTTTAGTTGTCCCGTCAAAGTCAACGGGGTTACATATGGAGACATAAATAAAGAATACTGACAAAGCTTACTTTTACACAAAAAAAAGTATAAACTTTTGTACAGCTCTAACATTAACCAAGTAACCTAGATGAATGTGTCAGTAACCTGGGGTTCTGGACAAGTTGCATGCATCTCTGTATTTGGTTAACATGTTGTACAGTGGAAGATACCAGACTTCGCTAGAGTACAAAGTTGAGGAAGTGTGATCTAGGTTAGCTGTGTAAGAGGGTTGGATTTTGTGCCTACATACCCCACATAGATGAACTTAACTTGGTCCTAGATATTTCCCTGAGTCACTTCTTTATTACTCTTTGGTAAGTTTTATCGGTAATAGAGGAGGAAATTGCTTAAATCAAGTCTCATGAGAAAGTCAGTTAAATGAAAACATTGTATTTCCTATGACCAGTAAGAGCTGAATTCAGATTTGTAAGACAAAGTACAGCATAAGAGGGTTTAGCGCTGGCAATATAAATGTTCGCTGTAAACAGTATGACTAGTGTAAGTCACCACATTAGTCATTTTGAATGGTATAAATTCCCTTGCTATTAATGTGCTTAGGAGTTTTATATTGATGTTTAAATAACTGGATACAGATATAACAGTACTTCTACTGCTATAGAAGAGCTACCCAGTTCTTAAATCTTTTACTTATACAAGTAACCCCATTAGATTTGACTGCTCTTGATTTATGCTTCTGAAATTCATTAGTTTCAACAGTTATTACAGTTTTGTAAGTGAGAAGGGACTTGATCCCATGGGACTGGGTAGGGTAGATGTTTACAAGTTTCAGGACAGGGACAATGCTTATTAAATATTTCATGATCAAGATTTAAAAGGAAATTATTACGAACGTTGTTGTGACACTTTTCTTGCAGTAGTTTCTTAGAAAATAAAACCTCTTAACTAATCTTTATACTGTTTGCATGAATGAAGTAGCCTTGTCAGATCTTTGTCAAGCCTCATTCTTATGCTTTATCATAATTACATATATGAGATTACAGCTGAAAAAACATTACAAAGAATAATCTTTAGAGTCTGGAGTAGCTAATAATGTATGGTATATGGCTGTTCTGTTTGCTACTTCAACAAACATTCATGATACTGCATGACTATGCATCCTCATTGTCTCATCATTTTACATTTGTTTAGTGATACAATGTGAAATAGTATTGGAAGTCAATAAAGTAGAGACAAAGCTCATTTCAGTTGATGCAATATATAATTTAGACATTTTAAATTACAGATTATTGAGTTTGGAAAGGGGAAAAAAAGATTTCAGAAAGCAGTGGCAATTTAGTTGACCTCTCAAAATTAGAGGTTAAAGGTATTTGTTTCCTTTTTGATGGCTTTGTCAAAATGATTTCTGTGGTAACAAACATTACCATATTATCTAACAGCTTCTTTGCAGATAAAAAGTAAGTTTGTTATGGCTTGAACTTGCAAATGCATGATGACTGCATTGAAGTCACCTTAAATACTGCAGAGGTTACTTTTGTTTGTTCAGTGTAATATAAATACGCTTAGTTGCGCTCATTTTGACTTGCAGAAACAAGGTGGTGACTCACTGGGCTTCACAAAAAGGGGCATAGACTACCAGTTTATATTATGCTGTTTTTTGTATTGAAAAGAAGTAATAGAAAAGATGAATGAGAATGAAGGCAGTAACTGATTTCCTTTTGAGCATTTTCATGAAAAATGTAATGTTGCCCTGGAACTGCAAGCTCATGGTCACGGGTTTGCTCTGTAACGCATTACTTTATTTGACAGGGACATGAACTTGCCAGTTGCTGCAATGCTCACTAGGCAAAGCTCACAGTGACATGGTGTTGCAATTATTAATGCCTGTAATTGTTGTACTTGAATTTAAACATTTCACATGACAAATGTGGAAATGGCTTTCTTCACCATCGCTCCCCAAATATTTTAGGCTAATACTTCTCTTGGAATCTGTACTTCATATAAACCCCTCTACCACTGTGCAGTAATTAAGGACCTGTGTTCATTAATTTTTAGCTATTTTTTGGAACATTGTTCTACTAGTGACAACCTGTTTATCAATCCTAGAGAAGAGGTGGATGAAACCCTGACTGACCTTCAAAAAAATTTTTCAAGTACTACAGTGACATTTTTTCAATTTAATGCTTGAGCAATCAACACAGTGTCCAGATATCTTCAACTTCTCACTTTTTACTCATTCTTAACATCCCTGAGGGCATATTTGTAGCCCTCATCTACAGGGAAGTTATACCACATAGCAAGTGTTCAAAGTGTGCTAATACACAGCAGAACTCAGATACTGTGCTCCTGTAAAGACTGATGCATGTTCTTCTCAAAGCTGCAGCTGCAACAGAGAAGTGTAGGAGCCAAGCTCAAGCCCTGCTTCTGTCATAACCTTTGCAAGGAATATGTATTTACTATGGTCTCCTGTTACCTGTGGCGTGTAAGGCTTCGCTGCTCATCCATGTAGGACTCAAACACAGTTTTCACATGGTCTTTATTCAGGTAGCTTTTCCTTGGCTTTGTTTACCTGATGGGTGTCTTTGGGATTTCTCTTTTTATAATTTGGCTTTGGTATTCTTTTTTAACTTGCACTTTTAGAAGTAGCAGCATTTGTAATTAAATATGATCAAAGTATATTTTTATTTTAAAGAAGATCAGTTAACCTCTCCCACTTTTCAGAACTCAGTAAGGCAGAAAGTTCATAATTTCAATAACAACAGGATTTACACAAATATATAATCTAAAGAAAGATGCCACAGTCCTGTTTGGAAGTATTCCTCCTGTGTAGTAGTGTAGATTCAATTAATAAATCTTAGTATGATTTAGCATGTATTAGAATTAAAGCTATTATACAGTTTGAATTTTCTTTCTTTCTAATACCTAATTAGTCTTGCCTCCTGATTTGTACTAAAGGTTGTTTGTGATACAAACTTTCTGGGTTTTTTTAAATGATGTAAAACACTTTATATTGCTATTTGGTTGTTAGGTTTTTTCTCTTTATTTTTCAAAGTAATTCCATGTGTTAAATAAGGTTACCAAGGGAGCACTAAAGTACTGTAATTTCAAAAAGCAGAATTTCATTTGACAATATTTGTTTTAAAATACAACTGTACAAAGCAACCTTTATATAGAACGTGTGATGTAGGAAGCTTTTTCCAATTCACCTCAAGTTTTAAAAGTTGTGAATCAGTTAGAAGTCTCCCAGGAAACATAATTCAGTTTATGTTGCTAAATATATTTTATCATATATTTTCAGTAGAGCATTTCTCTGTATAGAAAAGTAGAACTTTGATTTTTAAAAATAGTTCAGAATAAATCTAACTAGGAATTTAGAATTCCACATTTAAATGTAGCTTTAATTTTAATTAAATTATATTTTAGAATTGGGAGTATAAATATGTTTAAATTATATTCTGTAATGCAGTAGAAAGCCTTTAAAAGAAAAACTATGAGAAAAACTACTTTTATAGAGGTATTCCAAAATTGAATATACCAACCGTCTTGGTTTGAGATGGTTTAAAGAGGTGGGCACTCTGAAATGAAACATCCCCCTTGATTCCAACCAATCCCTTCCCACCAGTAAGGAACGAGATATGAGCAGATATAAGTGAAAAAATAACAGTTTCGTAACAGAATGCCAACAGGCAAGGGAAAAAAAGTAAACAACTGCTAGATAGCAAACTGCTAAATCTCACAACCCCAGGGAACAAAGAGAGACCCCAGTGCCGGAAATGCTCTTTCCCGAGACGGTGCCAGCCAGAGGCGGCCATGTGGGTGGAGGACAAAGGGAAGATGATGTCACACCTTCCCTTCCAAGGTGGCACCCTCCAGGCAACTGTGTCTTTCCCTCTGCAGCAGGAAGCCGATGGACTTGGCTTGCAGGAGAGGGACCACCTGCGGCGACCGGCAGGCACCCGCAGAACTCACCTTAAGGCAGCCAACTGCAGCACATACAGATATCTTCCTACCTTGAGCACATACAGACATATCTTCACAGTTTGGGCAGTTGAATTTCTGTTAGTTCATTTGGCTTAAAATAGGAAACTAAAACAATTAAAAAAGCCTCTCAACTTGATGTTCTATTTCAGAGAGAAAAAGCCCTCATCTCAGTCTGCAGCTCAGATGTCTGAGCAGCTCTGCAGCTATTCTTATGGTGGTTGCTCCTCCAGCCTCAGTATGCTGGAGTTCTGTCAGTGCTGACCCAACAGTGGGGTTTTAGGCAAGAGAGATGGAGGCTGAGAAAGTGTGGTCACTATTGTAGTATCTTACAGTGAAAAAACCCCATCCCAGTCCCACCCCAAACTCCAGTATACAGTTTTGTTTCTTGGAATACAAGTCAAGTTTAGGTTCCAGGTCTTGAATGAACATGACCTTTTCAGATAGGGGTGCTTTAATTTGGGTGGATCAGTGAACAGCTAACAGCCTCTGCAGAGCTTTCTTGCTGCTAAATGCAGAACCAGAACCCTGGTTTTAAGACGCTTAACACTTGCTTGTCTGGATTGACTCAAGAAGGAAAGGGAAAGGCAGTTTTCTGTAGTATATTTGAACCTGTTTACACCTATGGATAACACCGGGCCAACAGGGATCAAAATTAAGGGCTATGGGCCCACCTTGTGAGATTTCAGATTTAAATTTTAACTGCACTTTGCGCCTGGTCTTGTTAAACCTCATAAGATTCTTATGGGCTCACTTTTCAAGCTTGTCTTGGTCCCTCTGAATGGTATCCTGTTCCTCTAGTGTGTCAGCTGCACCACTCAGCTTGGTGTCTTCCAGGCCATTCTGTGATTCTATGTGGGCTGGTTTTAACAACCAACAGGGAACTAAACTCCATATAAGCCACTCTATATTCCCCACCGCTTCTGATAATGGAGGAACAGTAAGCAGAGATTACGTAATGAAAATATCAATTTACTAAAATCACAATAACCACTGCAGTATCAATAGTAAAAAGTACACAAAAAGAAGGTGCCTTACCCACAAAAGAACATTCACCAACAGGAACAAAGAAAAGCGCTTCTCAAAGATAGCACCAGGTGTGGTCTCCAAACAAAGGTAATATGGTGAGGAGAGCTTCCACAGCATAATGTTCTCCCCCATCCTCCCACCCAGCCCAAAAAGAGTGGAAAGCAGGGACAAAAAAGCTGGAAGCTAGTTCGTCTGAATAAAGGGGTTGTGCAGATGCTGTCTAAGCTCGGTCTGCAGTTGTTTGAGCTGCCGCCTCCAATGCTCTGCTGCTTGGAGCTGTCCACTTCAACACTGCAACTCCCATACTAGTGCTCCGGAGGAAAAACGGGAGAAGGGAAGAAAACTGGCGGGCAGCGGAAGGGACCAAGTCCAGTCCACCATGGTTTAAGTGAACAGTCCACTCTCCTTTTGTGACTGAGGCAAAAGTGGTGAATTCCCAGTTTCTGGCCCTGGCTTTTTCCCACTGAAGCCGTGACCTCCAGTGATGATGTGGGTGGTATCGAATAAACAGCGCTAAAAACTCCACCCCCTTTTCTCTGTAACTGGGACACTATGAAAATGTTTAAAGTGTTGTCACATTGTACAGAGGACACCAGAAATGATATTTCAGAGAAAAATGAAAATGCTTCAGTCTGAAAAAATGTAAAAGTTTGAAATAGAGTTGAAGGGATTTTGTTAAAGTGAGATGATAACAGTAAACCTAATAAACTTCCTTTCTCTCTCTGGTTTTGATATTTTCTTCTGTCAAGGACTTTAATACTTTGGAAATTTTTTGCAGTTCTGAAAAATGGGAAGGGTCATACTTTCACCTCCATGTGAAATACAGTCCTGTGCCTATTTATAATGGTTTATATTCCAGCTCTGCACAAGGGTAGCAGATCTGTGCTTCTTTGGTTCTTCTAGTGTCTTATTGAGTTCAGAGTCTTATTTGTACCTGAACCATCTTCCTTTCCAAATCTATTAAGGAGCAAAGTCATTAAAGCCTGGAGAAACAGGGACCCTTACAATATATCCTCCAGTTCACCAAACCAGTAGCATATTGTTTTCTATTCAGCCCACTGGGAGAAGAACATTTTGTACCTAGATGTTTAGTAGACTCACCTCTTAAAAAAAAAATTATTATTTACAAGCTAAGAAGCATCTCTTAGGTTCCTGCCCAGTAGCTGGAATGACTTCCCTGCTCTTGTTTAGCTAGATAGAAGTTTCAGTTAGTTTAGTTTCAGAGCTTAGTCAGATAGGTCAGTTTGGTGACCATATAAATACATTGAAAGTATGTTTAACAGTCAGCTTTAGAATTTGTATTTCCTTGTGGAGTTCATGGGGACACAATGCACATGTAGATTAATTCATTCAGTAATTATGTCCTAAATTATCTTACTATTGCCCTAGACTATAAAACAACATATGGAAGAAATATTTTTAAGAGCACACTTAGGAAGTTAGGTTCTTGTTCTATGTTATCTTTAAAATTAACACATTTTCTCAACTTTATATAAAATATAAGACCCGATAAATACAAATTTAATGTAAATGTGTGAATGCTTTGGTTTTCTGGGATGCTGCTGTGATACTGTAGGATTGTTAGTTCCAGGAATTATGTAATCCTTGAAAAAACATAGTATAGTACAACTAAAATATATATAGAGAGCTATTGAAAATGCTTATCTACAAATATTACTTCTAAAGAGATTAGGTCTCCCCTAGCCCCACTGTCCATTTTTTTCCTTTGGCGAGGCAATGTTTCCCTATTTCTTTTTAAAGAAATCATGCCCTCTGTGTAAAAAAAAAAAAAAGAAAAAAAAAAAAAATTACAAAGATTTCCCAAGGATATATGAGTTTAACTGCCATCAGTCTCTAGCAATGGTAGAGTAGTTATCCCTGATGTTTGTGTCTTGGCATTGCTTTTGTCTGAGAGTGCCTCTAGGACCTGGGAGTTAAAAGTATAAAAAGAATTTAACAAGAACATACACAATGATAAGTTTTATTGTGCTTTAATTACATGGTTTAACTTCCTCCTAGTAGTCCAAGGAATTGGAAGGTCTAAATAAATTCCCATTAAGGTAAAAGGAGGCAAAAAAAAAATTAGTAATGCTGGTGTTACTTTGCTGTGAAAGGCACTGGCAGTTAGTGAATATGAACTTAATTACACTTAGAACATTTGGGCTCGTTTTAATTCCTTGTCAGTTACAAACTAAAGCTGTAGATCTCACAATTCTAAATAATCACTATTATTATTTGAAAACTATTGGTGTTTGGAAGACATGGCATTGCAATTACCATACATAATTCCAAGGGCTTAATTCCGTCTCGTCAGCCCAAGTTCTGAGAGGGAGTAGAGCTGACAAGGATTACAAAGCCTTATGCTGTCCTCCTGGGGCTGGAAGCACGCAGATCCCTCCAGTCTCTTCCATGGATGGCTAGTGCTGCTAAACTGTAGAAGCTCCAGGAGTGCAATTAGGTCATCTCCCTAATTTGCTGGTTTGAATGCCCTCAGAGTGGTCAGCTAGAGTTAATCTTTAGTAAATAAATAAATAAATAAACCCCTTAAACTAGTGCAAGACAAAATACTGAGGACTGGGTGATATTGAGACCTTTGTAGCACAAAACAGGATGGATGCTTATTTTCCCTGTAACATGGCCTTTCTATTTAAACAGTCCTGTTAAGCTGTAAAATCCAGTTGCCTGTCTGAGCTGAGTCTTTTCAGTAAAATGTGTGCTTGTGTAGACACACAGACAAAGCAGTGGGTTTCTAATACACTTCGAAGGCAGCAAGGTCTATAAAAGTTCACTAACCTTTATAGGTTACTGGTGTGGTGAATATGCACTTTACAGGTCTCTGAAGACTTACGAAGCAAGACTAACATCACTTCCCAGCAGCTAGCACTTCAATCTTATTTGAGGCTATTGATGAGTCCAGGAAACATCCAGGAAGTAATTGATTACATCCCTCTGTCTCAGGGAAGCATGCCATCACTTGCACTTGCGCTAAGCCTGGCATCAAATTTCAGTGATTGTTATAAATAATAGTATTGTAGAAAGAGTGCAACAGTAATCTGATGCTACTGGACTGTGCTACAGGCTCTTAAAATCAGAATAAACTTTAGTTGCTTAGTCAGAAGTAATGGACTAGAACAGATAAGAATAGAATAGGGTAGAAGAGAATTGGAAGGGACCTACAGTGGTCATCTAGTTGACAAATTCAGGGCTGACCAACAGTTACAGTACATTATTAAGGGCATTGTCCAAATGCCTCATAAATACTGACAGGCTTGGGGCATTCACAACCTCCCCAGGAAGCCTGTTTGACTATCCTCTTGGTAAAGAAATCCATCCTAAAGTCCGGTGTGAACCTCCTCTGATGCCATTCTGAACAATTCCGACACATCCCTGAATCCTAGGGGGAAGAGATCAGCACCTCCATCTCCTTGTCCCTTCCTCTGGAAGCTGTAGAGAGCAATGAGGTTACCCCTCAGCCTGCTTCCAGGCTATTCCCCAGGTTTGTTGGCCTGCTCTGGATGCATTCAAGGACCTTCCAGGACCTTCTTAAATTGTGGGGCCCAGACCTGCACACAGTACTCTAAATGAGGCTCACCAAAGCTGAGTATGGCGAGATAACCACCTGCTTTGTCTGGCTGGTTATGCTGTATTTGAGGTGCTCCAGGATGCAGTTTGGCCTTGTGGCTGCCCGGATTCATGGCTTAGCTTAATGTCAGCCAGCACCCACAGGTTACTCTCTGCAGGTCTGCTCTCCAGCCACTTTTCTCCCATTTTACACTTGTGCCTGGTGTTACTTTATCCCTGGTACAGAATACAGCATTTCAACTTTTTAAATTTCATCCCATTAATCATAGCCTAACGCTCTGATCTATCCAGGTGCATCTGCAAGGCCTTTGGTCTCTCAAGAGAGTCAGCAGCACCTCAGTGTATCACCAGCAAACTTGCTAATGGAGCACTTAAATCCTATATCCAGGTTGTTGTTAAATGTATTGAGCAGAGCTGGTCCACGGACTAAGCCCTGAGGATCTGCACTGTTGACTGGCCACCAGCCAGATGTAACCCACTTCACTACAACTGGGCTCATCCGTGCTGTGCTGAAGATGTGCCACTTCAGCTGCAATTGCCTTTCAAAGAGCATGAAAATTACTACTAATATACTTAAATTAGTCTTAGACAAACCAATTCCTATTTAATTTATGATAAACTAAATTGGTTTAACTGAATGTTTTGGTATTTTTCTTACACTAGACATAAGTTACTCTTCCCAAAATGAAGGTATTGATGGACCACTCACACAGACTGGCATTAATATCCTAGACCCTGCTGCAGTTTTCCCCATTAGGCAAATTCATTTAAATTGTTGCTGTTTTCTATCAATATCAATATTTTCTTTGTAGTCTACTTTCATATTTTCTCAAGATTTTTGTTTTCTAATATTCTAAATATTCTTGGAATTTGTGAGTGACTTATTTCCATTTCTCTGCATGTCTTTACTGCTGAACTCTGAAGCTTCCTGCATGTGTATTCTTATAGATGCAAATTCAGAAACCTGCGGGATTTTTTAAGGTGAAAGCCTTCAAGTGTTGCTCCATCCTCTCAGGTGATATCGTTCAGCTGTATTTGGAAAACCAAGCCTGTTTCATGAGGTCACTTTGAGTTTTAACTTGAAATGACAGTAGGCTCAATTGTCCCTTTTTTACTCATCATTGAGGAACTTGAAACTAAATTATTAAGTATCTTACAAGATTTGCAGTGCAATAATAGGTCAAATTCCTATGAGTTCCTATGAGTTCCAATTCCTTCATGAGTTGGAGAGGCATTCTCCCAAAGACAAGGAGACTGAATGTTAGTTTGTGAGTGAGTGAAACTGAAGTTTCAAGTTAAAAATGAAAAACAGCCATATTGATGACTCTGGAAAGGAAGATTTCTTTTTCAAATTGTGATGGCCATCTCACTTCAGTATTTATATTTCTGTTGTTTACTGAAGGGATAAGTAAGAAGCATTTTTATTATACCATTGTGAAATTTGCAATTTTGCATGAATTGATTTCGTACCTTGAATGAGTTATTATCCTACGAAGTTACCACTTCCATCTTTCTTTCTTCTACTTCTTGCTCTAATTTGACAGAATGGGAAAACTGTTCCTGTTGTATAGTCTGATGCCGTGAATGTCCTTTTTATAACTTAATTATATAAATAACCAAGTCTAGTGTGTTTTACAGTGCATTTCCTTAAGCAAACTAGGTGGAACGCTTTTGAATAACCCTATAGCTATTTAATGATTTTTATACTTGTCGTTTGAGGACAGTTTGGATATAGATTGATAGAGAATTACCTAAAGTACTGCATATAAATTAAACATTAAAAAGGTAGATACAGCCAGACTAAGCAGCTCAGTTATAATCTTTGGTTATGCAGTTACTGCCTCAAGGATACTTCATCTACTTCATATCATATGTCCTTCTTTTGAAAGATGATCAGTGGGTTCAAGTAACATTTCAGCACAGAGGAAATTGCATAATTTATAGACTTTCCAAAATGGAAAACAGGAAACCAGTTTCATTAAATTAAGTCTTCCACTCCTTTTTTTTTTTTTTTCTGCTCTTACAGATTGGAACATTGAAGGACTACTACCACTTCTACCATAGTAAAACAATTAAAAGGTCAGTTCTCTCAAGTAGAGGTACCCACAGCTTCATTTCAATGGAACCAAAGGTAAGAAAATCCATGCATGTGTTTGAGGAAAAAGCCTTTGCATTTTTTATATGAAACACCATGCCAGAGGACATTCACCTGAATGGCATATAGCATTACAGGAATTAACCCTATCTGTTTTCTAAGGTTCTACTTTTCATTAAAACAAAGTGAAGATGATACTATGCTATACTATGTGCTATTCCTGGAACATAAGGTCCACCATTATTTCTGGATGAGTACTTGAATTTTGTTAATGCACTAATTACTGTGGTATGCTTCTCTGCAAAACCGCATGTGTAAGATTTATGTTTGCAGCTCCCTTCTGTGAAACAACCAGCTTTAAAAATAAAAATGGGCAATGTGGGACGGTACAAAGTTCAGAGGAAAGTTTCTCTTGCTTTTTTTCTTGTCTTCTTCTGGACTTGGTCTATGAGGGATTAAAAAGAATACTCTTTTCTCTGGTTCTTTTGGTAGTTCCACTGATCTTAATTTTAAAATCTGCATGCCATTTCTTTGTAGCATACACTATAATAGGTAACTGTCGACACAATTTAATTACTGGTTTATAGTTAGGTATAATATCCTCTTGTATCCTACCCAGGACACACTTTTGTTTGAATCCTTTAATTTCAATGATTAGTAGCTTATTCACTGTCTGCAGAATTGGTTTGCCTCTGGTTTTCTTTTAGAAAAAGTTTGGTGAAGATCCCATTAGCTTCTTTTATGCTGTTCATGCAACGCAGTCTTGCCAGCAAGCCTCCGGGCCACTGGTGTGGTAACAACAGAGTCAAGCTTTTCTTAAATTATTGGATGATGAATGTTCTCTGTGAAGGATTTGTCAGGTTTTACTTAACAAATCATTTATGAGAAATAAAAGTTACTTGTGAAAGAGTTTGAACACTGTACAAATTGAGCATCATAGGAATACTTCTGCCATCTGGAAAACTGTATTTAGGGCTGAAGTTGCTCTTGAGGATGGGACAAGACTAGGAATGTACACAAAAAACTGTGCTCAATCCTGTGTTGATGAGGCTGAACTGCTTAACCCTTTGAGAGCACCAGCAGCTCTGCTGAGCAGTGTATGTTGGGGATTAGTATGAAAGTGATCAGGGCCCAAATCTCTGTTCCCACGAGTACTGAGACCCACCATTCAAACAACAAGCGCTGCACACAGAATAGGCGAAAATGCAAAAGGAAGGGAAAGTGTTCACATCTGCATCAGTTCATGCTCTTTCCTTATGCACAGAGGTGGAGTGATTTACACACAAATGCACAAGTTCACTTACATGTACCACCATAAACTGTGGTGTTACACCCAGCTTCCAGATACGCCGTCTGCACCTCTGGCAGACAGTCCAGACTACTTTGGCCAGAATAGTGAGAGACTCTAAGGCAGAACACAGCAGAAAATCAAAGTTATCATTTATTTTCCACATTATGCCATTTAGGTGTTGTCTCCAATCTGTGCTGCTGCTCGTATAGAATTTCTATGTTTCTGAACCATTGTTACGTATCACTTCAATATTGAGAAGCTCTAATGAGGATTGTGCAAGGTACTCAACCCTGTTAATGATTCTGTACCCAAAGAGAAGCTGATGGTCTAATATCTAGATCTGGCAAAAGGTGTTTATGATTCACTTTGTGACTGCTTCACTGAACCTGGGTTTGGGAATTCTTATGTGTCTGCAGACATGTCAATAAATGGACATGTATTTGTAGCATAAAGACCTCTTTGTCCTCAGTATGTATAACATTTAATGATTAATAAAACAGACTGGTAATTTAATTGGTCTATATAAGCTGGTCCATTTAAAACAAAAGCTCTAATATTAAATAAGGCACATTGCATTGCTGTGAGAATTTGAAAGGATCACACGCTATTATGTTTATGAGTGTGATGGTATCTAATGCCAATATTTGCAGCAGATTAGTCAGCATGTGTATTTGGTTTGTTTAACAAACCAAAACACTGAGGTTTGTTTAATTTCCAAATAATTTGATGGTCATTTACTTAATGCTGAAAAAGCTCTCCCTGTTCTGTGTACATGGAGTTAACCTGTTCTGTGTTGTTTTAGACATGGATCACTAATTTTGTCCTTTACAAAATTTTAAAGGATGGAATTCTGATTGAGTAGCAATTCATTATGTAAATAGCCTGCATAAAATGGAAGAAATTATGAAATTTGGTATTTCTGAATTATTTTATTGGATAGTGTTTGATTTCATTGTGTGAATGCACAATGAGAGATGTAGAACTAATAGAAAAATTTGTTATTGTGGATTTAAATTAATGAACTTTGAAGATCTTTGGTTTGATTTTCGTCTTCTGGAAAAGACTCTTGATACTGTTATAAACAATATGAATAGATCCAGCAGGGAACATAATAGCAGGGTGTGGCACTTAGTGCCATGGTCTAGTTGACAAGCTGGAGGTTGATCAAAGGTTGGACTTGATGATCTTCAAGGTGCTTTACATCCTTTTGTGATTCTTTGATAAACTGAAGACACGTGGATTGCACATTTTGACACTTTCATTAGCATTAACCTGTATTGACCTCATATAATCTGTATTTAGTTGAAAAGGTAAAGGATATGCAGTATAACACAGTTTTGTCAATTATCAGCCACGTCTTTACCTAGCAATGCTACGTGTTGTCATTTAGCAATGAAAAAGATGAAGCCGTTTTAGGAAGAGATGCCCAAGTAAGGCTGTAATTTCCTTAACATAGATTGTAATGGAGAAAATTTGAAACACAGCTTTATTCAAATCATCTTTCTAGGCCAGTGAATAGTTATATGGCATTTTGCATGTTTTAATAGGTAAACATAGAAGTGAAAGAAGTCTGTGGATTTAAAGCAGAGATCAAAGACAATTGAATGAAATTTATTTACAGAGGTTTCTGGTCTCCCCAGCTGACGTGCTGTTTGCAGTTGGCCTTTGGCAGGGGTCAGTGAGAGCACCACACCATGAATCAAGGGCCTTTTTAGCTTTAGAGTTTGCTCTGCAAAGTTATTTTGGTGATACTACAACGCATGACAAAATGGGAGCAGAAGCAAAAAAGAAGTGGGAAGATGACAGAATGAGTCCCTAGTTGAAGTCTATAATGAAGCTCTAATTCAACTATTAAATAGTTGAGTGTGTTGATAGTAGGCCATGTATTGAAACCAGACTATTACAGCACTTCCAGGGGTGAGAAGAAAGAGCTGAGGTATGTCTCTGGGTTTTGCAGTGGTGAAATGAAGAGTCACAAAGTGGGAGACATTGCAAAACAAAGTCTGGCCTTCAGACTGTGGTTTCAGACTTTTCCTCAATACAAAAGATGAGGGAAATCAGGTGGAGCATTTCTATTAGTAAAGAGATGACAATTCCAATGAAATGTGAGAGTTGAAGTGTAAATGCATGTCAATAGTACATGTAAATTAAATGGACAGCACAGCTGGAAAAACTGTCTTTTTATTCTGAACTGTTACATAAAATGAAAAGCTTTTAGTGAAGAGCTGTGATAATGAAAAATATCCCGCAGAATAGGTAGCATAAATAATCCTAGAAGATGACCGTTCTTAAGGTAATAAAAGGCAGCTTTAAGACTGGTAATATACTCAAATAGATGTACTAAAGTTTGTTCTGTTTTTCTCATGAGGTCCCCAGACTCTTCCATCACAACAGAGATCTGAAAAAGACATGTGGCTCACAGCGATGCTAAAAAACATGGAATTAATAATTTGTGTTCCTGTCAGTGTGACATTAGCCAACTTTGGAGTATTTTTGTTTCTTTATCAATCTGTACTAAGATGTCATCTCATATTTTTCTAATTTTAATGAATTTCAGGTAGGTTTATTTAGGGTTTGAATCCTGTTTGATGGGTCAAGTTCGTTTATCTTTTAGAAACAGAAAGATTTACAGTCTCAATGAAATATAAAGTAAGGCTGGCTACTTTCACTTAAGGAAGATACTCTGCTTGAGCACGTTTTTGCAGTAGTGTCATGCCTTTGTCAACTTGTCCCGGTTTGAAAGCAAACCAGTGAGACTCCGATTCAGAAATACAATTTACTAGGAAAAGAAAATAAAATAAATGCAATAGGACAAAAAAACCCACTGACAGGGTCAGAATACAACCTGACACCCTGTCAGTCAGGGTGGCGGTAGCAGTCCAATNGAATACATACCTTTGGACACATCTTACATTGTAACCTAGGACACAGCTCTACTCCAGGATCAGAGTACCTGGGAAAATACTACTCCAGACATTTACATTTTACACAGCTTGATCTAACCACACACAAAGTGTAGCAGTATCTTACCTTTGCCATATCAAGCAGAACAGAACTCATAGTATCAGCATGTAAAATGCTGGCAAACTTATCTTTGATGACACCGAATGATATGGGCTGTTTTCAGAGGATAGGAAAGTAATGTTGGAAGCCTGTCCTTATTACTGGTAGGACAGTTGTGTTCATGAGAGGGCAAAGGGAAGCAGAACTGTAGCAGCTGTGAGTAACCTGGGGCTGTTAAAAGCTGGCACCATGGACTTAAAGCTTAGAGAAATTAGATGAGAATGTTATTATGGGTAAGGTGGTATTTAGTTGTTAAACCTCAGTGAACAAAAAGATTTTGCTAGACATGTAGGATAACACAACAGTTAAACAGTGGGACCAGGTGAGTTACTGATGTCTGCATGGGTAGCCATAAAATGTACAAGCACACAGGGACCAAGAAGCAGTAAGATGCTACTTGGTTGCAAAATAATAAGAACTGTCATGCTGTTTTCATGTTAAAAATTTGACTAGAGGTTTAAGTTAGTTCTTAAACAATGCAATATTTACCACTGTGGCCCCTTTAATTAATTACCTGAAAAAGCTTTTATGTGAGCAAGCCTCACATCTTTAACTTAGTAAAGTTAAAGAATAAGTCTTGCTATTTTCAAGGAATTTGTTATTGGGTGAGTTAGAACAGGAACTGAATCACAATGAATGAGAGGGAATAGCAATATTTCCCTATAGCACCTGCCTCTGGAATATTAATTAGTTTCATGTAAACATGAGCAAATAGTCCTACAACTTGGATTTTTTTCAGTATATCCTGCTGGAATTAGTGTTGTTCTAACTGTTCATTGTGCTGTAATTTTTGCACAAGTTGGTTTGTATTTTGTTTGTTTAATGGTAATTGAAACCTGTACTTATAGGGGTGCCTGTTTTATTAATTTAAACTGTATTCATCAGCAGCAAAAGTCCCTGGGAAATATGTGCTGCTTCAGCAGGAATAAAGAATATTTTTAGCGTCATGAGGCTGCATCACACTTATTTTCATTCGTCACTCAGTGATGACGATTCAGCAATTCAGAATAACAACAGGGAGATAAATCCCAGTGAGTATAGCAATAAAGTAGCTGCATTTTGTAGCAGGTTTTTCCCTTAGCACAGAATTCTATAATAGTTTGAGTTGGAAGAAAGTTTTTGAAAGTCATCTGATCCAACCTGCCCACAATGAGCAGGCATATCTTCAACTAGGTCAGGTTGCTCAGAGCCCTGTTTGACCTGACCTTGAATGTTTACCTGTCCACTCTATACAGGTTGGTCCAGGGTTTCACCACTCTCATTGTAAACAATTTCTTCCTTATATCTAGTCTGGATGAACCCTCTTTCACTTTAAAACTGTTTCTCCTTGTCCTGTAGCAACAAGACCTGCTAAAATGTTTGTCCCCATCTTAGTGGTCCCCTATACATACTGGAAACCCTCAATAAGGTCTCCCTGGAGCTTTCTCAAGGACAAACAACCTCAACTCTCTGAGCCTTTCCAAATAGAAGAGGTAGTTCAGCCCACTAACCGTCTTTGTGGCCCTTCTCTGGACTCACTCCCCACAAGTCTTCCTGTACTGAGGACCCCAGAGTTGGATGCAGCACTCAAGGTGGGTTCTGCACCAACCCAATAACTGAAACACTTGAGAAGGTAGGCTGAAACTTCTAATCGTTATAAGGAAGAGCAGCCTAAAATTTGGTGTTCCTTTTCTGCACAGGGAACAGTGTTCTGTCTGTGGAGGACACAAAACCAGTGTAAGGATGAACCTTGAGTGATTTTAATCTAAAAATGAAAAGCCAACATCACATGAATATGTATGGCCTTCCCTTTTTACTCTACTGGCCAAATCCATTGCTTCTATAAGAGGAAATATCTGTTCTTCAGCCAGCAAATTTTGTCACATAATGGTAATCTCCTAATTTATTTACAATAGGTAGAAACATTTTTAAAAGTTAATTGTAACACTAATGAGACAGGTTTATTTCTGAAGAACAAAAGCTTTATTAATGTCTAATTAATAGCTGTTTGTACTTAAAGAAACAAAAAATAGTCATTGAAGTTTTCTAGTGGAATTACCTTTCGATATTTTCTACTAGAAGCAGGAATATGACCAGTAGGAATTCAGTGTAATATAATTTTAGAAAAGGAGAATGTTCGCTGTTGGAAAATATGGAAGTTTTTCTTTAAATATATTACTGTATTCAGTTACCTACACTCAGATTTCCCTTTCGTCATGATTTCACATGATTTCATCATGATTTCATCTGTTGTTGGCATCTGCCTCAAAGGAGTTTTGTTCCCTCACTATATCTAATTTCAAGTGCATTAAAAATATATTAGATTAGATTCCAATTTTTCACTTGCCAAGTCATTTTACAGAACTCCTTGGCAAAGACCATCTCATTGTTAACTTTTGGAAAAGAATAGGAGATTAGTTCGGAGGTTTTAACTGGCTTGCTCCCTAATTAATGTAGCAAATGAGGAATTAAATCCTCCTCTCCCACCCACTGGAAAAAACCAAAACATTATTTTGCAGGATTATATTCTTCAACTATTTTCATAGCATTATTTTCTTAAGATGGTAAAGAGATAAACAAGGAACTTGAAAAACCTCAGGATGATGAGGAGAAGGGTCAAGATTTTGACCAGGGTTCTTTTTGAGAAAAAAACTTCAGTGCCCCACCCTTCTGATCAAGTTTTTGCAACATCACAGAAACCCAGTGTTGGACCAGCTGTCAGATACCCCATTTCAGGACTCAGCAGTCTTTAGGGATTGTGGTAGAGCTGCTGTTATGGTCTCTAGACTTCATAGTCAATGAGAAAGATGTTGGCTGACACTAAAGTGGCAGGCAAGGACTCAGCATCTCTCACAGAAATAGCTAAAACTTTCTGGATTGGGAATATTCAAAATTAGGCAGATTTCATTTGTCTCTTTGATGTATTTGGAGCTTTCTGGTTTTAGAGAGGCAAAAGCAAAAGACCCCGCGTATATGCAATGACTTGGGGCTTTGCAAGGGACTCGTGCTATTAAGAGAAGATAAAAATATAAATAGCCTATTCTGAATTTTGCAGACCATGTGTCTTGGACATGGTAAGTCTCAAAGATTTAAAAACATTGGCTGGATTGTAACTGGGTTTTAGTTTGGAACTGTTTAAAACCATGGAGGATTTTTCTTTTGAGAAATCATGTTCTTTGACCTCTCTGCACTTGGCGAATTTGGGGCTTGTGGCAATAGGACTCCTTGGCTTTTATTTTGTAGAGTGTGTTCTGCTTTTAAAATACATTCCAGCAAACATGTTGAGCAGAGGTTAGGATCAGTGACAGTATTTCCAACTATAGCCTAGATGTTGTTACAGAAACTTGTTTAGGAACCTTCAAAAACATATAGAAATATTCTTTAGGAGTAATTGAGGGGAAAACTCCCTTCAGAGCATGCTTTTTCTGTGTAGGGAACAAATATTTCTGAAAGTTGATGCTACGCAATGCTACATTCCCATAGTAAGATGAAGATTCTGAATGTAACATACCTCTTAAATTTCTGGAGTTTGGGACAAAGTGGGGAAGAAAGTCTTGTACATGTTTTCCTTTCACTGTCACTAGAGGAACCTCAACAAAAATATATTTAGGTATCTTAAGAACTAAATGTAGGGTTCATATGTGATAATAGTTACAGTTTTCTTGTGCAGACTGCTGGAGCTGCAGTGCTAAATCCCAGCAATGGATAAATTCAGAAAAACATCTTACTAGACCTAACTGCATTTAGCATTTGACATCTTATTTTACAAAATAAAAGTACTTAAGGTACAGATAATTAGTTATCAATACTTCTTTTAGTTTCTTCCTTATATTCAATAGGCATTAGAACAGTTCAGGATATCATTAGTGCAAAGTTGACTGTACATTAATGAAATAACAAAAACAAGGAGGAAAAAAACTTTGTCCATCTGTTGCTTCATCAGAGGAACATGTTAGCATCACAGTCATGGAGTTAAAATTTGGAGAAATTATTTGAGCAGCATGCAGTCCAGGATGGAGTGTGTGCAGCGCACTCTGAGAGTCTTCAGCTAGCAACTGATTTGAGCAGGGACTAGTAGAGGTCGCAGCTGATTTTGTTGAGAGTGCAAAAGGTGTATGCAGTGTGCAGAATAGCTAACTTAATTAGACAGCATTGAGTTGTGTCTTGAGTTAGAATCTTAGAGAGTTTTGGTCAGAAGGGACCTTAAATGTCAACTGGTTCCAGCTCCAGTTTAGATGCTTTCAAATTCTCTCCATTCTGGGATACGATTTTGTCTGCACTTCTCTGTCAGAATGCTTTCTTGCTTAATGGCACATCTGTCTGGTTTGCTCTCCCTGTGCAAGCTGGGAATGCTCACCCTCACTCAAAGTGAGACCACTAATGGAGGGACACAATGCATGTGAAGGCAGATCACACAGACTTGGATAGCCTTATTTTGTAAGTCTAAATGCTATTTGAAAACAAACACACAAACAAGAAACCCAAGGAAAATCCATTTGCAGCCTAAAAAGGAAAAGAGTGTTACATTCCTCACACAATTCAGGAAGCACTAAAGGATTTTGCTCAACCTTAGTGATGGCAAAAGCACTTTAGGTGAATATATATATGGGAAATTTAGACCCATAATAAGAAAATTTCAACATAGCAGTTACAAACATTTAAAAGCAGAGGGTTATAAAGAAAAGTTCTTTCCAGTCCTTAGTCCTTAGATGCTAGTAGGTGTTAATATTTGAGTTTCTTTACAATTCCAGTAAAGTAGTACTTGCTCCTATGTTTTTTACCAGCAAAGTGCTTTTATAGGTGAAAAATGACAGGACAACTAAATATTTTTTAAAAATCAGGAAGAGTTAGTCCTCTAATTTTTAATCTATATTCTAAGAGCTTCATAATGGAGACAGCAGCTCTGACAGCTGCAGTGGTCTTGTGTTGTTAAAGTCAGTTTGCATTGAGAGTGTTAGAAAGACAGCAAATTGGTGGTTTGGCTACTGGGCTGTGAAATTGCTGAATGTCAGAAAGTGTCACAAGAGGAGGAACTGAAGAGATCCTAGTTTTGAACCATAGAAAGATGCACCATTCTGGAAGCAGCTAATCCTGCTAGGCCAAATGCCAAAATATCAGCAGGGAGAGAGGAAGAGATTGAAAGAATACACATTTTGGAAGGGCAGATCTCAGAACTGACTGTAAAGAAATGTAACAGAACAGCTTCTACACACCATTTCCTGAGGAGATCCAGCTTCCTCTGATGCTGATGATATTGGTTGTATTGCAGGACATTCATAGAAAAATAAATTAAAGTTCTTTTTTTTTTCTTTCTTTCATTTGGAAAACATTGTGGCAGTAATGTATGCTCCTGACATAATGGATCAAGATTTTTATGCATCTCTTTTCCTGATTCTGGCAGGCAAGACAATCATGTTTAATTCCAGTGGTTGTTATTTCACCCAACTATTCTAAATGGTGGACAGCAAGAAATCATGAGACACATAAAAAATTTGTCATATCTGGCATTATTAACAGGTAATTGAAGGCAGGAAAAAGGGAGCTGGAAAGACACCCCTCCCCAAAACAAAGCAAAAGAGTCTCCCCACTACCCAACTTTTT
The DNA here is from genome assembly GCA_013399195.1 of Dicrurus megarhynchus. Lineage (NCBI taxonomy): Eukaryota > Metazoa > Chordata > Aves > Passeriformes > Dicruridae > Dicrurus > Dicrurus megarhynchus. Next base: position 32,595 of record VXAD01010106.1, read on the forward strand.
GTGATCCTTTCTTTTAGGATCATTTTGAAAGCCAGTGTCACTGGAAAGCCACTCATCATCCTTGGCTGATCTCTATTACTCTTAGCAGATCCTCGCCAGCTTTAATGGTTCAGAGGAGGTGCCAGGCAGCTGTGTGCTGTTTGCAGCTGTGCTGCTTGAATGTGTGCAGCCTTCATCATACAACTTTGCTCCTTCCTGCTTCTGACTCCCCACCTGCAAAACGCGGACAAGGCTGACGGTTGAATAAAATTTCTGCCAGTGGCAAATGCACACCAAATGCTATGTATTTTATTCTGTGAAATTATATTTCTCTTGGTGTCACACAGAACATTGTATGAATCCAAGCAACATTTTAGTAGAATAAAACACTTATTCCAAATCCATATAATCCACTTAAAGCAGTCGTATCTGTTGGTGTGTTGACTGTCGCTTACGTAACCTGTGTTTAACCTAAGTTACTGTTTGACATTATTTTTCCCATTTTTAAAAATTTATTTATCTCAAGGGAGAGTAAATGCTGGCACTCTCATTGGTGCTGAAGTTATATATAAATAAAGGCCAGAATATGGTGTAACTTTACTTTTGGTGTAGCTTTACTTTTGTAAAGGATGCAGATTAAAAATTTCTTTTTAAGTAGCTTTACTGAGACTCAATTCACTGTTTCATCTGTAGCTGTTATAACAACTTCATGTTTATACATACACACACAGAGACACACACTTTTCATGTTTATATATATACTTTGTGTTTTATGTATAACAACTTTGTGTTATAACAACTCTGTATAATGAAACCAGAGTTTCTGGATTGTAAAAGGTTTTCTGACTTCCAGACTGTTCCTAAAAAACTAGTTCTCAAGAATACAAATAGCAATAAACTCATAGTTTGTGAGATCAAAAGAAAATCCTGTGATCATCCGGTCAAACCATCTTTTACGGCATCAGAATTCATTTCTATTTGATGCTGAGTGTAGGTTTTAGAAGTTTTCCAATTTTAATTAAAACTGCCAGCAATGCAAAGTATGCAGAAGTTTTTTAAATGTTCTATTTTTGCTTTATGTGTGGTTATTTAGCTTCAACTTTCATCCATTTCACATTCCTGTAACTATTTGTGAGTTTGAAGAATACTCCTGTGCAGCAGTTTGATGACCTGCATATGTGTTTGGACACTGTGACCTAAAAAACTTCCCTTTCCCCAGCTAAGAAGACGTCCTAATGCCACTTCCTTGTGGATCTGTTTTTCTCTTCATCATATTTGGGCTTCTTTTCTGGGTCCTTGCTGTATTAATGCGCTTCCCTTGCCTTGTATGAAGGAAACTAGCAGTGAGATTTGCAGCCTTGCTCAGTGCAGATGCTTGGTAAACTTGCTTGTCATTTTGTGAGCCCAAGTACACTCTGAGGAGGTAGTCTGAAGAAAGTATTTGGATAATTGTTGCCATTGTGAGAGACTGAGCTTATCATCTCTTTTGACTTCCACACCATTCTGGCAAATAGTGGAAGTGCGGTCAGGTGATTTTAAGCTGTTGTCTGATGCTAATGTATGTTTATTTGTGCACTAAAGTCCAGTTTTGCATTTCAGCCCTTTCTGTCAGCAGGTAAAGGAACTGGATGAATGATTAGAGATAAAATAATAGTAGTAATAGGAAAGTTCATGAAAACCATTGCAGTTTTTGAAGCTTCTGAAATGTCTTCCCTGATGAGACCAAACATCTTCTGTAGCACACCCGAGATTCTATCAAACAAAACTTAAGTTTATGTACTCCAGAAAATACATATTTGTACATTTGAAGTTAATGTTAGTCAGGAAAAATTAGTCTGGAGAGAATTCCTAGACTGTAATCATATAAAAAAAATCACATTTGTATTAGACCATTTGAAGTCCTTTTATCCCAGTGGAAGACAGTGTAGAAATAGCCATAAAGATTGCTATCAAATGAAATAAACATAGATGAAAGAAATTTGTGAAGACTGAGACCACATTGTAACCCTGTAAGTCATATGATTGGAGACCAAAAAGCTCTAGTATATGCAGTTTAAAAATATATCCCATAAATGATAGTCATGGATATAACAATCTTTATTTCTTTTCCTCAATTTATAATATGACAAGTGTTGTGGATTACGAATCCGTAACAGAGTCACTGTTGTGGACACACTCCAATTGCCAGAATGGGCACAACGACCATCCTGAAGTTGCAAAACAGGGATGTTACCCTTGGTTCAGCTGGGGCTTTAAAATAAATGAAAGTAACCAGCCGGTTTGTTAATCAGGCATCACTCCAGCCTGTTTGTTATCTGATATGCAGAAATTGAGAGATATGGCCTCAGTGGAAGTGCTGTCAACATTTTGTGAGGTGTGGGATTAAGAGTTCAGTTGAAAAAACATTTGGCTTTCTTTGGCCTACTGACTGTAGGAAAAGAAACTTCAGTCCTTTTACATTTGCTTGAGGGTTGGACTGCAGTGTTTTCTTAGGCTGGCTGTATGTGTCTTTCACAGGTAGGTTTTGGCAGTTTATTTTGAATGGTGACGATAATTATGTTTAAGAGGGGCAGTAATCAATCTTTTAATAGCGGTGGCCATGAAAGAGTGGTGTTCCCCAATGCTCAGTGTTGGGGTCACTCTGTTTAGTATCTTCATCAACAACCTGAATGAGGGGATCAAGTACACCCTCAGCAAGTTCGCAGATGACACCAAGTTGGGTAGGAGTGTTGCTCTGGAGGGTAGGAAGGTTCTGCAGAGGAATATGGACAGGCTGGATCAATAGGTTGAGGCCAATGGTATGAGATTCAATAAGCTGAAGTGCTGGGTCCTGTCCTTGGGTCACAGCAACCCAGTGCAGCACTACAGGCTGGGGAACGAGTGGCTGGAAAGCTGCCTGGTGGGAAAGGATCTGGGGTCGCTAGTTGAGAGTGGCTGGAAAGCTGCCTTGTGAGAAAGGATCTGGGGTTGCTAGTTGGGAGTGGCTGGAAAGCTGCCTGGTGGGAAAGGATCTGGGGTTGCTAGTTGAGAGTGGCTGGAAAGTTCCCTGGTGGGAAAGGATCTGGGGTTGCTAGTTGAGAGTGGCTGAACATCAGTCGGCAGTGTGCCCTTGGTGGCCAGGAAGGCAAGTGGCATCCTTGGCTTGTATCAGTAATAGTGTGGCCAGGAGGGAAGTAACTGGTGAGGCCATACCCAAATCTTGTGTTCAGTTCTGGGTTTTTCACTTTTGTAGAGACATTGAGGTGCTGGAGCAAGTCCAGAGATAGGCAAGGAAGCTGATGAAGGTTCTAAAGATTAGGTCCTATGAGGAGCAGCTGAGGGAGCTGGGGATGTCAATCCTGGAGAAAAGCAGACAGAGAAGACCTTATTGTTCTGTAAAACTACATGAAAGGAGGCTGTAGGAAACTGGGAGTTGGGCTTTTCTCCCAGGTAACAAATAACAGGATGAGAGGAAATGGTCTCAAGTTGTACCAGGGGAGGTTTAGATTACATATTTGAAAAAAAAAAAAATTACGGAAAGGTTTGTAAAGCATTGGAACAGACTGCCCAGGGAAGTGGAGTCACCATCCCTGGAGGTGTTCATAACACCTGTGGAAATGGCACTAAAGGGCATGGTTAGTATTGAACACAGTGGTGGTGCTGGGTTGATAGTTGGACTTGATTTCAAGGGTTTCTTCCAACATTAGTGATTCTATGATTCTAAGTAAGAGTAATTATCAAATTGTGCTACAAAGGCATCTGAAATGCCAAGCAACTAGGGAAATGGGGTGCTGTAAAATATGCCACTGATACTTCCATAAAGTGTAAAACTCAACAAAAATCTAACACTGAAGCTTAGTATAAGCACTTTGGCTCAATTCTGAATTTTAAATACTACTAGGTATATGCTATAAGCAGGGTCAGCTTAATAAAAAAATTATCCTTTTCTTATGATTAAGGATAGACAGTAGCAAGATAGGCACAATCAAATAAACCCAAATGGGATCAAGTTTTCCTGTGGTTTAATGTACTCTGATCAGAAAACTGCTTAATTTGATAGTTAGTATATGCTCTGTGACCGAATTTTTCCTTGGCAGACTTATGTGAAAAATTTCCTTGTTGACAAAACAACATTAAGCAAAAGTTCTGGAAATAGGCTGAGTTATTTGTGATACTTTCTTACATTCTATTAAGAGGGTCTTGGTCAGTGAAGAGAGTACTCAGGAGATGTATTTACTTTAGTAAGTCCGGTATACCACTGATGGATATTACATATCACTTAATTGTGGAATACTTCTACTGTCTTACTAATTCTCAGTGGATTTTCTAAATGGCAGTTGAAACCATGGCAAACTCTTGACTGAATCAACACTTCTGGAATTACACTGGTATTTTTGACATTTGAATTTAACCCTGTGGGAGAGATTTGTCTTCCTAAGATGTCATTAAATGAGTTAAGGCCATCTTAAATTAGCACATGCAGATGTCAGAAAGATTTAAATGATTTATGACATGAGTTGAAGGACTGACCTAAGGAAAGAAAAAGATCGCATCAGAAATTTCTACAGTTTTTTTTATATACATAATAATTGCTACAGTAATACAAACATGAAATCCAAGATCGTTCAGCTGCCAGATGTTAGATTCCAAAGCTAATGAAGTTTAGAGAGCTTAAAGTTTTATCCTCTAGTGAACACTGGGTCAGCCTTTTGGTTTATTAAGAATATGCAATTTTAGGCCTAAGTTAGATGGAGTTGCAACAGGCAAGTTTACAGTCGGAGTGATATTAACACTAATCCTCCCACTATATTGAAATTCAAAATGATTACGTTGTCCCAAGACTTAAAATGGTGTAACCAGAGCTTTAGTTACTGCACCAGACATATTAATTAGAGGTCTCTTAAAGTTGTGTTCAAAATTGTGAGCTTGTAGCTCTTGAGTTGTTACAAGGTGAGGTGTATGACCTGTGGCTAAAAATTATAAACTGCCTTGGATAAAATAGGGGTTGCTTTTGAGCTCGTGCTGTGAAGACTTTTCCTCACTATTCCAAGGCTGAATTATTTTAGAAACTGAACCAGAACATCTGAGTTGGTTAGGCCACTTCAGACCTGAGGAAGGGAAAAATCCCCAACTGCTTTAGATGCTTGCTCTTTGCATATGACAGCTGGCGCTGGTGCTGCTGGAAGCTACTGGCCAGGAGCCCAGGCTCCTTGAAACTTGTTCTCAGCTCTCCCACAAAACTGCTGTGTGATTTCAATCCTGTAATTTTGAGCTGCTTTATGGTCAGCTGTGGTACAACACTCAAGAAGGGAGGAGGTTGGGCAGTGGCTGTAGCCACGTTCACTTATCAGTTACTACAGCTGTACCTGTGAATAGAAAACCTGTCGAGACTTTCCCAAGGAGACAAATTGTGGGTCCTTTTGCCTTTGATTGTTCCCTGGTTTTCCAGTCATCCATGAATCCTGGCCAGCAACAGATATGCTGAGCTTCTCCAGAATTTCAGTGTGATGCTTTTGCCCTTCCCAGCAGCTCTGGCTGCTATTAAACTGCCTGTCTTCCTTCATCACTAGCCAGGCTGTTCCCTTTTCTGTTCACAGTTTATTCCTCTACAGTCTTGTTCCTAAATGAAGAAGACTTTTTTTCCGCAGTTTTAGGATGGTATGTATGGATTTATGTGAAGAGCTTGTAGCTTTAGGGGTGGGAAGGCTACAAGGGAAAGGCAAAAGACACATTTCAGTTACATTAAAATGCTTAGCTGTGAATTCTTGTACCTCATGGATGTGGAAGTATGGTTATACTGCTACAAATGATTACAAATATATAGCAAAGCAGATAGAAACCACTTAAGTCATTTGAGGACTGACTGTCTTTTCTGTGGCTATGAGGTGGAAAAATGTGCATTGAATCCATGGGAGACACTGCAGTAGTTTGGCCTGCTGTCATGCAAGGTATGTTTCTTTGAGTTTAAGTGGTAATTTCAAGGATTATCTGCTATCTTTTCTCCTCTGCTTTTCCGGTTTCTGCTCAGTCTGTATTAACATCTGCTTCTTCTTCTATCTTGCTTTTTTTTCGGAATCTGTAGCATAATTATGACAACTGCTTTGATTGTGGATTGTCATTAACCTTGCTGAAGAAACACTTTCTCAATCAGCAAGAATGCATCACACAGCACTGCTGGAGTCATTCACTTTTTATCCAGCTTTAAACCCTACATTTCTGAAATGGTATCTGCAATAGTTTTCCATGATCTTGACCTATGTCAACATCTACTTTACTAACTGTCTTCATCTATTTTTATGGTGAAAACTGGCTATTGCTATTGTGAGTCAAAGAATAATAGTTTAAGAAAATAGCTGGGATTTTAATTCTGGTCCAAAAAATGACACAAAATTCTTTTTAAGATGAGTAGTCCAATTTTTGGGGGTCTCACTTTTGTGACTGCACCTAGATAGCAGTAGGTGTGTCAACAGTCTTCATCACCTCTCCTGCATTCCTGAGTAATGGCTTGGGTCTCAGTTGTTCACTAACTTGGGTGTGGCCCTTGGATATTGATATGTCCTCCTACACACTTTAACCCTAAATCATTGACCTCTTGGTTTCATTACAAGGTGAAATTCAAAAACAGAATGTTGTCAAATTATACACTTAAGTAGAGCTGGTATTACAGAAAACTTAATGACAGGACAACTAAAGTACTTACTGGATTTGTTAGAAACATAGAATCATAGAATTGTTTGGGTTGGAAAGGACATTAAAGATCATCTTGTTCCAACTCTCCTGCCACAGGCAGGGACACCTTCCACTAGACTAGGCTGCTCAAAACTCCATCCAACATGGCCTTGAGCACTTCCACGGATGGGGGCATCCACAGCTTCTCTGGGCAACCTGTTCAGTGCCTCACCACCCTCAGAGTAAAGAACATTCACCTTACCTAATATCCAGTCTAAACCTACTCTCTTTCTGTTTAAAACCATTACCCCTCATCCTATCACTACACTCCCTGATAAAGAGACCTTCCCCATCCTTCCTGTAGGCTCCCTTCAAGAACAGGAAGGTTGCCATAAGGTCTCCCCAAAGACCTTCTCTAGGCTAAGCAATCCAGACTGTCTCAGCTCTTCCTCATAGCAGAGGTTCTTCAGCCACCTGATCATCTTCATGGCCCTCCTCTGCCTGTCTTATGCTGGGCACCCCAGAGCTGGATGCAACAGTCTAGAGAGTGAAGTAGAGGAGAAGTGTCTTTTGATATAGCCCAGCATACAGTTGGCTTTTTGGGATGCGAATGCACATTGCTGGGTCATGTCCAGTTTCTCATCCAGCCATATGTCTTAAGTCCTTCTCTGCGGAGCTGCTCTCAAGCCACTCATTAAACTTGTACTGAGGTCTAGTATTACCCTGACCCAGGTGCAGGACCTTACACTTGGTCCTGTTGACCTTCATGTGATTCACATGGGCCCACCTCTCAAGTCTGTCAATGTCCCTCTGGATGGCATCCCTTCCCACTAAAATAGGAACTATTAGAGCAATTTTTCTCCTATGGCCTATTCTGGGACAGCACAGTCTCATATTCTGTCTCTGAGAGTGCCTTCCTCACTTCTGTCCTTTTGTAGCAGGGTCTTTCAGAACTCATATGTACATGAGTGTTGAGGTTCTTTAGGCAAGTAAAGCATGAAGTGTAACATATGCAGCATGAGACCATCCTAGCTGGGAGGGAGGATGCTTGCCCAGAGCAATCTGTCTCTAGACAAATTCCAAATAACAGTGCTGCATTGCTGTTCAGTGCCTGTTTTCCATATGATAAGGTAGCCCCTTTTGCTGATATGTTCACAAGGCGTTACCTTCCATGTCCCTTGTCTAGGTTTTCTTTCTCTTTTTCTCTTTAATCTGCAGTGTTCTGTGGCACCTGCTCTCTTGTTATCTCAGAAGGAATTTCCAATTTCTTCTTACAGGTGCAGGACAGATGGAGGTAAATGAGGCAGTACAAGGCTTATAGTTATAGTTTCAGTTAGGAGTGGCACCTTCAGGATCTCCTCTTCACAGACTGCAGACCCACACCTTCACATTTAATTTTGTCACAGAAGTCACAGATTCTGGTATGAAATTTATAACTTACTTCGGAGTTAGATTTTTTTTTTACCCCAAGCATGTTTTCCTCAAAATGAAAAGGATTACGCCTTCAGCTTGCCTGTAACTTCTGCTGTATAGTAATGGCATTTTCACATATTGCAGTGGACACATTTTTAATAATTTTGAAATGTTTATTCAAGCAGACCCTCTCATGTATATTTGAAAATATTCTCTTTCACAACAATGTTTGTATGTTAAAAATCATGCTGCTTTGATAAATTGGTGGGGTTTTTTTTCCAGTGTGTAAATTCTTTTTCATTTATCAAGCTTTTAATTTTCCCAGTTTATAACACTGGGTGAGGGAGATCTTACTGCAGCATGCGCTTCCTTTCCCAAGAATTGTATTGAATCAATGAGGCTGAAAATGGTAGAAAGTAGTTTTGATTCACACAGAGATAACATTTCATTTCAAATTGTAGCACTTAAAGAGAGAAAAAGTGCTTGAATTAGCTCAGAGCAGCTTTTATTGCCATAGCAGTATTCCATGCAGGTCTGTGAAGAAGAACTGCATCATGCACAGAACAATGCGGTGAGTCCTGAATTGAGGAGACCGAATGATGGTGATTTTTAAAAATAGTTTGGTCTTCAGTCTGGCTTGGCTTTGATTTCTAGACAGTCAGGAAATGGAACTTTTGAAGCTGAGGTCAATGGGAATATGTCTTTTGTTACCCCTCAGTAAGTGTGACTTTATGGAAATGTTAAAATGAACTTCATTGTTTACATAGACACACCTTTTCGCAAGAAATGAGAATCTGTATAATCAATTACTCCAGAAATATTCTTTTTATACAAATGAGCTCCTTTCATACAGAATCAAACAAATCCAAAATATACCAGGCATTCTACAGTAACTTGTGGATGAATACCCATAAAATACTCAAAGGTAATATGTGTCACAATACTAAAATAACTTCAGAGTCTTTACCTGTTTTCATTAATATAACCTAGTGACTGTACAGTGTAGAGTGAACTATTCTATTTAAGTAGCAGTGATATTTTCTGTAAACAAAATTGTATGCATTGACTTGTCAGCTGAGTAAATTGTCTTCTAGTGATGTTTCAAATTAAGTTCTAAAAGGTTGTATCAATATAACCTCAGAATAAAAACAATCAATTAGCAGATCACAACATCACGGATTTGCTAAAAGTCTTCCAGGCAAAGCCATAAGTAAGCATGTTATCAAGCATGTTGGGATGTTTTAAGTTACTCAGTCTAGCACCCTGCATTGTCTCCCTCACAGCAGTGCATGGTCACTGACTGAGTGGTCAGTTTGACTTCCCCTTTTCACTGATGTGGTTATCTGTAGTGTACAACATGAGTCCTAATGTTTTATACCAGGTTTGTCTAGTTTGAAGAAAAGGAGACTAAGAAGCAACCTCATTGCCCTCTACAGCTTCCTTAGGAGGAGACAGAGAGAGGGAGGTGCTGATCTCTTCTTCCTGGTATCCAGTGATGGGACATGTGGGAATAGTTCAGAGTTGCATCAGGGGAAGTTCACACTGGACTTCAGGAAGCATTTTTTTACCAAGAGGTTGGTCAAACAGATCAGTCTTCCTAGAGGGGTGGTTGATGCCCCAGGCCTGTCAGTGTTAAAGACGCATTTGAACAAGGCCCTCAACGCTGTGCTTTAACTTTTCTTCATCCCTGAATTGGTCAGGCAGTTGGACTACATGATCATTGTAGCTCCCTTACAACTGAAATATTCTATATGAGTCTAGTCTATTCCATCTAGATACTTGCATTCCATCGTTAAAGAGCTATCTGCACTGTCTTCCCATATGCATACTTAGGCAAATGTGCCATTTACCCACATCTGCATTTGTATGAAAATAAACGGCTAATTTACTTAGAGCAATTCTGTGCACACATAAAATTATCTTTAGGTCTTGTGGGAAGACAAAAAGTTATGTTTCTTTTACTGGGTTTGAGTATGATCATGCAAGCTGCACAGCCCTTTTGCAAAATTACTCTTTCGTATGTTTTCCCTACTTTTGCTAGGAGCTGAGGAAATAGGAATTATGGGCAACATCTAGCATGTAATAGGGGCATGCCCTGCAACAGACACTCTTTTGTTAAAAGGCGCTAGATAAGATACAAAAAAAAATTTACCCATATCTCACTAAAATATAACCACCTACCATACTGCAGGCTTGCAGATTAACTCAGTTGGTATAAACTCTTATATATACATGCATATACGTATACTGAAAATTCTTTATGTGTCAAATTATATATGTTCCAATAAACTCAAAGTGTGCAGTGCTGCAGTGTTTATGATTGCTTGGACTAAATAACTGATAGTATTCTCCATAATACTGTCTGAAATAAAGGAAATGGAGAAAAGAAATTAATTTGGCTTTTTTTTGAGGCAGCAATGTATGCATGCATTAGTCTCTACCAGTACTATGCTGCCTTTATATTTAAATCTTTCTATTGATCAGCAGATATTTGTACCTGAATAGGCAGTAATCAATGGAGACAACATGTTGCAGTGAACAAGTAAAGAGTTTGGCAAGGAGTTTGTCTAGCCAGGAAAACTCCTTTCATTTTATCTGTATAGAAATGGTACTAGTTTGCTGAAGTTCTGCTTAAACTTGTGTGTTGCACAGGCTTCAGGAATATGTTATACTTCTTTGGTTCCATTAACAAAAGAAAGGTGTTTTCCAAAAATCCTCACAGTTGCTAGTTGTAGTTCCTATAGAAGCCTTGATGCACAGGGGTCCCTAATGCCAAATTAGATGCCCTGGGTCTCTGATTTATGGCTCCTCTAGCCAATAGTAGTGTTGGTGAGTTTCTTCATTAATATTCATGCATCGAAGCTAAATGTAACAGTGGTAGAAGGTTTAATCCTCTTCTGGTGAGTCTGTCTCATTGGTTTGTCTTTGTGGACACTTTTGCAACACCATCAGATCCTCAGATTATGTTGGTGGTAGGCATGTTTAATTCCTCCCTGAAGACTCAAGGTAGAAGTGGCAAGCATGGCATGTTGTGCTGTGTGTGGTTTTGGCCTGTGAAGTGTTGAAATTTGTTGACTTAAACAACTTTGTCAGCGTGGTTAACACACTCATGTGGTTAATCCCTTCAGCAAAGGGCGAGTCAAGAGAACAGTAAATATTCTTGCAGCAGAGAAGCTTGAGACCCTCCACTCAGTTGAACACGTTTCTAGCACTGAGACCCAAATCTCATAAGAAGACTTGGAAAGTGGATCTGTATAAGCCCTGAAAGCCATGGCTGCTTTTTCAGACCTGTTGAAGATTTTTTGTTAATGACTGCTAAATAGTAGTAATAGAAGAAGAGAGGCCCATGGTCTGTGGCAGTCCAGGCAGGTGGGGAGTCAGAGACCAGACAGTACATAGGATACCAATCTCTTGGTTTGTGATGTGTTGGGAGGCATGGGCTATCCACAAGAAAAGAAGCTTTGAAGAACAAGCTTCTGTTGGGAGGGTCTGGAAAAAAAAGCATATATTAACAGCAAAAGTCAGGAGAATAGGGTTCATTATTCAGTTAAAGATCAGTCTTTTCATGGAGGAGAGAGCTAGTTAAGAGGCTTGTTGATGCCAGTTTAAAGCAGCCATTAGGCTTAGTGCTTACCAAAGTCTTTTGACTTTCCTTTCTTTGGCCTTTGCCCAGATAGGCTTTGTGTATCTTACAGGCCTCCAGACTTTATTACACCAAAAGGCCTAAGACTGATTAGCCATCACCTCCTGCAGAGGACACCTGGATCCAGTCCAATCTGAAGGGAGCAGTTAGCTCTGGTCTTCTCGTGAGGGATTTCAAACTAGTGGAAGAGGAGACAGTAAGCAAGAGAGAAAGGCATGCTGTCAAATTTCTCCTTTCTCATAGAACCAGAAAGCAACTTAGGATTGTTCCTAGAAGATTTAACAGAGAAATATGTTTCAGTGTCAGCAGTAGCTGATAGTCTGGGTTCTTAGACTGCATAATTTAGCCTCTAGAAGAATCTTTTTGATCCTGAAGTTAGTTCTTGGGAAGGAGAAAATTTCATTTCTTCTTTATGAAGAAAACCATTAAGCCTTGCCAGCCTCTATAAGGACTGTCCTAGAAATCCTCTCTGGACAAATTCAGAGATGTCTTCCTGCATTTTCTTCTGACCAAGAAGTAGAGGCCAGAGTGGTATGGTATGTCTATCTAAGGATTTGAAGTTGTGTTGTGAATGCACAGTAGAGAGGTTAGCGTGCTAAGGGAAAATATTGATACCATCTCTGACCAGTGACAAAGAAATATGTGAACTGAAAGTAACTTCTTTGATATATTTGTATGTTTCTGTGCATAAACAGATATTCATAAACAGCACAAATAAAAGGTGCAGAGTTGGCTATTAGGAGAAAATGGCTGTCTTGCTTGGAGAGAGGTGAATTGAATTTTTATAGTTATATACCTTGATACCATTCAGCAGAAATATAAGCTGCTGGATGTGTGTAAATATAACGTGGGATTTTTCTGTGATTAGTTCATATTATTTACATTTATTGAAACTAGCTCCCATTTCAAATAGCTAATGCAGACATAGCTGCAGAGTCTTCTCTGCTCTGAGGTTGATATCACTTTTGGTGTCGCCTTTCTTTGGATGTGTCATGAATCTTTGAAGAGGTGTCAGACAGACAAAAATAACTTTCAGAATTAGATTTTTAACCCTTATATTTCTTTTCCCGTTTCAAGCTCATTTTTGTGTTTGTTTTAATTAGAGCTGTTGCTCAGTATCCAACTATTTCTCCCAGGGGAGTGCTTAGTAGGAAATGAAGTTCCAGAGTGCCTCTCTGAGAAACTCTTGACAAAGAGTCACTTTACTTAAAATAAAGTTTAGTTTTGGGGTTTTTTCCTCTCCCAGTGGTGAAGGTTATTTAGATACTGATCAATCAAAACTTTTGAATGTAATTTTTAATGTTCTTGTTTTCCAGAACAGAAAGATAAAAATAAAAACAAACTCGCCCTTTTAGAAATTCAATTAATTCTTCGTTGTAATATGCTGTTATATTTTGTGTATGAGTTTTCATAAATTCAAAAGAAGAATAAGTCTGATAAAGAAAAATAGTAAAATAATAGTATTTAAAAGATGATGCCCAAAGAAGTACTTCTAGCGGGTATTTAAGTAATTATTCAGGTAGATTTGTAACACTAGCTAAATTGAATGTATTCTTTAGTGAACAGTATGTCAAGGTGATCTGCACAATTTCTACTGCCAAAATGAACTCTGTAACATGAAATATGCCTTGGAGTATGGTAATGAGAAGTATCCCAAGTTTTCTCACATTTCTTGATAATCTCCACAGAGCCATAACACTTTCCATATGTTTTTCTGGTTGGCAGGTGGAGTGGATACAACAGCAGGTGGTTAAAAGAAGGATAAAGAGGGATTATAAACCTGGTGGTACCCAATCCACTTATTTCAATGATCCCAAGTGGCCAAGCATGTGGTACATGGTAAGTACATACAGGGTCATTGGCTCTGTTTCATGCTAATGTTTCATTGTCTGGTTTGATATTTTGAAAAGGGGCTTAAGAGTATGTTCAGAAAAAGTAAATTTGGGGATTTTTGTGTAGGTAATAAAAATACTTAGAAGTATTACAAAAAATTTGTGGTGAGCCCTGCAGTAGGAAGCATTTATTGATGCGTTCATTCATAAATTCTTCCTATTGCAAGATGTCTTGGGAATTACTTATTTGAGGATAAGCTTTCAGCAATGAGAATGGAAGGAACTTAGCCTTGACTTGTGAGAACCCACTTGTGTTTAATGCTTAATTCACTGTCCCCAACATAAATGTATTTTGTCCTGAAGCAGAAGGAGAAAGCCACCAAGACCGACAATTCAGTGTTATAATTACACTCTTTTTAATAAGGAACAATTTCATTGTTGAAATAAATGGATTGTTTATGCTGTTTCCCGTCTGACAGAAGTTGTATTTTTTCTAAAAAAACCCTTTTTTTTTTTGGCCTGGTAGTCACAGTTAAAGCCTGGAGTGAAACTTTGTACTTATGATGTTTTTAAAAATACCCTCATTTTTGCCAGGTGAAAATTTTAGAATTATGGAATGGTTTGGGACAAAAGAGACCTTTAAAGGCCTTCTAGTCCAACCCACCTTTCAATGAGCAGGAAGATCTTCAATTAGATCAAGTTGCTCAGAGCCCCATTTGATCTGATCTTGAATGTTTCCAAGGATAGGGCACCTACCACATGTCTGGATAACCTGGTCCAGCATTTCACAACTCTCCTTGTAAACAATTTCTTCCTTATATNGGCCTGGTAGTCACAGTTAAAGCCTGGAGTGAAACTTTGTACTTATGATGTTTTTAAAAATACCCTCATTTTTGCCAGGTGAAAATTTTAGAATTATGGAATGGTTTGGGACAAAAGAGACCTTTAAAGGCCTTCTAGTCCAACCCACCTTTCAATGAGCAGGAAGATCTTCAATTAGATCAAGTTGCTCAGAGCCCCATTTGATCTGATCTTGAATGTTTCCAAGGATAGGGCACCTACCACATGTCTGGATAACCTGGTCCAGCNTAGGGCACCTACCACATGTCTGGATAACCTGGTCCAGCATTTCACAACTCTCCTTGTAAACAATTTCTTCCTTATATCTAACCTGAATCAACCCTCTTTTGGTTTAAAACCATTGCCCCTTGTCCTATAGCAACAGGTGCTGCTAAAAGTTTTGTCCCCATTTTTCTTAATGATGCCCCTACAAGTATTGAAAGGCTGCAGTAAGGTCTCCGTGAAGACTTCTCCAGGATAAACAACCTCAGTTCTCTCAGTCTTTCCTCACAGGAGAGGTGCTCTGATAATAGATGCTTGTAGCAGTTGCCTCTAATTTTATCAGAAAGGTAGCAGTCTCTATTTATGAACCAGTCATGTTGTCTAGCCACAACCTCACAGCTGCACCACAATTGCCAGTCTAACACAGAAGAGACTTTAGAGCATCAAATTGACTTCTCTGTTTGTTTTGTACAACTTTCAAAATTCCTCATTTCTGTCCCAGTGGAAGAAAATCCTCACTTTCAGACCCTCTGGGAAGGGACTGTTCTGGACTGATTGCATTTACATCCACTGGTTAACTCCATGTATTTACAACATCTTTAGTGGTAGTGGTTTGATGACATTTTGTTGAAAGACATCAATCAGTAAAGTAGTACTTTGCTATTTCATCAGAGAGAATAGCTAAAAATATGTGAATGGGGTAACATCAGGACTGACTTGGGACATTACCAGATATCCTCATATGACTGTGTTTGTGATTGTTTCCATAGCTGCTTTTGTTAATCTTTCTTAGCTTTATAAGGTGAAAGGAAAAAAATGAGTTCAAGGTTGGTTAATGGTTTCAGTCATTGCTGTGCTGGAAGAGGTTTTTGGGTTGCTGGCTGTAGAGAAGTTGTTGAGAAAGTAGTAAGAGTAATAAGAAATTACTCTTGAGTCATTTCTTGAGAAGGTAATAAGTAAACTGTCATATGGAGACTTGCATTTGGATTAATAAGTAACTTTTTTGTGGGCTAAGATTGATACCTTTGCCCACTGAACTGGCACAGTTTCTAACAAGGCCATAAGTGCAGTTCAGATTTGTTGACAGAAGTATTTTTATTCAAAGGCTTTGTCAAGCCGTATCTGATTAATGTTTTTCCTCTCCAAGTTTTTCTTCACAAGTACCACTTTCTGTAATTTTAATTTTCTTGGCTAGAAATAATACATTTTTGTTTGTGTAATATCCATGGCAAGAAATTACAAGAGAGAATCAGGCCTTCTTTCTCTTTTGAGCCATCACAGAGTTTAAAAGAAAGAAAAGGTGATTTTGTTCTGTCTTCCCTCCCTCAAAGCAAGGGAAGTTGGAAAAAACCCAAGTTCTTTAGCATAATTTCTGAATCCTGAGGCATCTGTGCTTAAGAGTAAAAAAGAATATTTTTATAGACTAATTAGCATATGAAACTTTACCAATCCAACTGTTATTCAAAAGTGACCTACAGAATCAGGTCCAGTTTTCTCAGAATGAACAGATAGCAAAGAAAAAATAAAGTCCTTAGTTAACATCCTCTTCAAAATTTTGAGTCAGAAGGAGCTAAGTCCTGTACGCTATTCCCAGAGCTCAGCTACCTTTGTACCATCATGTTAAATCTAATAAATTTCTTCTCTTCCACTGATGTTGACAAAATAACCTGTTGGCCAGTAATTGGATGAATTATATACAGTTTGCTGATTTTGGCTGCAAGAGGTTGAAGTCAGCTGTTCTGTATTTTTTGTTTTGCTTAACTTGAGCTAACAACAAACAGTGTCTTCAGAATGACTGAGGTGACTTTGTGCCTAATCAATTTCACTGTACCTGCCAGTTGTTTAAATGAGTTTCGTTATCTTGCCTGCATAGAAAAACTACAGAAAGCAAACATATTAATACATATACACATATATCTTAAAAGCAAGAGGAAGCAAATGTATTTTAAAAAATAGAAATAAATGTGAGGCTGTGGTTAATATAACTAACTTTAGTAGATCAGTCAGAGTACTGTTGTTGTTGACCATTTCTTTTTGTTCCCCACTTCAAGAAGAGCTTTGTAGTGGTAGGCTGAAACTGGAATCACACAGGCACAGAGGCACAGCTTTCTGCAGCTGTAATTTACCTCTGCTGTGATGATGGGCCCCATTGGGTGGGTTTTTAAATTTTTTTGAAAATAAGAAAAACTTATTAGATAAGCATAATGAAAACATTCTTTAAAAAAAACCAAAAAACTTCTGAAAACATACTTGAATAGAAATTGGTTAACCTAAGAAAACATACAATGCCAGGCTGTGCTGCTTCTCCAACTGGTTATGGGACCTAGTTCTGTGGGCTTTTCACAAAGCATTCTTGATTTCTAAAATTGGACTGAAAGGATGAGCAGATCCACAAATGCAAGGTGTTTTAGGGCATTCAAGGTGGAAGAGGTTATAGCAGTGCCAGCAGGGCACAATAAAACCCTGTGACTGGGCCATAGTGGAAAGGAACATTTACCAATTACATGGTGAATAATACTAAAGTAATTTCTTGGATGAAACAGCTACATAAAATTGTTGCACAATTATAGATATAGAGTGATATACTGAAGTTTTTAAAAAGCTGAGAAGCATCGTCAGTTAGTATTTATTGGTCATCAATCGTCATATTTATTGGTATATTTGCACTGTAAGATTTCTGATATAGACAGGTGAAACATAATTTATACTGCGATTGAGAGCAATCCATGCAAGCTGGTGTGTACTAAATTACTTGCATCTAGGGCTGGCTGCCTTGAGCTCTGATGCTAAAAACAAAACCCAGGAAAAATTGCTTACTTTTCACTTTCAGTGGGGACTGTGAAGCAAGCATTGCTTTGAGCTTCAATGAAGTGTCTGGTGAACCCAGCTTACTTCGTTTGTTCAGAAAATTCCTCCAGTATGCTACATAGTGCTCTCCAGTTACAGCTGTGAGTTCCCAGGTGAGCTATACGAGCATTCACAGGGAGGGACAGACCCTTCTGCTCTGACACAGTATAGTTGACTCTGGATGGCAGCCAGAATGGGACTAATAAACCTTTATCAGCAGTGAGTAATGTGAGTTTCCTAAGGTCCTGTAGCCATGAAATAAGGTGGAGGTGAGGAGTTAGACAGGTGAGTTGCCTCCCTTACGCCACTGAGGAGATCTGTAGGGAGTTGTGCCTCTCCTCCCAGCTCAAGCAAGCGGCAGAGCAGACAAAAAGATTTTACATTCCTGGCCTTGCCATTAATGAGGTCATCTGTGGTGAGTGGGACTGTGAAAGGAGACAGAGGGACAAAGGAAGGAGTGACAGGAGTCTGATGAGATGGGCTGGAAAGAGGCAAAGGGAGAAGGAGAGGTTGCAGTGGATCTGAGTGCCAGCCCAGGTACGGTGAGGCATAATTCAAGATAGAATTTCACCTGCCATATGCTAACACCACAGCAAATGAATATGTGTCACTCTCCTTTACAACCTCCTAAAAAGTTGTTTGACAGCTAAGGAAAAACCTCTTTCTCTTTTTATTGCCCTCCCAAGAATTGTTCTCTCCTTTCACTTGTACAGTGGAAGCCAAATCGTTGTTCTTTCTGAGGTGGCATGGCATGCTTGAAAGTGTTTTGCATATTTTGTAATGGTTTGGTTGTTGCATGCACTTTCATATTTTTGGGTTTTATTGCATGAGAAGCTCAAGCTTTCAGTGTTCTACAAATTTAAGACGATGATCTGTGAATTAACTTCAGCAGAAGTGCTGCTAGAAAGAACCACTCTGCCTGTCAAAACATTACCTTGTGAATCTGCATGTGGAAACACGTTTTGTTGTTCTCTGTGGACAAGGTAGAACAATAACATGAGGTCAAGTAATACACAATTTGACCTAAATTAATTTCCTTTTGGAAGACAACAGCATACTTTAAGTAATCAAAAGCCTGTAGAAGTGGATTTATCCATGCCTACTGAAAAGAGATCATTAATGAAGATTAGCAAGGTTAGCAAATAGTTTGAAGACAGATTGATCAGATAGGCTTCTTGGTCTGTTCCTCTGGGGCATTCAATTCTGGCTGAATTCTAGCTATTCTGGCTATTCTTCTAGATAAGCACACCTGGAAGTGCCCAGAAAACACAAAATGGAAGCCAGCACCATTTGGGAGTTGTGCCAGCATTTTTGCTGAAGCAAGAAGAAGCCATACCAAAATAATTTCCATGCTTGCTTTGGGAGAGCTTTTCCTGTGTGTCAGTGATTTGGTAATAAATCATATAGAAAAAGCACACATTCCTCTGCCTACTTGCTACTGTGATTGTATCTTCAGAGGCAGAGTACCCACTTCTGTCTTTACAGAATTTATTTTAAATGGATTCTTTTTTTCTGGACAGCAACTGAGTCACATTAAGAAACTGTAGGTACTTGTCTGTATAATGTTCTTTGTGAAATACCATTTCTGTACAGTATTGTGTTTTCCTGCATTGCCTTTTTCTGAGTAGTTTTTTGCAGTTAATAGGGATATGATAATGCCTCAAAATCTTGGCTGAATTTCTAATGACATTTGATAAATAGCCGCCTTTAGTTTTTTTATGTTGTACTGGGCACATTCTGGTATAGTTCAGTTTTTATCTTATATTGCACTTCAGCAGGAAAACCATTAATGTATGTACAGAGGTACATAATTACCTGGAAGTACATTTTTCCTCTTTATAAAGGAGAAGGAATCATTGCTTTCTAAGAGCCGTTTTCAAGAGCAACTGCTTAGTTAACAATCCACTTTTCAGATTTTTAAAAATCAAAATCACATAATGTCAAATAGCAAAACAATTTCTTATGCCATGCAATACCGAATACTCTGTTAATTTACTGAAAAAAAGAGAGGTAATTTAATTAATAGAAAAAATACTGATTTGTTCCAAACACTCACTTTATGTCTTGTTTTGCTGTTGTTTGCATACTAAAATTGCAGATACTTCAGGAAATGTACTGTATCTCTTAGATAAGGTATTATCTCTAGGAAATATATACTGGGAAATGTATTATATCTACTTAAGTAATATTTTATACATTTTTTCACCTCAAGAACACTGTACAAGCATCAGGAATGCCAAAATGACGAAAAGTACAAAGCCACAGTGCAGAATTGATTCTGAGGCTTGTCTGTCTTGTGGTCTGATTGATAAGGAATGAACCAGTGTGACATGTTCAGTTTGCCCTTCTCAGAAGCATACTCATAACCTATGGGACTTTTAGGAATTTCTGATACAAACAGTTACTACATTACTTCGCAGTCAGGAGGCAAAAATTCAGTGTTATGCAAGCGTAAGGCAATTTCCTAACTATTCAGTACATAGGATAAAGGAGAGTCTGGATAATGCTTTTAGTCATATGATTTAGTTTTAGGTACTATTGTGAGGGGCAGGAAGTTGAATTTAGTCATCCTTGTGGGTTCCTTCCATGAGATATTCCATGATTCTTTGAGGAGAGCTTGATCTGTGTCAAAGAAGAAACTGGAGAACACTATTTAGCTCTAGGATGTTAGGTCTTGTACCATTTGTTAAAAATCAATATGCCCCTTTTAACTGAAGACAGATGCCATATAGACCCCATAGAATGAGGTCATCAGAACTCCAGCTTTCCAGATTCCTGCATCTATGTTCAGTTGTGTCTTCCTGTACATCACATGAGCAAATGTTGTGACTAAAATTACCAGTTCTTTTTTAAGGTTAACTCATCCTCCTTTTTTATCCATGTTTTAAAACCACAAAACACATGCGAAACTCCCCCTGAACAACAGAAGAAGCAAATACAGTGGGGACAGACACTTCAGTAAAGTGTGTTCTGCACTACTTCCTTAAATGCAAGTCATCCTTGGCATTACTTGTAGGTAATTCTGATGTAATGGAATCTCTCCTGTGCATTACATCTGCAGCTCAAGCCCCGTGGATAGGATTTTCTCAACAAACAAGGAGCAGATAGCTGGGGAGACTAACAGTACAGCAAAGTCTAGCAGTGCCATTTTGGAGAGAAGTCCAGCAAGCCTTTGCACATCTGCATGACTTCTAAATACTGTTTTGATGAAAATTAACCTAAATAAATTAAGTGAGTATTTTGAACAGGAGACTCTGACAGCACAAGACCTCCAGTCTCCTCAAGGAGAGGCAGGTAGAACTTTTTGGAAAATATTCCAATTTGGAGGTGTGGAGCAATATAGGTAACATCTGTGCTTGCTCTTTTGCTGAGAAGATTATAAATTCTGCAGAACTGGCTGTTTCAAAATGAACTCATTTCTAGTAACAGCAGAAAAACATGGTGGTCAGGGAGAGGAAGTGTGCAGGAGTGAAGAGCCTCAGATATCCCCGAGAGATGGAAGTGTAATCATTTAAGGTATTAATACTACTTTTCTATACTTTCTTCTATAGCAATAGAGTTCATTAAATCATGAGTAGCATGCCATTTAAGCATTTAATTTCCTGTCTTCATTGATTTTTATGTGAATTTCTAACAGAACAAAGCAAGTTATTTTCAGTTTTGAAAACAGTTTGAAACTATATTAAACCTATGTAGTATAAGCACAGTGGCTTAATGAGAGGCATATATATGGTAAACTAAGCATGAAGTGTATAGCAGGGTTTTCCCTCTCCTCTGTCTTTTGGACAAGACAGTTTATTAATAAACAGTAAGTTACTGCTTGGGAATAAAAAACTGCTGATTGGGTTTTATGAATACCAGCTCCTAGTCATGCAATCATATTTGGAGCCAGAAATCCCATTTAGAAAAAAAAAAAAAAGATAAGCAAAGAAAAAGCATTTCTGAAGTTACAAAAAACTCTTCCATAGCCTGGTTTAAGTTTGAATCACTTTTTCTCATTATAAGTCTCCTGGTCTGGCTGAAAATAAGCTGTTGAGGAAGGTTTGTTAAATGCAAGCTTTCACATACAGAGTTGGGATGGGGTTTATATCATACCAGCTGCTGAAACACTGAAATCCATATACCCTTTATTAACTAGGACTTCATCTACACATGAATTGAAGTGAAGATAAATTAATATAGCCTACTTAGAAAGTGTTATAGTTCTTACAACTTGGTAAGGAGTCAGTCTGCTTACTTTCAGAAAACATGATTCTGAAAAAAATATCTAAATTCTTGTAGACCACTGAATTTGTGTTGAAGAATCAAGACCCTTTTCTGATGATTAAGTTTCCCAAGATACCACAAAACCTTGAGGCTCTGTGGTCACATCCTACCACCTACAGTATCTCCTTCCTTAGCTCCTCAATCCTGTCCCCGTCCTTTGCATCATCTCTTATCTGAACCTGAACTACAGAGAAAAAACTACAATCAAATAAGCGAACAAAAAAACCCCAACCAACCAAAGTAAAAACACCAACAGAAACCTCAGAATAATAGACTAAAGGAGGATGGATCAAAATTTTCACTAACAACACTGAGGAGTTAGATTGGTCCAGCTTTCTTGAGGATCTTGCCCCTCAATTTATGGTAGCTATCCACTTAGTTTTGATTTAATTATTAGATGTATTTGCTACTCTCACATGGTTGTCCCTTTTAAAACACTGCCTCCTGCAATTTCCATCTGCTCCCACTCCAGATTGGTGATGAAATACTACGTAAGAGGATAAAGTATTCTGCAAGTGAAAGCATTATTCTACTTTGTGCCTGTCCTTTGAAAATGTTTGCCCAAACACACCATAACATTGACCCATTGTCATTGATATTGACCAGTGAGAGAGAACTAAGTTCTGAAAGGTTCCTGCCTTTTACACCCACTCACACTGGGCATGGGATATGGTCTGCTTTCACTCTCTGGCTGCTGCTTGCTGCTTCGCCAGTAGTCAAAAGTTTCAAATATTGACCTCACTGTGTGAAGCAGATTTGATCTTGTCTGGGACTTCACGCACAGTGATAGCCAAAGACCTTATTGTACATTGTGTAAACTATAACCACTGATACATTCTGAGGACTAATTCAGCATTTATTCTTCTGAATTAATCTACATGGGTGGCCAAACCCACTTTTTAAGCTTGGTTTGTTACTATACAAAAGCCTAGAAAAAATCTTCAGTGGTCTCAATGTTTGAAAAATTCACACACAGGAGTTGTCCCATGGTCTAATAGGAGAAGTCAAATGATGGCTGAGCCATTCATCTCTTCCCATCTCTTGGTATGTAGAAGTTGCACTTGTAGAATGTGAGTGTGAATGGACCAGAGGTTATGACCCATGTTGCCTCCAGGCAGTCACCAAGCAGCAGAGGTCTCCTGATGCAGTCATGTTCTATGGGGAAGGATAGGGACAATTTACATGTCTGTATATGAGTTTGGATTGAAAAAAAAATAAAGATTAAAATTCTAACTTACCAGTTATTCTAAGTTATTTTTCTTGTAGGCATTTGTCAATAGGGATACTACAAGGAAATGGATTCATATAGGAAAATTCATATTAGAAGGAATGCATGCAATGACAGTATTAGGCAGATTTTCCCCATTTCTCCTTTTGGTGGCAAGGAGATTCTAATCACACTGCATGCAGTTGCTCATTTGATTCATGTGTTGTGTCGGGAGAGG
Source organism: Dicrurus megarhynchus (assembly GCA_013399195.1). Lineage (NCBI taxonomy): Eukaryota > Metazoa > Chordata > Aves > Passeriformes > Dicruridae > Dicrurus > Dicrurus megarhynchus. The sequence goes on from VXAD01010106.1 coordinate 55,730, forward strand.
CAAGAAGAAAAGTACTTCCTCTGGATTGAAAAGTTCTCACTTCGAATATTGTATCCATGTTAAATCCTGGCATCCGTAAGTCAAAGGATGATAGTTTAAAGTGGCTAAACAGGGGGAAAAGAACAGCTGTTTTGGCTGTTCATAAGAATTTAAAAAGAGATCTTTAATAATAAAGTTCTACCTGTAATGATGTTGTTAGTGAGATAATGTGCAACAAAGTATACAGGCATGTGATCAGATCCCATGCATCTCACTGAAATTCGGCATCTACCTGAATGCCTTGCAAATCAATGACAGATTTAAGCATATTCCTAAACTTAATGTGTACTTTAAAGTTCTGCTATTTTTCTCAGTGTCCTCCAAGCCAACATTAATTGGCTGCTAATTGGCCCAAATTTAGTTTTATAATAAGCCTGTCATTACATTAGTTGGTTTTGTGGATTTTTTAATGTCAAATGCTCAGTCTTTATAGGAATTGATGAGGGTGTCTGTAACAAGACTGAAATGGATCTTCAGTTGAATTAATATAAAAGCTGTATTTATATTACACAACACCAAAGTTACAAAATGAAACCAGCTTTCTTCTTGCTTTTTTTAGAAATCTTTTTCCTTAAAAACTCATACCAATAGCAGAGCAACGACACAAACCCATATTTTTCTGTTTTAAAACAATCCATATCTATGTAGTGATGCTTATAAACTAAAACTTCTTAAATTTTTCTCCAGAGGTAATTAAAAATCTTTTTTCAAAATTTTATTCAACTCCTTTTCAAAAATATTGCCACGCACTCCTAAATGTAGATGTCTTGCATTAACTTTGGCATAAAACAAACACCATTGCTTTCCAGCTAGTTTTCAGAAATCAGAGGGGCTGGGTGTTGGTGGGCCTCATTTCTGATTAAAATCAATTCAGCAGCATAATTCTGGTAGAGTTCAGTAAGAACTTTCATGAGCAGATTCACAAATAGTGAAATTAATCATTGCAGTGCTGTAAGTCTGGTGAACTTCAACAGGATCTTCCACAAATATAGATTCACTAATAGTGCAGTTTATTGGAGCAACAAATTATAGATTCTTTTCGATTGCCAGTGATAAATAGACCTGCAAAATATAAGCATACTTTGTATGTGTACTACATATACAGTAGTATGTAGACATATTCCTGAGTAAATTCAAACTCAGTTGGAGGTGCAAAACTTAACTAAAGAGGTGTCCCTGCTTAGGGAGATGAGCAAGCCCATTCACTTTTCTGCAAAGCCAGTTGTATTCTCATTCTTTGCCCTAGAGGATTTCAAATGCTAATTTATACTTTTGAGAGTAGTGAAGGTGAGACTATAGTAAAATATTCTGTAATTTACATCAAAAATGGTGGTGATGGGCAGCCACTTCATATGTAAATGGGATATTGAGAGTAGCTCAGAGATTACAAACTATGGGTCTTGTGCAAAGGTGGAGCAGAACAGGTGACAACTTAGCATCAGTCCCATTTCCACCTGGCTAATTGCAGCATTAGGGGTGATTCTCCACCTGATAACCCATCACTCCATCAGCAAGCCATCATGCCCTTAGCCACACATCTCATGGCATATCTCATAGCTGCAGCCCTCACTCCTACATGATGTCAAAAGGGGAAAAAGTACAAAACATCCCCTCATTTGAATGTTTCATGTCAATTCTGTGCTTAGATCTCCACAGCTACTCATCTGTGAACAGAGAGGTTAATTTGAGTGCCCTACTGTGTCTCCAAAGTCATAGTAAATAAATTCCTGCTCATTGCAGAACAGTTGGACTAGATGACCTTTAAAATCATCTAGTTGACTTCTGACATTTTTGCTTAGCATATTTAATTGAGATTTAGTCATAGTAATTAATGTTTCTGTGTGTATTTAGAGTGGAGTTATTCATTATATGTTTATATGTAAGCCAGCACCCAATGAAGCTTCCTCTCAAATCGTTTGAAGGTAGTTAAATGGCAGAAAAATTAGTTCTTAGTTCTCCCATATCATACTTCTTACTGAGGCTTCAGTGGAGTTCCTGACACAGAGCTGCTTTAGTCTCACAGAAATCAGCATCAGGATCTGAACTTCTTCGGTTAATTCTCTTTTGGTTTGATTGAGCATTGTCTTGATGATTAAAAATATTATGCCTTGTAGTTACATGTTTATCTTGCTCTGTACTTATCTTGTTAGGCCATTCTTTATTAGATTAAACAAATATTCCCCCTTCAAAAATGTAATCGTGTTATTTGCATGCTGCAATCAACTCATGTCTTCACCCTCTCAGATAAAAGAGATTGTTTGAGCTTGTTAGGAATCACTGTAAATTGTGTTTACACCACTTATTTCAGACAATAAGCGGCAAGAAAACAAGCAAGAACTCAGTGTTCATTCTCCAGTAACATACTCTGTAAAACTTCAGTACTAGGCACATGCATGTATCATTCCAGAAACAGCATCATTGCTGTCATTAAGAAAAGTGTCTTAACCCACTTTTTGCTACCCCACTGCTTAACTACCAAAGAATAATATATAGCTTCATAGAGCATTTTTTGAAGCTGTAGGTGACTGTCTACCTTACATCTTAAATCCTTTTAACCATTACTGGGTTTCTGTAGAGTCACATTTTAAGCCTTGCACTCGTAATCCCACAGGCATAATTTTTTGTATGATTTTATATACAATTATATTACAAACACACTGCTTAAATAGGTTCATCTTCATAAGTGACCCCGATCACTGTCTCTGTTGCTCTCTGTACTTTCCACTCCACTAACTTTTCTGTCATCAGATTTGAGAGTGTGCTATGTAACAACAGCTTCAACTTTCTTGAACTACAGGTAAACAGCGGAGCCTCTTAAGATTTGAGACTTAATAATTGCACGTCCTAAGTAATGTTTCCTTAAACAAACTGTATGTTAAGGAATCATAATGGATTCAAAGTACAAACTGATATGTCAAATCTGTTAGCTTCCTTATGAGTGGATATATTATTAAGTGCTTACAGATTCATACTATGTTTCTAATGGATCCAAAGATCTCACTACAGTTTTTAAGTAAGAAAAACCATTTTTGTAGCATGGTTTGTTTCCATGGTAGAACATAACAGCTGGAAAAAAGTAGTTTACTGGAGGTACATTATATTTTCTTCATAATTACCCCTTTTACTCGGAAGAACCTTTCTAACTTTGCAACATATTTTTGCACATTCATTTTAAAATTGTATTTCCAGTTAAACAGCAGACTCTTTGTAGGAGAAACAAAATAAAGAGGGAAAAGATGATCCATTTACAGCTCAGATTTGAAAATGGAGTCAGCTGAGATCAGAAAGCTAACTGACAGGAATTATGGAAGATAATGACAAGGGAAAAATGCAGAGAGTGTTACAATATAACAAGTACAAAGAATATTTTGTAGCTGTAGTACCAGAAAAAGTGGTGGACACTGAGGAATTGTCAACAGTAATAAAATTAAGAACATGTACCTTTAGTTTACTTTTGATTGTATATATTTTTTCCGTCTGACAATGCTCTCATCATAGCTTTTTTTAGTTCCTTCCTTGAGTGTTTTCTCTGCAGACTTCCTGGATTTGTAAAGATATCTGCAAATTCTGAAACAGTTATCATGAATGGATATCATTTCAGTGTAGAAACTGCCCTATCCACAGTATAAGCCAACAGTCATGAATGTGATTTTCCTCCATTTGTTGTTAGACAAATAACATTTGATGTGCATAAAAGGTGCTTACACTGAGGTTGTATAGTCTCTCTGTCTAGAGGAATACATTCCTATAGTATTAATTCAAAACTGTGCTTTCAGATTAATTCCACATATTCAAGTACTTTACTTGTAGCTGGGAAAAGTTCCTTTGTAGCACTGCTGAAATCAGTCTTTAATGCTAAAGTCAGGATTTTGTTTAGCAGCAGCTCCCCAAGACCCTTAAAGCTCAATAGACATCAGTCTGTGTCCAGGTCTCCATAAAAACTGTTTGCAAATACACTGGACTTCGCCAGAACCTTTCTGCAATATCTGTATTTTCTGAGCTAGCTTAATCCTGAAACTCTGCTGAGATTTCCTGTAAGACCCTTTGCAATTTTGACATTTTTACATACATTGTCTATTTTGCACAGTCTTTCATACACAGCTGTGTCATAAATCTCTGGACTAACCTTCTGCAGCATTGCAGAGGAACTTCAAAATTTAGTCATCTGCATCAAATTTCCTGAGACAGTGATACTTCTTTATCTCATGCAAAATTTTTGGTGTATTTTTGTTGGGTTTTTGTTGTTGTTCTTGAGTAATCTTTCCTTTTCCTTCTCAGGCCTCCCTAGCTTCTCTAGGCTAGTTCTCTCATTTTTGCCAGATGATTTCATCTGCAAATTATAACTCTCCACCCTCTCTAGGGGTTTGGCCTTATCTCCCCAGGTTTCACTTATACTACGCAGTGGGCCTTGTATTCATCAAACATAGCACAGTCAAATGGTGAAAAGCCTACAGCACTTACTTCCCTGTAGGCAAACTAAAATAGCAGCCATTCATCTTGGTCTGATCCTCTACTATTAATGAATTTTCACAGCATGCATTTCCAGTGTTAGATGAAACACTTTTATAAGGCTGTCTAAGGAGGGCATGAAGTGATTTCTGTGCTTCTGTCTCAAGAGAGTAGTTTCATGATCTTAAAATTTGTCCTCTGGCAAGTTATAATCTCCTCTGATATACCAGAGCAAATAATGGACCAAGGATACAATATGATGGCTTTTATGGTTCTTAGGGAAAATGCTTCTAGGTATCAAGTAGCATAGATGTTTATTCCTGAACTGAATGCACTGTTAAACAGTTTCAGCCTCAGAAACACCACATGCATTCTCCATTACTAATAGTGGAATATGGGGTTCTTTTCATATTCTGACCTATAAGTGCAGTGTATTTCCTACCTGCTTTTATTCCTTGAGTAGGACATGTATCCTTCAGCCTCCTGAACAAGTCCTGTTGTCTCACATCCCCTCCTCTCACTGTCCCTCTGTCCCCCCAGGACATCCCGCCATTAACACCAGATGTCACGAGGTGTCATATTGCCTCATCAGAGGGACCAGACCACAACATAACATAGAGAAAAAAAGACCGCAGCAGTGCAAGAGTCCTTAAAAGTTGCATACAAGCATTCAGAGTCAACATCTCATCATCTTTTTCCTTGAAAGTCCTCTCATTCCTACAAGTTTCTAACATTCTGAGAAAAACAAGTTTCCTGGTCCATCCTCTATCAGTTCCCTGCCCATCCCCAGAATCCCAAAATAGTATATTCTTCTTAAGCACCACTCTTCCCTTTTCACTGTAAAATGAAAAGAGAGGGGAAAGAGAAGGAAGTGGATTTGTGTAAGCCCCAGGCTCCTCCCACTCATCAGTCAGTCCCTTGGAAGGTTAGTGCTTAATCGAAGCCATCTGCTTAGGGCCTTCTTTCCATGCAGTTATTTCAATTCTGTAACATATGTTTACTCAAAGTCTAAATAAAACCACCTTCCTCTTCCATTCTCCTTAACAAATTGGTGTAGAAGTAATGGTCTTTGACTTGAAAGCAGCTTAAGTAAATTGTGAAGAGTCTGTAGTAGTGTAGCAAGAATCTTTAGAAACTTATGAAAACTATTTTAAAGCAATGTTTACCATCTCTCTCTTTAATTTTTACCTTAGAAATAATGAAAATATTAGGTCTAGCTTGAGAGAGAGGGGGACAAATTTGATCTTGCTAGAGAACTACAATGCATGAACTGATGCATTACAAAAAAAACATCTTTGGACTTCCTGTAGAACTGCCCTATTTTGTTTCTTTTTTGTGATTTAGAAGAGGTCAAATAAAAAACTGAGTCAAAGGCCACATGAAATGGTAAAATGGAAGGAATTGTCTCTCTGAGGAAACATTTGTCCTTCGTGAATACTGAATCCCCAGGGTTGATGGTGCACTGCTGAGGCCAGGGAGCAGCTGTTCTTTTCACATATTCTGTCTAATTAGTAAAAGAAGTTCCATACTTTTTTTTTGTACACAGGACCTTGGGCAAGTAAAAATACATTAACTTTTGATGTACTTTCTGGACTTCTCATGCTAAGTAGGCTCTTTGTACAGCATTGGTGCTATCAAGAGCAGCAGCAGCAGTAGCAGTTATTCATTGTACAGTCATCGTGAGAGAATATGGCCACATACAGACATATATTTCAATGCATGCTTCTGTCCTTCTGGCATTTTTTGGCAGTAACCAGGAAATTGGGTTTTTTTTTTCCTCTCTCTGCCCAAGATTGTTCTACATACTGTTCTTATATTTCTCCCAGTGCTTCCCGGGAGAGTCCATACACTGACATACACCTTTCGGCACATGACTCTCAACACATGAGCAGTGATTTAAGGATATACAAGATGCACCAGGTCTAATATGCCATTTATTATTATTATTGTTGTTGTTGTTATTAATTATTATTGTTATATTGTGAACCTTTCACAGTGGTTTTAAAAAGTTTTTAAATGAAACTTTTCATATTTGCCTCTTAGTAGAGGTGGCAGAACATGCACAATAACCATAAGGCATTTTTAGCTACTTTTCTTTCTTGGCCTTGAAGGAATCTCTCCTGTTGCCACCACATGGGAAAGAAACAGGACTAGAGGCGGATGTCCTAATGGAGACACAGGTTATGGCCCATGTAGGAGGAGGTGATGTTAGAGGCAGTTGTGGCTGGTAGAGAAACTTTGCTGTCTGAAGACATAGAAGTGGGGGAGCTTCCACTCCTAAAAAGGGTGAGCTGTTATCAGCCTGTGGAACATGGACATAAAGGGCTTCCCTAAATTAATTTGTATTTAAGCCAGCACACAGTTTACAGAAAAAACACCAGTATTGATTTTAAAAAGTGCCAATGATGAAAAAATGCTGGACTTGTCTTGAACACAAATTTAACACCTTATGAATTATTCTGTTTTTGTTAAGAATAGCAGTTTGATCACAGCCAAAAAATAACATTTATGAACTCCTTATTTTTCACTGTGAAAACCTGTATATGTAGGTTTGTAAGTTATTCTTGTCTCCCTATAGTCACCAGATACTCTTAGGAATATAAGAAACCCTTTCATATTGATTTTCTGTTCTCTTTCTTTGCTTAAACAGGCAAAAAATAATGTATGTCTGTGATTGCTTTATTGGCCTCTAAGTGTATTCTTTGTTAATGAATCAGTGAAGCTTAAGAACCAAATTAATCTCTAAAGTAAATTAACTAAACCTTCTGAAGCTGCACAAGCAATAAAAATTGGAATTAAATATTTAATACGATGCAGTCTTGAAATATTTCTCTTGATACAGATAAAAAAAGTAGCAATTCAGTAAAGCATGACTTCAGAAGTCGGATAATACTTCAGGCAAAATAATCTTGTATTTGAGGTTAATCAGACTCTATATTATAATCTGTCTGCTCCTGCTAGTTCTTGAAAATAAAGTGTGCAGCAACAATCAGAAATTATTTGAAGATGTAACTCAGAAGGAAATACTTTTCCTATACAGTTAGCAAGTGCTGTTTATCATGCACTAAGTATCAGATTATGCCTGAGGAAAAAAACCACAAAACTGCAAGTATTCCTCCTTCTAAAAATTCTTCTTTGATCATCTGTTTGTTGTGATAAAATAATTTTTTAAAAGTGAGAAATACTTTAAAAAAGAAATATTATTTTAACAGTCTGTTTAGAAAATATAGCTTTCAAGTGCTTACTCTGGAGAAGCCAAAAAGTCATTTCAGTAGATCACATTGTCTTAACATAACAAGATGTCTATTTTAATAAGGACCCTAGCTTTCCAATTCTCTTGATTACTACCTTGCTTGCTCCTTTCATTCCCCTTTAAAATTGGATCACCTGAAGAGCATAATAAAAAATACATTTCTCTTTTTTTTTGCAGGAAAAGAGAGAATAATCGGCAAGTTTTAACTTAAAACCCTGCACAAAGCTGTGCTTCAGAAAGCTGAATGTAGCATTATGATGTCTTCTCTATTAAAAAGCTTATGAATTTTGCTGCCCATGCATTTGCCTGGACCAAGATAGGAGTGCCAAATGCCCCACATTACATTGCCTTCACAGAAGAGGGAGATAGTCACTTCTTTAACTCCCCAGAATGTCAGAATCAGCCCTGTGTGTCCCCTTTCTCTCTGCTTGTGTTGATCAAGGCAAGCCATAGGTCCTTGACTGTCCTTCCTTTACAAGCAATCTTGTGCAACTTCTGTCCTCTCCATGCTTGTGGGTTTGTAGCTGACAAAACCCCCTGTTGCAGAGAACGTGACTGTAGTCTTTTTGTTTCTGTCTATGCAAAGACCATTTCACTGCTAGTCTAAGGAAACCAGACTCTGTTGTTGTTGCTGCTTCTGTTCTTCTCAATACTCAGAGTCTATCTTTTCTAATCCCTGACTGGGGTCTAGTATTTCAGAGCTTTCCCAGGATCAGAAGTATAGGTACTCTTCCACTAGATGAGATCCAGGACTTTTCAAACTCACAACTGGTATTCAAAATTGTGTCATTCTGATTGTGTTTCTCTATATCCCCGTAGATATTGACTAGATCTTGCCAAAGAGCTCCTTGTAACTCAAAAACTACAAGAAACCAGTGCAGTGAAGTCATGAAGACTTACAGAGGGCACAATATGCCATTTCTGAGAAACTGCATGTCACAGAATTAGAAACTTCTGTTTCTACTGTGTTTTTTTAGACTAATAGGCATTGCAAAGCAAGACAGAACTGAATTTTAAAAAGTTATTGTTCTTGCAATTTGATTTTAATATCTGTAATTCCAAGGTATTCTGATCATTGATATGTTCTTGATTTTTCAGTTTAACTGTTCAGTTTTGTTCCTGATCCCTAACTGGATATACCGAGACTCCAACTACAAAAATTAGTGCAGCAGACATATTAAGATAATGATAATGACCATAAGGTAGATTTTAGAGACAATTTCACAAAATAACTATGAGAATCCACACCCATGTCTGATACTGACTGCAACTGGCAAACTTCGTAAAATCTTTCTAATGTTGTATCTGTTTGTTAATTGCAAAAAGTCTGGCTTCCAAAATGTCTGTCCAAAGGTATCAAAGATATATCTAGAATAAGATATATTATGTGTTTTTATGCTTGTAAGTGTTGAATTTCAAGAATGGGAAAAGTTCAGTATTTGAAATTTTTCATACAATAGCCCTCTTTCTTCCCATATGTGCTTCAGAAGTTTTTCCACCTTGCACATGGTTTCTATTAAATAGCATTGGTTGTATCATTAACATTTTCACATTAAACAGCCCAAAAAAACCCATCATCCTTTGAATGCCCTTTTAAAATCTCAGTAAAATTACTCTAAATAACTGGGCAAGGGTTTGTTTATTTCTTTTGGTGGTATTCTTCTGGTAATGGATGAAAACAATATATGTTGAAATAGTGCTGATTTAATGCAGTTCTTTAGTCATGGTGCCAATGCAGGAAATTTCTGTTGCTTTATCTGTTTCGAGAGGCAGAAAATGCAGTAGAATAGTCTATTTTTTTCCTTTAAGATCCGGAAAACAACAGTTCAAAGATTGACAGATCTAATAAAAAGTTCCAACCACTGTATTTGTACATGATTATGGCAAAGGTTGTTTTTATTCTAAAAAGAAAGAACAGCGAAAATAGACTGAAAATGAACCATAAAATTCAGTACTTGCCCATTGATACAAAATTTAGTCACTCTGGATCACATAACTTATTATCATGACAGATGTTTAATAGTTTTTTATTTGGGTAACACTGTAAACTGAAACAGTGCTTCCAAATTAATTAAAAACCAGCCCTCTGCTAACAACCTGACAATGTAATTGGTATTGGTGGTAGAGAAGTAGCACGTGGTTAAAGAAAAATCATAGAATGCAACCCAGGAGATTTCCTTGAAAGAAATGTTTTTTGAAGGAAGGAGGAATTTTAACCCAGTCCAGCAGCTAAGCACCACATAGCTGCTTACTCACTCTCCCACCGGTGGGATCAAGGAGAGAAAAAAAGCAAGAAAACATGCATTGAGATAAAAACAATTTAGTAGGGAAAGCTAAAGATGCACACACTAGCAAAACGAAACAGGGGATTCTTTCACCATTTTCCAGGTGTTCAGCCATCTCCAGG